>VZRR01006140.1:583890-600309 GCA_013398015.1 Oreocharis arfaki
GTCCGGAGGGAAAAGTTGCGGCGGCTCCGGAGCCGGGCGGGCGCTGCGCCCGCGGGGGGCGGCAGGGGCTGGGCGGCCCCCGGCCAAGCGCCCTTTTGTTCGCCGCAGCCCGGAGAGGCGGCGACCCGGCGGTGCCCGAGCCGGCGGGGCCCTGCGGAGCGCGGCTGAGCGCGGCTGGGCGTGGCTGGCGGGCGGGCAGACAGACAGACAGCCGGGCGCTTGTCCGCCGCCGAGCACCGCTCTCCCGGTATGTCGAGGAACTTGCTAGAACTGAGTTTGACAATGAAGCGCTAGCGCAGCCCTCCCGCCTGCCCGGCCGCGCCGCCAAGGTAAGTTTTTTCCTGAGCGGCGGGGGCGGATGGCGCCCCAGTGCCCCCTGTGCCTGTAGGGAGAGGAGCGGGAAGGTCCCGACTTCACTTCTCCAGATCAAACCTTTCTTCCTCCCCTGCATGGTGTTTGCTTTAATGCTGTTCATCTTTCTGCAAAGGCATGGCTTCGTTCTACGGATGTACCGCGACCGGTATGGTTAGCGGCCGGGGATGTAGAGAAAGTAACACTTGCAAATTATAATGGGATGATTAATGGGAGGATTTGGTACAGGGCACCCTAAAATACATCTTAACAGGCAAATGAATGCCACTTTTTTCCGTATTTTAACTGGAGTTATTTTGTAAAAAGCATTTGTAGTTATTTGAGGAGTTCAGCTATTGTTTGCAAATTGTTATAATGAGTGGCTACGTATTTTTGTTGAAATATCAGTAAATTTGCACTGTACTTTCTATGGTTTTTTTCATGTTCAGGAGAAAAGGGATGCTGTAGACAACATCCAGTTGTGGTTAGAAAACCTTCAGTTGCTACACACTAGATACTTGAAAGCTGTTGTACCTCTCTGTTAATGTAAAAGAGCCTTTGCACTAAAACTGAAAGATTAAGAGAAATGTATTTTGTCCTGGTGCTTGCAAGGTGCTTAATCAGCAGCCAACTTTTTTCATCGGGTTGGTGCTTGTTGTGGGCTGTTCTGTAGAGCATCTCGAGCACACCTGCTCATCCCTACACAGTGAGACTGTATCATAGTGATGGTTAGAGAGCTAGCTTGAAAATGTGAGAGCCTTGGGCCGCGAAGGGTGACCTGGATGAAGGCACGTTTGCATAACTTTCAAGCTTTCCTTAAGGAGGCATCAGAAAAGCCTTTACCTGCCCTTACCGAAGGGAAAAAATGCAATTTGAAATCTCTTTAGTTAAGAACGTACCTTTTCAAAGTAAAAGCAAGCGACTACTTTTAGGATCTAAAGTTTGTGTTGATTTTTGGTTTTTTTTTAACTGAACTTCTGACCTCTTTTCAGACTAGACATGACATGCCCTGTTTTTATTGCAGAGAGGAGAAGAAAGCTTTCTTTGCAAAACTTGGACTTTAGATGCAGTAAAAGTAATCAAAATAGCAGAACTGTTTCTATTACCTGTCCTTCGTTTGATGTTTCCTCTTCCTAGGTTCCTTTTACAGAACAAGCCTCCCTTCCCCAGTAGGAGAAATTCCTGAGTTGAGTCTGACTGTAGGTCTTTTTTTGTTTGTGTTATGTACATGTAGCAGATACCCACAAAGGTTTGCTAGAGAACTGATGTAGGAACATATGCAGTGGCATTTATTGGCAAGGATGCATATTCATTTGGGATCTCATTAAAACCATGAAAATCCTCTGTGAATGTAAGAGCCTGGGATAGATAGATCTCCGTGTAGTGGTAGAATAAACCCAGCTGTTTTCTTCTCTGCAGTTCTGTGGACTTCCTCTCAGCAGCAGAAAATCAGGAAGTTTGTGTTTGGGATTTATTGGGATACCTGGGATCGTTGCGGACTTTTTGTTTTGATTTTTAAAATACACATAGTTTTCATAGACCTCGGTGATTCCCTTGTGGCGAAGAATTTATACAAAGGCTTCTTATCTACAACTGAGTAATGTTTTTACCTGTACAGTTTTATATGTATGTACACATGGGCAGAGACACATGTGTGTGGTCACTATAGTAGCTACCTCATACTGAATGCTGTAGAGCATTTTCCCCAAGAGCTTGCTGCAGCTGGCGTGGAGGATGTCTTGACTGGTGCCCTCAGCTCTTGGCTAGTGTGATGTCAAGTGTCCAAGGCCTTGGTGAAAATGGCTGGATTTGTTAGACCTGATGGGGAGAAGTGAAGTTAAACCCTGTACAAGCTGCCTTGCATTCGAAACACTCCTACAGTGTTCTCTGTGGTCTATTTAGGTAGCTTATTTCAATATTCTAAATCAATTTCTGACCATCATGCCCCACTGGGTGAGGAGCAGGGCATGGTGTCTGCATATTTTTGGTTAGCTTGGCAAGACATGAGTTGTATCTGGAGAAGGAATGTGCACCCATTTCTGTAGTGCATCTTTTATCATCCATGGATGGAAATGTCATGTAAACATCTATTCTGTGGTTTATCTTTTTCCTTTCATCCTTAGAAGTCAGTATGTGGTTTGGGGGGGGCGGGGGGGGTATTACTTGAATGGGTTTGATGGTGCAGTGTTATGCCCACTCTTCAGAAAATACCAGACAATTTGACAGCAAAGAATGTTGTATTCAACTGAAATTTAGAAGTTAATATTCTGTTAAGTATTGATATCATTCTCTCAATGCATTTTATAATCAAAAGTTTACTGTTTTGTCTAGATCAGTGGTAGTGTTGTGTCTTGGTCGTGACTTCTTTCATTTTGGACAGAAATGGACTGAGCCAAAACTTGCTCTTTGCATATGCTGCTTAATCTTTCCACTCCCACAATTTTTGTGGGAGCTATAGCTAAGGGGCCTTGGGGGCTTTTCAGTTCTGTGGAGAGGGGAACCTCTGAAATTGTGTGGTGTTTCTCTTTTCTGAAGATTTGAAGTGCTTGTAATGCTCGAGGCTTCATGTAATTGGAGACATAAATGCAATTTTTACATGCTTTACTTAAAATGGAAACTAACAAGTTAATAATAGCTCTTATCGGGGGTATTTATGTAATGGAAGCCAACAGATGCTATTTGCATCTTGAAGAGCTGATGTACAAAATGTTATGTCAAGGCCCTGGCAGGTTTTGTGCTGGCGGAGGCTGGGTCAGGTGGGAGTGGGAGATGCTGGAGATCTGTAGGGCTTGATGGCACCTCTGAAAAGTGAGATAGCTATAAGAAATTTTGCATTTTAGCACATGGCTTATTTTAATCTAATGCTGCTAATAAAAAGTACGTGAGCACCGATTTATTTTATATCTGTTCATGTTAAATGATCAATTACACCTGTCACTTTAAAATTACTTTTCTTTATGCTATCTTCTAGCTACAGCTGCACCTCTGATGTTCAGAACCCCTAAAAAGTATGTGTATAGATACTATTTTTATTGATACTTCAGCTTACTTTGACTGCAAGAAAGTATCTGGCAAATAAGTTTCAGAAGTGTAATGTGACAATCTGGGTGTTGCCTTCTGTGGAAAGATGCCGATATAATTACCAAGCACCTCCCTGTTTCCCTGGGCTGTTCCCTCTTTCATATTCATTTGCTTCCAAGTTACCCTTTTCTAGATGACATCTGAACTTTTCCAACATCTAATATCTATTTCATTGTGTAGGAGACCAAGAATTTGGGGATTAGAGCAGTCTGGGGTGCTTGATCTTGGACCTAATGAAAGCTCCTGCATTTGTAGAGCAATAATGCAGGCTTTATTTGGATTTAAAGGAACGGAAGAGACCCCGAGCTGTGAGCATGACTGCGGAGGCTCTACTGGCACTTGTTTAGTCGCCCTCTTCAGAGAAGCAGGAGAAGGTGGGAGGATAAGCTCGTGACTGCTGATGCTATTTGTTATAACTTTCTCCTGGATTAAATACTGGGATGCTTGCCTTAGCTTGTTTAACTTTGTTTGAAAACTTTGGAGTGCTTTTCTTCTTCAAAGTACACTTGTTACAGCATTAGATTAAAGAGCTGTGTTTCTTGATTATTGAATTGAATGGTGAACATAACATATCGTGTCGTTAATGCCTCTTTGTGTTTTAATTAGAGCTCTAGGAGATGTTAAAAAACAGGTTTATACACATGCTTGACTGGTTGCTAAACTGAATATGCTTGTCACGCAGTCTTGAGGGAATTACGTATTATTTTGCTAATCTACTGTTCAGGGCTTCCCCCAGCCCCCTTTCTTTCCTTTTTTCCCACCTTGCTCTAAAAATTCCTTGCTTGAACGTTTTTTGAGGGTCTATCTTATGTGCTTAAAGCTCCTGGCTGCTGATAGCCTTTGCTGGTGAAAGGCTCAGGCTCTTGCTCATGTCCTAGCGAGCAGTTCCATGCCTGCACAAGTGGTTTGGTGCACAGCAAGTCCAACAGCTTCCGAGGGTTTAGCGCAGTGCAGTGGGTGGGTACAGCCTGGGATGCCTGAGATCCTCCAAAGGGAGGGCTGGTACCCCACGCGCTAGGCGCTGCAAAGTGAAAGGACTGACCAGGAACATTTATTAGAAATAGTTACTTCTGTGTTAATGTGTTATGAAGAGTTTTCTAAGCTGTGTTTGAAATTTTCAGGCAGTTCTTGTTTTGGAGTATGCTGTTGGGTTGGTGACAGAGTAGTGAGAGGAGAACTGCATAGGAGAAGTTCTGCCTGGGTGCTGTCTTTTAATTGCGCTTCATAGTTTATCATATAATACTGAATGACTGAAATTCTTTAAATATGTAGATGAAGGATGGATTTACTACAAGTGTTAGACAGAAGTTACAGTAACATGGCTGTTCACAAGTGCTTGAAAACCATAACCAAACTATGAGCTTTCACTCATTCCACTTAAAAAATGTAAGTATTGGTTTAACAAACCAGACAGTTTTAAAATAATGCTTCCTGTATAGACCATGTTGGTATTGAGAAAATTATTACTTTTAGTGTGCAAATATTTAAATCTTCCCCTACGTATCAAGTATAACAGAATAAAATGGTAGTATTTTCTATCTGCTGACATGCGGAAAACCTGGCATCTTGGACCACTGGATACAAAAGTGTATGGGAGAAATGTTTACCCTGTCAAGGGAGGAAACAAATGTTCCTAGTGGGACTCTTTGTGTTGTTTAATTCTCTTTATTTGTTCTGCTTTTAACTGCTTGTATTTATTTGATATGCTCTCAGTGTTAATTTGGAGGCCTTGATATCAAAGTTGCTATAGAGGACTCACCATAGGAAATAGTGTCCATGTCCTACCGAGATTTTAGCTTTAATGAAAAAAAACAAACAAACTAACCAAAGGCCTTGTGGAGCTGAAATACGCAGTATGTGAGTGTGTTAGAGATGCACAGGAAAATGTTAGGCTCAGCAGTTATCTGTCGAGGAGGAGCCTCAGCAGAGAGTTAGGAGTAATACCTCTCCCACTCCTATAAATACTTAGATAGAAAAAGCAGTAAGAAAGTGGTACTCCTCTTCCTGCTTTCATACAAATAGACTCTTTTCCCAGCAGGAAAAAAGTGACTGAAATAGTGATAACAAGTGATTACTCTGCAGTGCAATGTAAACTCGTTAGATCTTGTTTGATAGGAGGGAGAAAAAATTGCTCATTTCAAGCACAGATAATAGCTTTTTATGTTAGTTTTTTGGTTTTTGGTTTTTTTTTTTCAAGAACTGCTGACCGGTGCTCTGAAAAGGGAAGGGGTACTGGTTGTCAGTGTTCCTGCTATGCTTTGACATCGTTAACCTTTTTTGGGGGAGTTCTAGCAACTCTTCAGCTTGGGCCTAATTCAAGAGCAGTTGTGTTCTTTTACAAAAATCAAATTGCATGTCATTTAAGCAACTGAAAGGGAGATACTTAAACCTGATAATGAAGTTGCAGTCTTCCTTATGTTAACAATGTAATCATTTCCATTGTAGCGTGAAATGAGCAATCTTAAGTAAGTGAAGCTTTTTGCTTGACAAATTTGAACTTGCAGCTCTGCAGCAGAATGTGCTAAGAGTGAGGGAGGAACCAAAACGTTTATCTTAATATAAGATACATGTTTATGAATGACAATATTGTAATGGCTGTAGGCATACCTAGGAAGTAAAATTCACTTCTGCTTATGGTACTGATTCTTTTTATGGAAGTTATTTTTGTAAAATATAATGCCTGTATTAGAGATACTAATTTTCTTTACTTTCTTTGGTTAGTGCTTGTTCACTTTTTTGGGCCAAAAAAGAAAAAGATGAAAAACCTGTGGGATGAAATTATTACATATTTTGATACAAATAGAAATGATGTAAAATGATTTTGTGTGCCTTTTTCAGCTGGTATCCATGAATTCAGGTGGTTTCATTTTGGTTCTTGTAGTTTTGTACTTTTTAATGTATGATACTATAATTTCCAGTAATATTTTATGGAAATTGTGAAAGTTTTTCTTTATTCAGTGTCACAGTTGAAGTGAACACGACACACACTAATTTTAGTATAAAATGTAGGTAGAAAAGTGTTTATTCTAAAAGTTAGTGTCATATATATACACTTTCGTATGTTTATCATTTATGTTAATTGTCTATTGGGTGTTTAACTAGTACAATAGATTTATTGGCTGTTTTAACTACACCCTACTATTATTAGTTATCTACCACATAGGCATTCTAAGCATCTAAGAAAAATGCTAGCTGCAGGTGTGTTGCTGTTTTCTCCCTCTATTGTTTTGAATTTCTTGCTTCTCTCAACTAAGTTTCTCACAGGTAGAAACTGACTGTTCTGAGGCCAGTGTCAGACTCAGACTCTGACAGGCTTGCTGACCTGCTGTTAATCCCCACAATTCAGGTATTTTTCAGATGCCTAAGTTTATTGAAGTTACTAGTAAACGTATTTTTGATCCAAACACTTATACAGCTAGTGTACAAAGAGTTTACTTGCAATGGCAACTGAATGAGATTTTGCCAGTGACTGGCAGGTTGCATTCATGTGTGTTTCTGCAGTTTTGATGGAGATCTGACTTGCTTTATTTGATTGTATAGACCTATACAGAGACAGAATATCTTTGGTACTATACTGTAGAAAATAGGACCCTGCCCTGAGTTCCATGAAAGAGGAGGTTAAAAATTACTTTATGTTTCAGTACTTGGTATTCTTAGTAGTCTTTCCTCTTTTGCTTAAAACTGAATACATATGAATCTGATACATGATGTTTTCGTTTTTCTTCCTCTGTAAATGCCATAGAACTTCAGAAGATGGGACGTAAGTTATTAGAAAGCTTACACTCCTGCCGATCAGCTCAGTATCAGTCAGGGCCCCGTGACTCCCATTAAGTGGATTAATCTGGCTTAAGTGCTGTCTTAGGTACTTTGTTTGGCATCTTCTATGTACTTGTTCTAGGTTTTCAGAAGCCTTATACATAACAGCAAACAGGGATGTGTATTAGTTTAGGTTAATGAAATCTAGTAGCTTTTGCAGGTGCCATTTCTCTCTCTTTTTAATTATTGAACTACTTTTTTTTCTGTATGCTCACTTCTGTGTGCTGTACTTCTACATTTGAGTCAGTCCATTTTTGAAGTACCAATGGGTTAAGAGGTGGAAAAAAAAGTCTGAAGAAACTTGAAAAAAGGAAAAAAGTAGAGCCTCAATTGCAGATGAGAACTTGAATGTGATTTGTAGTTCTTACTTATCTCTCTCAGCCATCCTTGTCTTTGATGCCTTTGTAGTCTCCCTTTGGCTGTCCCCTCTTCTTTTTGAGTTAACTTTTCAACTTTTTCCTTGTTATTGGAGAAAACAGTGTTTCCAGTGAGTGTCTCACAGCCTTCTTGGGACCCTGTAAATCATCTAGGTCAAATTAAATTTGTCTCCTGTACCAGACTACAGACAGTATGGACTTCAGATTATTTGCAGTCAACCTGAAAGCATTTTGGCAGACTTGTTGGTTCAGGGTTTTTTTGTGTAAGTTTGCTCACTCTGATAAAGGGGGCCTTTTCCTTCATCTGTGTTTTCATGTGAGGTTTTATTTTTTGTGGCTCCTCCATTTGTGGGGGTTTACATATGTGTGTGTACAAAAGCATCATGCACTGGAAATTCAAGTTGTATTTTAAAAAATCATTAAAAGAAGTGTTTTTGATATAAAACTTTTTTTCTGGTGATGGCTGATATTGATGTGATGACTATTTAGTTAGTGTTTAACGAAAAAACCTTCTGTGTTATGCCTCTACACAGGTAAATTGTGCTCAGTTAAGGAAGTTACATCTGTATATTTGACTTAAACACACATCAGCAATTGTGTTTACTTTGGTACAGATTATGAGAGTATTTCAAAACAAACTTGCCTTTATATAGGCAGGAACTGCTAGAAAAAGTGAGACAGTGGCAAAGCATTGATTTAGCGGAGTAACTTTTAAAATATTTAAATGCATTCTGGTTATTTATAAGGTATCAAATCCTTTTTCAACCATTTGCTACCCTATGATAATTTTTTTTGTCAAAAATTTTTTTCTCTTTCCCCCTTTAAATAATTTTAGGGAATTTATACTAAGCTCATTATATCAAAGAAGTCAGCTTTCATAAAAATTTGAAGGTGTTGCTCTGATGTGACTCTTGTTATAATGATCCAGCTGGTCATGTACACCTAATTCTGAAGAAGTGGCATTAGTGTCGGCCTTTGTACAAGGGCTGTACAAGTTGAGCCAGCTTCACTCCAGTACCAGATTCCTTTGGCCATAACAAAGCATCTTTAGATCTATGTCTTAGAGTTTTTAATGTCACATTAGGGTACTCTATGGCACCTTTGCCTATTTGTGCTCTCTTTTAGGCTCGTAGGGATTTAATCAGTCAGAATTGTGGATTTAACTGCATGATGGCAATTCTCAAAGGAGAAAAAGCTCAGCTCCTTTGTTTACTTCTGCTTTTGAGCTTTCCAGGTCTGACAGGATTATAGAGGTTTTTGTGCTTCAGGTAAGCAGAAGTAATGTAAAACTCTAAGGGAGCAAACCTATTAAGGCAAGTTTTCTCTTTTATTTTTTTTTTTTTAAATGCCAGTGTATTGTGAAGGGCAGTGTTACCTGCTGTCCTCCTTGGAACTAGTGGAAGCCCATCCATAATGATGTGGGTGGGAGACTATCGAAGTCTAGTTTTATCCCTTGTTAAACAATATCAGAAGTTTTGCCTCCATAAAGGCAACAGCTTTGTATAGCAGAAGTCTAGCATTAATAAACTATAGGAAATCAGAAAGGTCTAAATATTTTAGACAATTCTATTAAAGTTTTTTCCTTTTGATAGTAAATTTTTCTGACAGTGGGTACTTTAAAAAAGGAATAGTTTTCTTGCATTACAACTTGATCTGGCAACCCCTCCGCCCTTCCCCAATATATTTGCATCAGGAGATTTTAAGGAGAAATAAACTCAGTTTTGTCATTTAGGAATTCTGTTTACAAATTCATCAGATAAGTGTTTTGCTAATTTCTGGCTTTGTTTTGGCACTGGCTTTAATTCCCATTGACTCCACCAAGACTAAAGCTTCCCTACTTGTTTCTCAGAGCTTGTCATGTGTTTTGTCTGAGTGGGAATGACTTTGGAAAAGGACTGACACAAGTTTCTCCTTCATAGCAGTAAAAAAAACCCCAACACAACCCTTTCCAGCCATTTAAGATCATCTTCAAGGAAGAAGTCATGTTTGGTTGCTGCTATGGGATTTGCAGCCGCAGAGGATGAAGTTGATGAAGTCTTGTTTACTGTGTTTTAGTGTCTGCTGCTTCATTAATCGTCATTTGATTGTGCTCCAAGCCTTGTGTTTTTGTGGTCTAAGTGCAAAGCTTGGGTGCCTTATTTATTTATGGAGTTTTTTTGCAGGGGAAGGTGACAGTTTGAATGCTGGTGTGATGTCTGACCATAAAAGACCAGAGAGGCTTTCCTTATGAAAAATCACAAATACCAGTGTCCCAGGTTGGATGAAGGATGTCAAAAGTACTTTAAGTCACTGTGATAATCAAGTGAAGTTAACATTGTTACTTTTTTCTAGCCCCCCCCCCCNGGGAACTGTCATTCAGGTAAATACTGACTAAATAGTTTTATGTGAGGTGAGCTGTTTGTGAGGATTATTTTTCTGTGGCCACTGAGACCCCCTTAATGGCCAGAAATATTCAGTATATCTATGTTTACTCAAATTCCATGTAGCCGGGGCAGTTGAAGAAACTCGAAAGAGCATGCTCTGTAGCCTTTCTGAATCCCTGTGTTGTACATTGGTGAGCATCACAACTTAGTGTATCCAGAAAAAGGACAAAATCTTTTCTTGACTACTGTTATCCAGTTGTGAGAGAACTTTCCTCCTGTAATCCAGACATAAATCATTCTCAGTCTTTTTGTTTGTAGTTTCCTTTTTTTCCTACTTGAATTGACCAGGATGGGAACAGAGGCTCAGCAGGCTCATTTTTTGTGTAAAAGTGGGTGTCACGAGCTCCTCCTGACACTCCCCAGCAGCTGGTGGTTGGTCATCCTGCAAGTAAATGGTTGAAGCAAAATATCACAACATAGATAAGAAATGCACAGGCTGGTCTTCCAGTAAAGTGATGGGAATGACCATAGATGCTTGAATGCTGTAGGTAGGCAGCAGCAGAGTTGTGCAATGGAAAGGGTTTGAGGAAAAGGGAGAAAGCACTGGAGCAGACTCTGTGTGCAGGAGAGGAGGGCTGGGAAGATGGGTTGGAAACTAAGGACAGCTTTTGCAGGTGTGGCAGCTGCTGACCCCTTACGTGATGCTGAATTTGATGCCTGAAGAGTGCGTGTGAGGAGAGGAGGAAGAACGGTCCAAGCGTGTATCTGATTTCTGAAAGTATGCATTTACAGGACTGCAAATCAGTGGTTGAATCTGTCAGAGGAGAGATTTCTGGCATCATTCCCTATTTTGTGTGTGAGCTGGCTGTCCTGAACATGCTGGGCACTTTGAATCCCACTCTAAAGACCTTTCCACTTGCTGCATGGGGAGTCAAAACCTTGTGGGGTTTGCTGTTTCTTGTTCCAGAGCCAGAGCTCTAGCTAAAAGTCATTGAAGTCCACAGTTTGGTATTACTTCTGTCCAAAGTTTAAATATGTCCCTTCATATTTTATATTGTTATTGTGTGGAGGATCCACACACTGCTTTTAGCATTGGTGACTTGTGTGTGTGGTGGGGTCATGGGACTTGCTGTGGAGAATATGGAAGTGGCATGGCTGTGCCATCAGAAAAATAACGTCTGTTATCTTACCATACTTTAGAAGTTCTCACACTTGAATAGTTTTATTTCTTATTTTAAGATCTCCATTAAAGGTCCCTAACTGTGTACAAATACAGTTGCATTAAATAGTAGAATTTGGCTATGGAAAAAGATGCTTCTAGGTCATGTAGATTATTGCTTCTGAAATTTTTGTTTGAACCTCCCTTCAGAGCCTGGAACAGTAGTGCCGTCACTCAGCTACAAGCACACAAGCACATCTGTTTAGTACAGGAGGTACAAGTTGAATGAGGTGGGTTGATATTTAAAATCCAACTGGCCAGCATGTGGCTGTGGCTAACAGCAGGACATGTGATGTTCTCCTTCCTCAAGAACTGCATCTATTTTATTTTGCTCCAGATCCTCATAAATAGCTTGTTTTTGCTGCTCTGTGGCTCACAGGCCTGTTTTCAAGTTCCTGATAGTAGGTAGTGCCAAAATACTTTTTTTGTTTCTGCCTATACCCCATTCCAGGCTTTGTGGATCAGGAAGCCTCTTGCAAGTTCCCTATATTTTTGTCTCAGTTTAGATCTTGTACTGCAGCTTTCTGCCTCATGCATTTGTATTCTCTTTCTGCTACATTCCTCTGTGTTGTAGTGTGTCCTGCTGCAGAGAATACCTGCTCTTCAGAGGGAGATGCATCCTGCACCAGTCTGAAGTAACAGGTCTCCTTAACATTTCATCCCACAAAAGGGGAGCAGGGATGTGAACTGCTATGCACTAACTGTCCTTGCGTGCAGCTGTACACCATAGCATCCAGCAGGGATATATGTGTGTGTGTGTGTGTGTATATATCCTTCAGTCTCTCATGTAGGGACAAGAGATGGAATGGTGGAATAGCTACCTGGGATTGCTTTGCTCTCACCAGTATGCAGAAATATGCATGAGTTCTGTGGAGTAGCTGATGCACAGTACTTGCTGCTCCACAGTACCATGTCTGCCTGGTGAGGTGCAGCCCTCAGCGCAGACACTCCCAACAAACCACTTTGTGCAGTGCTCTTTATACTCAAGTCCCATTTATTGTTGCCTTGCCCTCCGGCTGGGTTGAGAAAAGCTGAGCTCTGCGGAGCATGTTGTGTTGGCAGCACAGCAACCAGGACTCTTGTCCAATCTTTGTTTAAACGTCAAGAGCTGCAGCCTCCAATCCTCCCCCTGGGGATGTGGGTCAGCTGTTCTGACTCTCAGCATGTTTCCTTAATTCTAAGCCTAAACTTTTTGGGTTTTTTCTTAAATTTATCCCATTACATTTCATCTCTTACAAACCCAGGCTTTTTGTTTGCCTAATTCTAATATCCTACCTGTATATGAAGAATGTAAACAACTTTGCATCCTAAAGTCGGTGTTTGTGAGTTAAATCCTGTGTTTATGTTAGTCTTAGTAGCTTTCTTCTGTAAGGGCAGTTTTTTCAGCCTGATTCAGTTTTTTGCATGTATATGTTAAATGTGTTGTGTAACAATTATTTTCAAGTAATCAATAAGATGTTTTGAGTGTTTTGCAGAATGGTTGGCACTACACACAAGCTAAATAACTGCTGTGTTGGGTCACCATCTGAGTGCCTGGGGCCCAGGACTTCAGAGCATTTCATAAAATGTCTTGATGTTACTTGTTAACTGTCTTATGAAACCTATCCTTCTAGACATCCTGCTGTATTGTTTGTCTGAAAGGGGTAAGCTGCTGTGGGAAATTGTTTTCCCAGCAAGTTTTAATTGGTTGCTGGGAATTACTAAATCGCTGACTGTTATTAAGAATAGGCTTGTTGCTGCATAAAGGTGTCATGAAATATTTTTGTGACAGTGGAAAGAAGTGAAGGTGCTAGAGAGTTGCAGGCTTTACTGAATGCTTTCAGTGTCTGATCTACCTTAAGGTGAGATGGACTATCTTTAGATTTTTACAATGAAATTGTGAATTTATACTGAATTACTTTGTTGGCTAAGCCAATGTGGAAGAGAGAGAAAAATTGAGAAGCTGCAGAGTACTCACTGTAGTTAGGACTGTTTAGAAGCTTGTAAAGAAGAAGAATAAACAACAAATCAGTTTATTACAAGCAAAAATCCAACACTGTTTGCTACAAAGACTTCGTAGGGATTTTACAAGATTTTTCTTAAAGCTTACTGACTTTTTCTTTTCTACCTCTATTCCCTATAGTATAAGTATTGCCTGGAAATACCTCTTCAGTTAAATACGATGGATACTGTTTTGGTATTTGGATATTTGTTCTATTATGATTTTTTCAGAACTATAAGGGAAAGAGTACCATTACCTTCCTTCTTCATACTATATTTATAATCTCAAAAACCACTGACTTTGTTTTCGATGCTGTCTTGGTAGTATTAAAATTTTGATCTGCCTTTTGTAAGAGGTCTGTGTGATATTTCTGGTAGTCCATGGGGAGCTGTCTGTATGTGCTAGATATCGGAAACAGTCTGTAAAAACACTGGAAATTATAAAATGATTTTCTAATACCTTTCCCATCTAAGCAGTGTTATATCCCTGGGATTATTTATGGAGAAGGAGATGTGGAGCATCACAAGACCAGCTTTCTAATTCGGTTTTGAAAGTAGTTTATGAGGTAGGAGTTGCACAGTAGATGATGCAAGTTATCAGGCAACCCATATTATCAGAAGCAAGCTAAAGAAGCATGGATTAGCTGAAATGCTCACAGGAATGTTTGTAGCTACTGGGAAAACTGAGAGGACAATTGCTAATTAGTTTTAAATAAGACAGGTAAATTAATATTTGCTATTAATGATTTGGGTGAAGGAATGAGGACTCTGTTCATTCAATATGTGAATCAAGCTGGGTGGAGCTGCATGTCTATGTGAGAAGATGCTTTGAACTTAGAGTTTCTCTGACAGATTGGAGAAGGAGTCTGGAAGGAGGGGTTGGATGGGGCTGAGCAGGTCGCGTGGAGGGATAGCTGCCTTCAGCACGAAGGTTTGGCCTCACGCCTGCAGGCTGGGAGCAGTGGGCCCAGCAGCAATAACTGCTCACAGCCAGGACATGAGGCAACAGTCATGCTGCTGCAAAAGCAAATGCGCTGGAGTTTATTTGTAGGATTATTATCTGCAACTCACATGACAGTAAAGGATGTTTTTCTGTAAAAAGAAAATAGCATTTTCTGTGTAGGGAAGGATTCAGCTAGGAGACTTTGTCCAGATGTGGACATCACAACTTCATACCGGTTTTGTGTGCCAGCCCTGGAAAGGGTGGTGGACAGCAGCAGCTAGAAGAATCAGAAATGTGGAAAACGTATCCTATAAGCAGAGGGTGAAAGAACTGGGTTTTATTTGGTCTGGAGAGAAGATGAGGACATACTGACGAGAGAGTTAAGTTAGTGTTCGAACATAAGGTTAACTGTGTAAAGAAGAAAAGGATGATATCATCAGGGTCCAGTGCAGGGAGAGACCTGGTAAAGGCTTGAGCAAGCATGGGGGAAGATGTATGCTTAAAGTGCTGGGACAAACTTGCTGGCAGTAGGGGTCACGCAGCGTGGAAGGGGCTTCCCTGGAGAGGCCGGGGAGCCTCTGTTAGGCAGAGTCTGAGTTACTTGGTCCGATCTAGCTGTTGTTTTTCAGGACCCTGGCAGATCCTTTTTCTGCGACCATCTCTGTTTTTGCAAATGGCAGTGCACTGTGTGGGATGGTTGACAAGAAAAGCACGAAGCTCTGTTTTCAACCAGCACAATTCTTGTTTTGGTGGCTTGGCTGTTGGTAAGCACTGTGGTAAATTACAGAGAGAGCGATAGTATAACAGTAGTGATAACTGCAAAAATAGATCTGTGTTCCAAGTGACATTCTGTTGTTAAAAGTTGTATTTTAAGAAATAAATCTTGCTGATGCTTTTTTCCCTGGTGACGCTTAGTTTCCAGGCAGTATTTATGAAAAGCTACTGTGCATTTCTAAGTTTGTTTTCTATGTCTACACTGTCCTTTAGTTCCTATAATTTTTTTTCTGTTTCTTCGTGCCACAGTTTGTTGCTTACCCATTACTTTTTCAAATGCACCTGGGGAGTAGGAGTGTGGAGTCTGTTGGCACAGTCTGTGTGGAGGGGAGGGTGAGCATCTTCTGTGCGTTCTTTACCCTGCTCCTGAACTTGCTGCTCATGGGGAGGTTGGCCCTCCTCCATTTTTTTTAATCTGTTGGGGAAGCATCCCCTGATCATTTATTTGAAGTGACTTAATTTAATGTTTCTCAATCGATATGTTAAGACTGTTTCAAAACAAAGTGGGGAAAATAGTGTTTTGTGGGGGTGACTGTATTTTTCATCCCATTTTGTATATTTGTTCATGGTTGTGAAATAAATAGAGTTGAGACTGAAGATTGTGACTGTATAGTATAAGGACTAGAGAAAGAAAAAAAATTTAGTTGAACCTTCCAGTATTTCAAAGCTTATCTTGGCATTTAACTGAGCAAATAAATGTGTTTTTAATGAAGAGTTCAAAAATATATTAGTTTTGTGGTTCAGCTGGGAGGCAAAAGCTGTGGTTTTGTTCACACTTAAAAGTTGTAGGCCGTGTTGCATTTTAATGATGCCATTTGAGCTGCCACAACCAGGGCTTTGCTTGTGTTTCTATGGAAAACTTATATTAAACGGGTTCAATCAGGACATTAAAGAATTATCCCATAATGAAATATGTCGTAAGAAAAATTCAGTCAAAGTCATGTTTGGAAAACTTAGCCAGCCATTTATTAATTATTTACTTATTTTCTTCACTTGCCCTCCCTCCTCCAGTGTGTTTTGTGGGTGAGGCTCTTGGCATTTCTTAGCTGGAGGGTAGAGGCAGAGTACTGGGTGGGATAGTACCAGGCAGAGCAGCAGTGGGCTGTTAAAGTGAGCCCCTCTGGTCACCCCTGCTCCCCGTGTGTCAGGTGATCCTGCTGCACCTGAGCTTCGTCCCTCTGGATGGAGGCTCCCGTAGATGCTCGAGCCAAGTGCACCGTGTCCTGTACAGACCCTGTGGATTGCTTCGGGCCACGTGTGTGGTGGTGGTGGCACAGTCTGTCTGCTTATCTCAAGTTAAAAACCCGACCCACGTAGTGTGATTCATGTTTCAGCAGCCTTGGCTCTGGTACTGCTTTGATCTACAGATCTTCTTGTGTTGCTCAAAGTTAATTGCTTAATGTGGGGTATAGCCAGAGAGTGTCAGGAAGATCGGAAGAGGAACCTAGGAAAACTTAAAAAAAGCCAAAACAAACTCCCAAACCAACCAAGCACCTTTGCTGCCCCGCCCCCCCC
>VZRR01006140.1:600342-656520 GCA_013398015.1 Oreocharis arfaki
AAAAAAAACCGAAACACCAAACACACAAATACAAAAAATCCCTGAAGGAGAAACTTTAAACCAAAGAAAATTAGTAGAGCCGAAAGGTCAAAATTTTGCACAGTCAGCATACAGGAGCTGTAATATATTATGTGTCCCCCTTCTCCCTCTCCCTCCCCCCCCCTTCGATTGTAAGGAAATGTTTTCCTTTGATGCCACAGCCTCAGTTGAGCAACAATAGTTGTAATAAGTAATGGGATGTGTGCCACTCCTCAGTGGATGGGTGGTTGTATCTTTTTCTTGTACTCCAAATGGGTGGAGGAGCCCAAATGTTAGAGTATGGTGCTGACACTTTGGCCAGAAACTGCCTTATTTCAGTTAGAAAAACATTGTCATATCCCCTTTTTTATTCTTTTTCTTCTGGCAGGGTATGCAGTTACTGCTTCCTTGGTTTTTACTTGCATTTTTGCTCTCTAATACTTTCTACCACAGCTCGTAGCTGTCCTGTTTTTGTTAACATTTTGCTCCAAGGCACGGGGCGGACTGCCTGCCAGGACAGCCCCTGGTAGGGCTGCTGACATCCCTGAGGAGTGCTGCAACTCATCTGTTGGGTGTGACGGCTTTAATGCCTTTGCCATGTGCCTTACAATAGGGCACAAAACATACATGTGCTTGGTCCTGCAGGAGGGGAATGCACGCAGTTGGTGGAGGAAAAAATTCGTCCTATTCCCATATTTAATATTGCTCAAGGCTCGGGACTAGATTAAAAAGGGCGAGTAAGCAGAATCCCTGCCAGGGAAGCTAAGCTATTCGGGATTGTCAAGGAGAGGTCTGGAGGAATGTCGTGAGGAATTAAATCAGGAGCCACATGGAGCTTTCCCTCTATGCTTATTTTGTTCCCTCCTGTGAATTTATAAGGATGCGTGGTTCATAGAAGACCCTCTTGAATGAAGAAAGCATCAGTGTATAAGGAGAAATCGACGCCTTAAGCCAGCTGAATAAGCATGCATCTATCTGAATGCGTTTATTGAAGTGTTTTTATTCCCAAAACAGGCTAGAAAAAATACTAATTAAAATTTCATTTTGTTGGTGTTGGTATTGGTAAAGTTGGTTCCCGTTCTTGTTAAGAGGGATGGCAAAATCAACTCTGAGAATATTACACATTTGGTTTTTAGTTGTAATGCTTACTGCATTTGTGTCATAGTGTGTGCACATGTAGCTGATACATTTCATTCTTCCACATACTAAATGAGAATTGTGGAATTTAAGGCTTTATATTCTGGATATATCATTTGCTTGAGAAAGTTCCAATAAAAATATAATACGCCCTTCACTTACTTGCCAAAAATTAGATTGTAGCTCAAAGATGAAATGCCTGATGTCACTCCTACTACCTAAATAGCACTCCTTTCATTTTTTTAGGAGCTTGTGATGTCATCAGCTGAAGCGAAAACATCTACCTCATGACCTGGCATGTAAGTGAAGGAGGAACTGATACTTAAAAATAAATAAATAAATGTGTGTGTTGGTGTTTACAATGTGTAAATTGAATCTATATACCTTCAACTTTCAGGTATCACCTTTTAAATGAAAGCTTTCTGAATTTTAAAGGAATATAAACTCTTTTAAAGGGGAGGAAGTCATAAAAGAAGCTGTTAACAGTAACGTTTCAGCCTGCAGAACTCCTTAATAATCTCAGTTAAAATCTATCTTATGTATCCCATAATGCTTGAAACGCTGGTAGGCATAGAGGTAAATATTGAGGTAAGATAAAATTATTCCATGTTCTGCTTCAAGCCCTTTTTATTCTGTGCTTCTTTTCTGGATATAAATTCTGATAGTTGTGATGAATGCATACTATACATGGTGATACCCTTCCTAAAATTAAATACTCTGCTTGTGCAGAAGATTTAGATTCTTGATATACTCAAGATACTTCATAGTGAACTTTCTGCAGCTTTGTGACACTTCTATTTTATTCTCTTAAGTAAGCAAAAATATTTCAATCCTCTGAAGAGGCATTTTTAGATTTTTTTTTTTTTGTCTGCCCACTCTCTGCTTTTCTTTTATGTGGCTTAGAGGATTAAAGTGCAGTCATTGCTTTGAGGGCCCGATGTCAGCGGTGAGCTGAGTGTTCCTAATTGGTGCCAACACCTGTCCCTCATTATGAAGCCTTGTTCAAGCTGTCCGGTGAACCGAGGTAACCGGTCTCCCTTGCATGTCTCTAATGTGATTATAAAGCCCTCTCCTCATGCAAGTTTTATTACTTATTCAACTTTTGGACTGATCTGGAAAGTGAAGCTAAGCTGAGCCGTTTGGCTGGCTACCAAAGATCATAAGGAGTGAAAAAGAGAAGGGATTCACTCATCTCAATTTCAAGAATTTTAGTTCAAAGCTTGCTTCTGCTTTGACAGTTTAAAATTTTTAGGAAAGGGGGGGGAGGGGAGGACTGTTTTTTGGTTTTTGTCTAGTTTTCAACGTCAAATACTCTGAATTTAGAGACCAGATCTGCAGACTCCAGCTGAGCTGTGAACATCTGAGTGCAGCTGCTATTGTGCATAACGCATTGATTTTCTGCAAATAGAGCTTTGGCCTTCACTACTCTTGCACCACCGCTTTATCTTCAAGGGGTCAGGGCTTAGCAATTCTTTTCTACACAAAACCAGCATCAGCCTCTCCTCCCACCTGATTCTGTACTGTTGGCAGGGCTACGATGCGTTGTGCTTTGCCATTGCAGTTGGAAGGGACAACCTCAGACAGATTCCACTGATGAAATTAATGGCTCAGATGAGATGGATCACTATCATATTTGGGCTTTACAGGCAACAGTTTAGGTGTGGTTACGTTTTTCTAAGTAGGTTAAGTAGGTTTTTAAGTGTTTAGCTTGCAGAATCACCGTATGCAGTAATACAGTGCTGGCTGGAGGATTTGGGTTATTTCCCTGTGAGGGAGGAGAGAGACAGAATAACTTCACATGTGTATCTTGGAAAGGTTTGAGATAATAAACCTGTAGGAATCACATGAGAACACTGTTAGTTATCCAGATTTGGAAAACAGTAAGAAAATCAAAGTGTAGTGGATTCTTAAACTTGAGACATGGAATTCTAGTTATTAAAGGGATTGAATATCTGCAGAACAGAAGAGAGCCCAAAAAGAAATCCTGAGTGGATAGGGCCCTAAGGTGCATGTAGGCTCTATTTGTACAACTGTTTATTTGATTTCTCCTTAAAAAAAAAAAAATCAACAACTCAAGTACATTGGGAGTGATCTAATCTTTTACTTAATAATTTAGACCAAAATAGTTCCATGAACAGCAATCAACAAACTGTATGGGCAACAGTATGTCAAGTGTCAGAATCTCTGCTGGTTGTGCTCATCATAATCAAAATCTTATCTGATAAACGTACTCATTTCAATATTTATCATGGCCCTACAGACACCCATCTGATCTGTAGTCCACAGAGGTCAGGTTAGGAAGTGATATATTAAAAAAGCAATGAAATCTGCAGCACAGAGAGGCATTATGAGTATGTCTGGTTTCAGATGATTTCCCTTACTGAATTAGGCCAGTTGCTGTCTCTGATAGTGGTCAGCAGTGGAAAGAAAGCGTTATAAAATTCTGTTGACTCTGTTTCTTGTAAAATTTTGATTTTGGGATTTCCAGCAGATTGACATGACATTGTGTTTAATAGCCCTTTTTCTCCATCTTGCCTAATTTTCTTTAATCTGTTTCCTTTTCAACCTCTGCAGCATCCCATAGCATGGAGTTTCTCCAAGTAATTTTGTACATAATGACTTTTTTTTTTCTTTTCTTCACTTGATTACTTTCCTTTGAA
Organism: Oreocharis arfaki; assembly: GCA_013398015.1. NCBI lineage: Eukaryota > Metazoa > Chordata > Aves > Passeriformes > Paramythiidae > Oreocharis > Oreocharis arfaki. The sequence goes on from VZRR01006140.1 coordinate 604,158, forward strand.
GTTTCTTCTGTAACTTTTTGTGTTCCTTGCCTTCTGGACCATGAGAAGCAGTGAGTAGTCTCTTCATCCTGTTGCTTCTCTTTGCCAGTTAAAACAGATCTCCCCTCTTCTGCATCCTCCTTTCACAAATAGTCTCAGTCTGTTTCATCTCTTACCCTAAAGCCATGGCAAACTTTTCTTAGAGCTGTAGTTGGGGGTTCACATTCTGCAAATCCTTCTCTAGTGGTGTTGAGGGGAGCTAGAAGATCCTACATTGCTCTTAGCCTGAATGAGTATCCACTAATGTTGCTCATGCATGAAGCTTTTTCTGTGTGGCTGAGTGGGCGTAGCAAATGAAACCAGACAGGCTTGTGTCGCTGCTTGTCACTGCTTGTCACTGCTGCTCTTGGGCCTTCCCAGAAGGATGCCTCTCTTGCCTCAATATGCAGCTCTGTGCTGTTCTCCTCCTAGAGTAGTTTGCTACAGGTGATTTGGGAATGCTCAAGTACCCTGTTTTGAAAGACATTCAATCACCGTGTGTGTTTTCGTCTTCAGACCTTCTAGAAGTGTCTCACAGGTGCTGTGGCTGTGTATGTGTTAACTGGAAACCATAGTCGGCGTTGGGATAGGCAACAGCGCTCTGCCTCACTGGCAGGGATGTCTGAGGGAGCAGCTGCACATGCCTGATCTGTGATGTGCTCCCAGATCACGGCGTCTGTGTGGACAGCCAGTCACTTCTGGTGTTGCAGAGCTGGGGAGGTGGATGGCCGGAGTCTGGGGTGGCTTTATTCTGCCCCAGTCCAAGCGCAGGCTTGGTTGTGCCTTCTCTCCTTTGCAGAGCCCCTGGTAAATGGTACAGCTGCAGCCTGCCCCATGTCCTGCAGCTGGGCAAGGTAAGAGCCTGCAGAGAAGGCAGCTTCTTTACAGGCCTATGAAAACCTCCCTGACCAGGTGGAGTCGCATGTGCAAAACATATCAACTGCAGGTTTTGCATTGCATCATGGAGTCTTAAGAGTGATGCTGCTATAAAGGTGGTTTTTTTGTTTCGTTCAGTTTCATAGTTGTACTTCAGTTGGAACCTCTTTTCTCTCCCTGTTTCTCAGCACGGATTTTGTACTGCTCTTGACAGCATGGGATTCAATTGCAGCAGCTGCAGCATCTTGTAGCTCTTACCATATGAATAAACCTGTGGTGAAACAGATCTCTACTTCTATGGCTAGTAGGCATTTCCCTTCTTCCCAGTACAGGAGTGCGGAGTGGACAAAAGACCTGCTTTGGAAGCAGACTCGTTACCTCACACCTTGGCAGCTTTGGAAGGTCCATTGTGATAGTTCCTTATCCTCAGGAAATGGAAAGGAGAGTGAGAACACTCTACTTTGAGTCCACCTGTTCAAGTCCCTGTGTTCTTTGTGATCCACCCTGTGAGTTGGCCCCTTTTCTCCTGTGCCAAAAAAGCCACCTCCATCAGCTCAGCTTCAGCACAGCTTGAGAAGGACATGCTTTCTACTAGGAACAGTAGAATGGTGATGGTCTAGTCTTACTCATTTAAATCTTGTTTATTTCCACAGGACAGAAGAGGAAGGAAGAATTTAGAGGAATGTTAATAGTCAGTCCTGATCAGTGTGCCCCCTCATAAAAAATTATAAAAGTAATTTGGCTTCAACTCAGCCATTTGATGAGAAATTGAATCTTACGTGGTTTTCAGGATGCATCTCTTGACTGCTTTCCCGAAATAAAGATATGACATTTTTGGAACCTTGGGCAAATACAATCATCCTTTCCTCTTTTCAGGGTAGCATCAGCCCCAGTGGACAACTCTGTTATTTATTTAGTATTGCTGCACCTCATGTTATGACAGAGAAAAATACTTTTTTTGCCTCTACTTTGTACATAAAAACGGACAAACATCAGTTGACCACAGTATCTTTTTCATAATGTTTTTCCCCACCTCAGTTTGATGATATAGAGAAACCTGGAATGGTATTTATTTTTAAAAATCTATTGTAAATCTCTTTGACTAGAAGACCCTCTGTGTCCTTTGATGTGTTGTATATTACAGATTGTAGTACATAACATTAATTTAATTGACCAGACATTAATTTTAATTCATTAGTTATTAAGACAGATTTGTGTCTTCAAAAGATTCTTTAAACTAAAACGTATTTTAAGAAACTTTATAGTAAACCTTTTCTCATGCTGTGATGTTTTGACGTGGAGAACCAAAATAATAGTGCAATCGCATATGTACATGTTGTGTGAAATGCTAGAAAATGTGGTAGTATTCAGCGAGAGATGTGAAGTATTCTAAATACTATTTAGAGTTCTGGCTGTGACAGTACATTCCCTTTAATTGTTCCTATCCAATGATCCCCTCAGTGCACTCTTTTTACTTGAGGAAAACTTCAGTGTCCAGATTGTTTATTTCAGCTTGTAAATGACAAGCATTTCTTGTCAGATGAGGAAAGAAATTATCAACTTAATGTTTCTTGTAGGAAAATATTTGTGTTCTCACTTTCTTTGAGTAGAGTATAAAAATGCATATTGATGCTTTCTGCCTTTTGCAATCCCTCAGGTTTTGTTGGTGATGCAAAATTTTGCAGTGAAGTGGTTAGCCTTTTCAAAGCATTATAAGTAAGAAAAAAAAGAGTCAAAACAGATAAAATATTTAATGCAGGTTGCTGTTTTTGATTCTTCTATTTGAGATTTGGAAAAAACAAAGCAAGAACAGTGAAATCTACTTTAATATATTTATTAGCAAGTACCAAAAACTTAAATGATTATTTAAAGCAAGTGTTTCGTAGGATATGAGAACTTTTGCCTATGCTATTAATAGAAAATTTTTTTTTTGTAATTCCAAGTAGCACATACATTTCTAGATCCTTCCTTCTTTGATAATATTTCATGCCTGTGATCTTAGCTGCAATACTAGTTCCTGCACCTGTATTTTGTCATGAAAGCATGCATTAGTACAGCTGAAGAAGAGAGAGAACTGCTGGCAACATCAGGCAGATGGGGCAAAGTGGGGCTTCACTTGAGCTAGTCTAATACTGGTTAATGCTTAATTTTCAATTAAGTAGTGATTCTTCCGTGGTGGTTTTTTTTTTTTTTTTTTTTTTGTCCTCATCTCCCCCATACCTGCAGTTTCATCACTGTGCAACAGCAGGACAATACTTAGTGACTTAGTGCATCACAGGGATTTTTCTAGTTTTTTCTTCTGTTTGTTTCCACATGTGCATCGGCAGGAAGGGCAGCGAGTGGCAAGGTCACAGAATATGTGCTTGGGAGACTTGGATGCAGCTGCCTGCTGGTGCCGGAGGCTCCCAGTGTGATGTATGGCTGCTCTGCACTGCAGTTCTGAAATGTCAGGGCTTTCAGTGCTTGCTTAATATGAGCTTATCATGAGGGTAGATGTGGTGAAGACTGAAAAACACTTAGAGCCAAGGTAACGTGAATCATACCAGTTCTTAAAATAGAAAGCCCAGCTAAGCGCTCAGAGGTTTTTCTGCTCAGTCATATTGGTGAAGTGTGTGCTGCTCCTATTTCTCGCCAGTGCTTGGTGTGCCCGTGACTGCAGTCTCCTTGCAGATACAGGGCACGTGGCTGTCTTCGGGTGTCAAACCCCCTGGGCAGGGAGCCCCTTGTTTGCCCAGCTTAGCACCTGTGCTGGTCCATTTTTAGTAGCAGTGCATCCACATCAGTCTTTCTTCAAAGTAGACATTGTCCTTAGCCGCATTTAGTAAGCGGACTTGTGGGCTTTTCTTTTATTCTTTTGTCCCTTGGTTCTTGAATGTCTTAGTGTTAAGTCAGGGATGAGTTTTCTTCTGAGGAAGCCCTGTAAAACAGACAGCACATGATCAGTAACTGTGTCTCCCCAGCTGAGGGCTCTTCCGAGCGGATGAGCTTCCTGAGCATGAGTAACTGGGGTAGGTGCTTTTCCAGTGCACTTGGTGCAGGTGCTGTTAGAGGGCGCGGTACATGAGCTGGCTCTGCCTCCTAGGCGTTTCCTTCAGGGATCAATTAGCTGCTTTGTTGTTTCCCACAGCCTGACAAGAGAGTTTGTGTGATGCTGACCTGAGGAAGTGACAGCTGTAGTGGCTTCCCTCAGTTGACAATGTCCTGCTGGCCACCTCAGCAGGTAGTGGTGCTTGTGTGTTCGATATCACTGTGACTTTTCCTGCTGGGAACTTGTTCCTTGTTTCATCATGCTGGAGACTTCGTTGCTTCCCCAGAGGGGTACCTGCAGTAACAAGATGAACCTGGCTGCAGTGGGCAGGCACAGTACCCTGCTGAGGGCCATGACTCCCTTTCCTGAGGGATGTGTCCTCATTTTAGCCTTTTCCCTGCCTGGCAGTGATGCCAGGAGGAGGGTGAGAGGAGCTGGGAGGTGAGTGTGAGGAGTGTTCGCCAGGTGCAAGCAGGCAGACATGCTTCAGACGTGTAAGCGTGGCAATGCCAGGCAGCACCAGACTGGTTGTGGTTTTAGGGAAGAAAGTGATTTTTTTTCTTCCTTTCTTAAATTTTATATTAAAAGCAGACTTCCGTTCAAAAGCAATATGGTGTTTTGAAGGAAATAATTTAGTATGTCCAAATCTTTGCTGCTGTTTTAGGAAAACAATAGTCCTGTTCATAAACAGCTGGTATAACACCGATGTTGTGTTCAGTAGTAGAAAATTGATAATGAGGGCTGAAGCAGAGAGTAGCTCAGAACTGCATACACAGTGGTGTATTTGCTTGAATTGACGACAGTCTGGTGTTGTTTATTTTTGTTTTAATTGACTCTGCCCAGACCAGTATTGTCTTCAGGATGCTACTGCTAAAACTACGTGTTTAATGGACAGAAATATTTCCATGTCAACCTGGCTGCTCTGTGTACAGGCCAACACACGTAGCTTGCCCCAAAGATGAAAATAAGGCTGCTCAGTCACTGCTGGGTGTCAGGAAAACTCTGGGAAGACAGTGCAGTTTGGTGTCTTTGTAGCCTCTTGAAGAGTTTCTGTTGAGATAATGGTGGGACTGCACGTCTTGCTAGTGGCTTGTTCCTCTGAGGATTTCTGGTTTTTAGCAAGCTGCTTGATGTGAGGCAATTTAGAAGGCCTCTGGTGTAAATCTGCTCCGTTGCCTTCACAGTGGGTCAATGCATGTACCAGAAATTAAACATATACTTCTGTTTTCAAGGTAGGAAAGGTACTTGGGGTGTGCTGTATTTTATCGTGTTGTCAAAGCTTGTTATAAATGTGAAGTAGCATCACTTACCCTCTTTTTATACTTGGAAGGCAAAGTGATGGTCATTAAGTACTTTGCACTAGACTGAACTATGGATCATCATGGTAGAAGGGCACACAAAATTATGTCAGGGTTCCCTTTTGGCTCATAATCCACAAATGAATGTGTGTGTGATTATATTTGGGGTTTCTTCATCCTAGTTTTATGATCTATCAGATGACTTCAGTCCAGAATTTAACAATTTCAGGGGATAAGTCGTGTTAGAATATGATATTTCAGACTTCTTTTTTTCTTCTCATTTTTAAACCGACAGTACCTTTGAGGCAGCTGCCAAATTGCTTTATATAAAGAGGTAACATACAGGGAAGACAGACCTTGAGACTATGTCTTGTTGCTTCTGCATTTCATATAGACCCATGTTATTAGCCAGATTTCTGTAATGTGCACTTCCTTGCTTGCTACAATTATTTATTGCCTAATGACAAAGGCATTGGCTGTTGCTGCTGCTTCTGAAAACTGGTGCATTCCTCCTTTGTTGAATTACAGATCATTGTGTTAATCAAGACGTAGTTTGAAATAGTAGCAAGAAAAATTTTATTTTGTGGTAGGCCCTGAAGAGTCTTCTGAAAATAATACTTTATTTTATTTTGGGAGCTAGGGGAGACTAGGATAAAATGGTCGCTCTATTATGGGCTTCTCGAGTAGAGTAGGAGTACACTATGAATTTTAAAGAATTTTCTGATTAGAGTAAAATAAAAAAGCAATCACGGAATTGTTAAGGTTGTTACTTTGTTTGCTGAACATCCTCGTCTGTGAACTGTTTAACCTTTCAGACCTTTTCTGCGTAGCAAATATTGCTGAACCAGGTTCTAAGTGAGTATTTTTTCCAGTTTATATAGCCTTTTTGTGAGATTGGATAGGATATTAAAAAATAATAATAAAAAACCCAAACATGAGTGATCTCCTTTCCTCTAGTTATTTGAAAGGTTGTATTAACTCTATTCATATTTCGTAATTTCCCTGGCAGTTGACTATGAAATCTGACCTATTTAAATGGTTTTACTGTACTACATTTCCTGGAGACCTTTCAAGATAATTTGCTTCCTAATCTAAATTTAACAGTTACATAAACCACATTTTGGAGACTTGGAAATTGCTACCTACTGCCTCTGCCTTTTTTTTTTTTTTTTTTTTTTTTAAAAAAAGCCATATTGTAAAAATGTAAGTACAGAATTTTAATCTGAAATTTGCATGTAGCTTGTCGTTTGGTTTTCATACATAGATGCTGTTTCTCTTTTTAATAAAATAAAGTAGGTTACTTTTTGTTCCACTTGAAAATTTCCATAGTGTCGTGGCCAGTTCCATTTTTGTCAGGCTATTTTAAGATGTGAAGAAGTAAAATCTCACAGGTCTAGGATATATTTGCTTAACAGTTCCTTGAATTTTCTGGTTCTGTTTTTTCCATCTCTGTAGGTCCTAACAGGTACTGAGTAGCGTATGGATATGTTTAACCTTTGTGTGCAACAAACTGAAGCCAGGAAGCACTGCTATTCCTTGGAGATACTGTTTTGTTCAGAAATCTTGGCTGGCTTTAAGGATTCGTTTTGTGTGCTTGTCACTTATGTCTTGCCTAATATGCTATACAAATTCAGACTCTGTGATATCTCATCCTTGTGTCTGCTGTTACTGAAGAGCTATCTGGAGGAATGCATTAGAAAAAGAGGCTAAATGTAATAGTTTATTTGGTAAATTTAGTTGTTTACTCCGATGCAAATGGAAAATGAAAAAATACCTGTTTGTCTTGTTTCTGCAGGTGTTTGAAATGGGTTTTTGTTTTGGATAAGGCTCTGAAATTTTGTTACCTGTCTGTTACTTACATGCGCTGCTTGAGTGATTTTTTTTTTTTTTTTGAGTAATCCATGGTAACTAGCTTTTCAAAAGTGGGCCATTCCTTAAGTCAGTGCAACATTGATTTTCCTCAGGGGCAGGAGAGAATGGTGGCAGAGACAAGTGGCTGTTTCTTGTTCACTTTACCAGTGCAGATACTTGTGAATAAGCAAAAAGGAGCAAACAAAACTTAGGAATCATTGGTTGTGAAGCATATCCCTTTGATTTTTAGAAATATCAGTGTTACCATCTTAAGATTCTTGCACGTGCTGAGGTGTTGATTCCTCTTAGCTTGAGATCCATGTTTTAATTTCAGCCAGGTGAGTGCAGGGTGGCTTTTTCTTGGCTTTCCTTGCCAGTGCAGTGATGTGTTGGATACAAGCATTGGTTCTGTCTCCAGGGCAAAATTCCCAGTATGTACAGCAGCCTTCTGGAAGCCAGGGAAAGCTGGCAGCGCAATGTTGCTGTCTGTGGCTGAGGTTTTCCTTGGGTTGTTTTCTGCTTAAGCGCACAAAAGCGTTCAGGGCATCTTGACCTGTGTTCAGTCTTTAAGGTGACAGCAGAGAATAAGGCTGATTTGTCTTTTTTAAAGTTGCAGTTTATGTCTTAAGCTGTTTCAAGCAGATTGGGCATAAATGTGCAGCCATGGCTTGGCAAGTCAGAAGTGCAACAGGTGTGGGATATGGTTCAAGTTTAGGAATAACTGTAGTAATTCATATTAAAAATGATGTCAGCAAATGTTTCATTGTAGTAGTTGCCTGGAGAATTGACCATCTTTTTCCTTGTGGGATGATGATTTCTTAATGCTGCTTCTGTATTTCAATTTTTATATAGAAGATCCTTGAAGATGGGTGTCTTTAGAATTTGTATATGTTGTCGTACAAGTGATTAATAAGCTGTTAGTCCCTCTGTGGTTTAAAAAGAAAAAAAAAGAAAAGGGGAGCGGGGGGAACAGTATATTGTTTTTGTATTCTAAGTGATCATTTTTGAGGTAATCTGTGTTTGCCGATGAGGCCTGTGCACTCTTCAAGTCCGTAGACAAAGCACCCCTACTTATTTTCTAAGGTAGTGAGAATCATTATCCAGTGACTGAGAAATAAGGATTTTCTCTAGGCATTTTGAGAGTGGTGGAGCCACATCTTTTGCTCTGCAACAACATTTCAGTCTTGAGTTGCTTTTACACTCCTTGGTTTTCTTAGTTTGTGCATTGGAACTACTAGAAAGTTTAAATCTTAAAACTTTAAGTCTAGTCAAACAAGAAGTTCGGCATGCACATTTGCAAAATGCCGGGACAAACTGAAGGATGCCAGTCTGCTTTGGGGATTTTGGACTGAAGCTGGGAAAGATTGACATCAATTTCCACGGTGGGGGGTGGTGTGTGTGTGTGTCAGCTGTTTTTCTGAACTGAGATTCTTCTCCGTTCGTCAAAGGCAGGTGAAGTGAGGCAAGAACTTTCCCACTGAGTGGGTGTTACTTTGGGATCCCTCTCTAGTGTCTCGGGAATGGAAGCATCATTATCAGTGAGCCTTTTTGATGACCCCTCATCAGATAGGATCGAAGTGAGCTGGAAGTTGTGTGGCAGTCCCAGTGTACACAAGGGTACAGCAGAGGGGTTCTCTGTTAAAAAGAAGAGTGAAATCCCCTGTAGAGGTGGTCCCTGCTGAATGGTGCTGAGGCTCTGGGTCCTCTGCATCTCGTGGGGTCATAGGGTGAACTTGTAGCCTGTTAGTCACTTAAATAAAGTGTCACTGTCTTACCAAACACAGCACACCTGTAATTTGTTGTATCTCTGGATTTTTATTCACTGTTGATGTGGTTAATATTGCTGAAAAAATCAGGCAGGAATCCAGTACTATTACTATTCAGGGCTTTTTGCTCTCTGACTACTTTTTCTGTTTCTGTCTGCTATCATGGAGGTGTAAATCTCTTGCCCGAGATGCTACAAATCCAGTTCTCAAATAACAGCTTGTTACTTTTGTTTAGTTTTTGTTTGTTTATATGTTTTTCCATTCTCATGGAGTTGTTGGCAGAGGTGTGCTTTCTGTTCTGAAGTTTTTGTTACACTTGCCATTTCTGTGTGAGCTGTCTTTTGAAGTGTAGGCATCTCTGCTCTTCTTTCCCAGTTGCCCAGGCAGAAGTCCAGGCTTCCTGGGTGTTCTGTCCTGTAGTTGGCTTTCTCGACCTCATGTTTGACCCTGTTTTAGTTGAATGCTCATGTTATGCTCTGCAGATAGCTGTCCTTAGTACAGAGTGAAAAGGTTTTATTGCTGCATGTTTATAGACTCTTAAGAGAAGGGAATTGCCTACCATAAGCTTTCAGCACCTTTTCACAATTGCTCAAAAATTCACCTGAATATAAAACCAAAGCAAGCAGCAAGCACTTGGATTTCTTGCTAAGAAATGGAAGTGGGGAATACTGCTTGGCTCACCTACATGCTTCTTTTTTTGTCTCCCAAGGTCTTACACCTGGTGGCCTTTAAGCCAGGTTGTTTGGAAATGAAGCCTGCCAGCAGATAAGTTTTCATGAGCAGAACCTGCTTTTTTTAGGGAGAGTTGCATGTTCCAGGGATCTGGGTTTGGCCTGGAATGCAAGCTCTCAAACAAGCAGTACAATTTTATTTGCTCTTGATTAAAATCCATGCCTTTAAACTTTGCAAGCTGGCAATATGAAAGTAGTCTTCTAGACCTGTCTTCATTACCCTGCAGCAAACTTCAGGTCTGGTGTCCCCAAAGCATGTACAAAGACAAGTCCTTCTGACCCCAGTGCCTTCTGCCTGTCAAACAGCTTTTGTCCAAGAGCTTCATGGAAGTTTCTTCATCTGTACAAGCAACCATGCATTGCTCGCTGGAAGCAAAGCCCTGTAGTGTTTTGGGTATTTAATTTTTGATGTCGCTCTGTTCTTGGACACTGGTCTGCACATACAGCATGGCTGCCTTGTCTCCCCTATGTTGCCTGAGCCGTGAGAGGGTGAATTAATGTGAAATTATTTGTTATGTAATGGAATCTTATACCTTGCTTAAGTGATGATGCAAAGGATCTTTGTCATGTGTCTTTCTGTCTTCCTCCCAAAGGTTAAATATCTGACTCAGAAGTTCTGTATCTGCTTTCTTGAAAATGGGAAGCATTGCTTCCTTTATCAGCTTTCAGGAGTGTGGACAATGTCTTTTTTTATAACAGGTTGAAAGGATTGATTTAAATTTGGAGGGATCACTGCATTTAGATTCGGTAAACTCACTCTCTTAAATGCAAAGACTGCTGAAATTTTCCACTGAATTAAACACTTGTGCTGCAAACAATTCAATTTCAATCTCTTCAAAGCCTTTTGGCAGGCTTCTCTTATCTGGAAATCTTGTTTATCTGGTGGTATTTGGATAATCTCGAGACCCATTGTACAGTAACTAATGTGGAGTGCTTATCAAATGGGTTATTTGGCTGTGTTGCTTTTTCATGTGGTTATGTTTAAGCAGTGAAGCTGTTTATGTTTCAGGTGTAGCCAAGCTGGCACTTAGAGTACTGCAGACATTTCAGGTTCAGCTATCTGTAACCTACTCGTGCATATCTTCTGCTTAAAATCAAACAAACAAAAAATAGAGTTCTTGTATATTCCTGCAGAATTACTTTTTACTTCTTTTCTCTATTGATTTTCTCATTCAATCCATTACAAACATAGGGTTGGTTTTTTATTTACTGCTATTAGTTGTAAACTCTTATTGAACCTTATTTATCAAATGTAACACTGAATATTGTAGAGTGGCAGGACTAATAAGAATGTATATGGATTTTTCTTGGCACTTGTTTAGAATATGTAGCTGATAACTGTTTTGATTTTTCTTTTACGTAGAGGTGCAGAAATTTCTTCTTCCCCTCTCTCTGTAGCATTACATGGTCAAGAATGAATTTCAAAAAGTTCAGTACCTTTTTTAATGCAAGTGGTGCAGTGCCACTGAGGTATTTCTCAGTGATAGTCTTGATCACTTCTCAAACTTCTGGAAACCACATTTCTTGTGGAATAGATGGTGATCAGATGACTTAAATGGCATCAGTCACTACTTTCTTTAATTGTCGCTATTTAAGATCTGCCTTTTGCTTTCCATGGATGCTTTAGGGTTTCTTTGTGCCTTTTTTTTTTTGTTTGTTTGTTTGTTTAGGTTTTTTTAAGGTGTGCTATATTTCTAAATCCTTGCCTTGCTGTGCATCCACCTTATTTCCTGGCCTCCGCCCTTCTCTCAGCTAGCTACTGCCACCATGGCAACTCTTCCTCCAGCTGAACAGATGGGACATTGAGTCGAGCAGTGCACCGCTCATGCCCTGCCGGGAATCAGCTGGCGGGTTGCACTTCTTTTGCAAGATTAAAAGCAAGCTCTGCCCAGCAGAGGCATGCTGGTTTTGAGGGTGCTCACTTTCACAAATAATGCTGTGATCTAATAGTTGCTTGCAGAAATAAAACATAGTGACTGAACTGGGATTATTTCTATGCCTGAGACTTCTTCAGAGGAGCTTTGCCTTTAGTGTGAAGAACTTGACATCAGCCAGCAGCTGGTGATTTTCTGGTAGAACCGTTGTCATCAACTTTTTTTTTTTTCTCTTTAGGATGCGTCAGGATGAAACGCCACAGGCATCTAAGCACCAGTGATAGTTCAGACAATGAGAGTAAGTAATACCTGCTAGGTTTTCTTTGGTCTGTCACCCCCTTGTGGTTTCCTTCTGTGGTTTGAGGGTAAACCGTTTCGCCTCTTAAAATTTCGCAAAAAAATGTTTCTTGATTGATTTCTTTTTGCATTTGTGGTCTTCAGTGTTCTGAATCATGTTACAGGAGGAAAATAAGGCAAAGGATCTTATAAGGGGAGTTTTTTGAGTATACTTAAAAATACAAGTTTCTCTTGAAATTTTTTCTCATTCATAGTTGGCAAGGAAAAAATTGTAAATCAAGAGAAATTTTACTGCACAGGGTTCTATTCTGTGATTACTTTTTTAAAAAGCATCCTGTTGTCTCATGTTGTGCAGAGCTTTGGCGTTGAAATAATTGGGGGTGGCAAGTTATTTGAGCATTGATGTGTTAGAATTATAATCAGTATGTTGATTGTTATGTTATCTCATACTGGTTCTTGATCTACTCCACTTCGGTCTGTTAAATAATTTAGCAAAGTTACGTTTTAAGTGTTCCTTGGCAGACATCTTCCTGAATATCTTCCCATTTTATCTGCAAAAAACCCAAAACAGAGCAACCCTGTGTGGCAGGGTTTTATTTCTTATAAACCTGTGCCTAGTTCATAGCTTTATACATAATAATAATTCCTTGTCATATTCACTGCAAGTCATTGATGTATCCTCTGCTGAAATAACATTTTGCCAGAAACATCTAAGATAATCACACTATGGGTTTTTTGCATCTCTTGTCAGCACATTTTAGTATCATTGCTTTGTTCTTCAGGGTTGGTTTTTTTTGAGCATTTTCAAACTCTTTTTTGCTCTTCCTTCCACCTTAGTTAGAAGGGAACTAAATGAAGGAAAGCAGTCTGTCTGCTTGTTTCTGTTTACTCATGCTTGCGTTGGGCAGAGCAGAATGTACCCATAAACTTGGTGTGCTGTGGTTTTATAAAGAACAAGTGGAACAGGAGGAGCTGAAATTAAGCCTACAGACTGCTTAACAGGTTTTTTATGCCCACATCTTGTCAAAAATTATAATTCAAGAGATTGGAGCAACTTGTGTTTTACTGGAAAAATTAAATGAATTGAACTGAGCTATATTGATCCTTTTTTATTTCTTTTTCTTTTTTAACAGGTCCATCCACTTCCTTTTCTTCTTGTTCTAAATACAGGAGCAAGTCAAAAACACCAGCAAATGAACAAAAGAAGCCTGCTGAGGTGAGAACTGGGTTGGTCACTGGTAGTTTTCTGTCATGTAGTTTTCATGTTTCTAAGCCTTGAAGTAGTGAGCTATGAATCGAGTGCTGGTGAGTCCTTTTGCCACCTGTCATATTCTCTGTGAACCCACATTTTCCTCCCTGTGAGTATTACAGGAACTCTGGTGTTTGATGTACCAAAATGATTTACAGTGTTTGCAGACAGTAACATGTAGTTAGTTCTTTCCCTGAAATTTTAATATCATTTGAAATTGGCAAAAGCTAGTGTGGTCTTACAATTCGAGAGTGTAGCACAAAAAGGTGGTTCATATATGTGTTTGAGAAGGATACTGTCTTTCTGCTGTAGGATGAAACACTGGGACACTAAGGTGGGTAGGATATGTATATGCAGTGTTTGCTCTGCTACTTTGTTACTCTTGTACTCTTGTTACTCGGCTTTTTACTGTCAACAGAGCTTTTTTTTTTTTTTAACTCCACCGTCTCCACCTGTTAGAACTTCAGCACCTATCACCACTGTTACTGGACCTGTATTGACCCATTTAATAAATTGGCAATCCAGTGCCCAAAGCCATCCTGCCAACCATTCGATTGGTAGCCCCTCTTAGTGGAATATTTTTTGGCTGCCTTCTCTAGATTTTATGCTTGCTTTCTTAAGGGCTGAAGTCAGATACTAACTGCGAATAGGAGAAATATTTCTTGTAGCTAGTTCCCCTTACTTGTTATGGCCTCTGAATGAGTCCTTCAGAATTTTAGTATCATTGCTGAAAAAGACTGAAAAAACCCACTTTATTTCTATAGAATTTTAAGTTATGTCCCAGAAGTTATTTTGTGTACAATACCAGCAGCTTTTTACCTGAGTGGTTACTGCTCTGCAGGGTTGTGTGAAATATGCAGATTGTGCTCCTATAGCTTAAGCTATTCAGCAAACGTAGTTCATGCTTCTTTTCCAAATGCTGCTAACTAGATGGGTTTGGGTTGGTAAGAACAGGGTAAATGATACAAAATGTGTTATTTCTTTGGAAGCTTTATTCTTACTGCAAGTCAATTCAAGAAAACTCACTTAATTCTAAAGGAAAATGCTAAAAAAGTTCTAAAAAATAAAATTGGCTGGAACTGGCTGCGTAATGTTTTATTTGCAGCCACCAAGAAAGTTAAGTAAGAAAAGCCCACTAAGCTTTTTGCCTTTAAAATGTTGTTATGAGGATTATGGTTCTGTAAGAATTTTAATCTTAGAACAACTTGTGGCTACTGAGGTTTTGTAAGTATTGCTCATGTGTGCCTAGGCAGTAGCTTTGTTACTAGTCAAGCTGTGCAAATGGGAGCTGAAGCAACATACATTGCCAGGTGTGTTGCTGTTTCACATACACCTCAGTGCTAGTCCCTTCCCAGTTCCTTCTTTCTGCCCAGCCATCCAGTTTCCTTCTTGGATCTCTTCACCTTATGGATTGCCCTATTACAGCCTTCTTTGAGTTTGCTGCATTCTGTATCTGTGTACGCATGTACATTAAAACAATAATTATGAAGATGTGGTCCGGTTAGGTAGCATACAAGTGTTCTGTTTATATAACTTCTAGGAATTAAAACGAGCAGTGTTTTCACTTCCTCCTTTTGAGATCGTCTTTGCTGCTTTCTACCAGTTCCAAGGCAAAACCTTGATTCCTTTAATGCTTGAAAATATAAAACTTTGGAGAAGAAAATCTGGAATAGACTTTTTAAATTTCAAGTGTATATTTCATAATGTAATCCTTCTAGTAATATTGGAATCTCTTTGTCATATTTGATTTAAAATTCCCCTCCTTGGGGAGAAAAAAGAGGGAAAGAAATCACAAACTTTAGAATATATCCTCTTTGGAAAGAGTGTCCTGAGTACAATATTTAAAAGATCCCTGAAACAAATTAAGTTCTCCTGGAAAGGGAATGGAAGGGAAGGTGACAGTAGTAAGCTGTACCTCTTTTACATAAGACTTCTGGCTATTCTTTATGTTTTTCTTTTCTTCTGCTGAAAGCAAGCACTCCCTCCAACCCCTTGAAAAGCATATGCTGGGAAGTGTATTATATGAAATGCTTTTGTCAGCAGAGCATTGAAATTGATTATTTATGCGTCAAGTGGTGGCAAGGGTGCAAAGCAAATACTGAAAAGAGAACCCCACTACACACCCTTCCAAAAATCATGTTGTAATCTCACAGGCTTTTTGTAGTAATAGTTGTCTAATAGCTATTAGATAGAAATTTAAATTTTCAGGCTGACAGTATCTCTTTAGCAAGGCCTCTCTGTAACAAGTTGGCATTGCTCTCCTTTCATTCACCTCTCCTTGCCAAGCAGCAGGCTGTTTCTTGAGTTAGTGATGCAGGAAATCTAGAAGGTCAAAGCTATAAATAGCTGTTTGGGAATATTTTCTTTCATGGTCTTCATACATTGATTTTTCTTTCATGCCAGTAAGCCTTGCTTTTTCAAATAAATTGCATGTGAATACATAGGCTTTCTTCCCCTTCCTCTACCATCACCAGCCCAACCTGAGTACCTGGGTTCTCTCCAAATAAAAGCTTGGGTTTGGTACTCCAACAAGCAAGTAGTGAGTGTATGTGGCAGTTCAGGACTTACCTAAATATGCCAGTGTCCTCTGAGGTTGCCTGTAAAAAGTGATGAGTGGCTGCATCTGAGGACTGCTCTGCCTTGAACTGCCTTCCAGATGCTTTAAAATCCAGGTGGGTTTGGGAATGGCCTCAGCGGAGTGAGGTCACCTGGTGTTACTGCCAGGCTACGAGGTGTCGTGTTGCAGTGCAAATGTCAAAGCCCATCTCCAGAGCCTGTTTCAGTCCAGAAGGGATGTTACTGGGTTGGACCTGGTTTCAACTTACTCCAATCTCTTCTTGGAGAAGGTGAGAACGAAGGAAGCCTGTAATGATGCTTCTTCAGACCGTGGTGCTTCTGTATGTAATGTGAAAAGCAAGGCTGTGTCTCTTTCTCACTGCTCCTCTTCTGGATTACAATCTATCACAAACTACTGAAATGGTGACTAAAATTCTGTTATCAGATTAGCTTTAGCATTTACTTTGAATAAATTAGCTGTGTTGAGGCTGGAGGCACACCAGTAGTACAAAGTCATATCTGGTTTGGAGACTTTTATGATGATGTTGGCCACATATCATTTGTGGTGTTGCCCCTCACTGGATTTAAACGTAGACAGGAGGGACTTGCAGGCCTCAGCGGTAGGCTGTGTGGGAGCAGCAGGGTAGGAGGCATTTGGATGTCTGGCTCAGCATGAAGCCTGTACTTGGCAGTTTCCTGTCTCCGTGAAAGCTGCAGCAGAAAATGATAGCAGAGTAGTGGGAATCATTTTTGCAGGGAAAACCCATTAGCTGGACTGTCTCAAATGACTGACCATTTCTTTTCCCTTATGCTAGTGGGGTCACAAAGGAGCCTAAGAGATCTTTGACACTCAAGTTTATGTATATTTTTTTCAATCCTGTCTCCCACTTGAAACTGCAAATAAGTTAAGTTAGCACTGTGCTTTTTTTTTAAACCCTTCCCATATAACATGGCAGTATTTTACCTCTCTTTGCAAATCGGGTTTTGAATCTCACAGCAAGAGTAGTTTTTAATCCCTCATTGCTGATTGTGACAGCTGTATTATCATGTGAAATGCAGTTTGTCTTCCAAAAGTAAATGGTCTGCATTCATTACTTGGGTATGTGAAACTCTTTAGTGGCATTTAACTGCCACATAAATCATAGGTCTTGATCCTGAGAAGCACCCTGTAAGACTAGACTCTTGGCAGAAAATGGACTTTTTTGCAGTTTGAAAGTGCTTGATTTTGTTTTGTGAATGAATGGGCAATGTGGTTAAACCATATTGCTTTGCGTGTACCACGTTTATTAAGAGACTGTCACTTTTATGTGCATTCTTACATTAGAAAATTCTGAATTATCTGGGACATGGGTACAGGCTTTGCAAGACCTTTTGCAAACATTCATTATCCATGAGCTGCTTTTTAGCTTGCTTGGGTTAGTTGATTTAAAAAAAATATATAAGGTTGGAGGTGCAAACTCATCAGTTGCTTTTATGATCTTTTCTTTCGTTTGAGATACTGTCTCAGGCTGTTTGAACTCTTTAGGAGGAGGTAACCCAAATGCAGAAAGGTGTGGAAGAGCTTGCTTGTGAAAAGGCTGAGCTATTTTACCTTTGAAGTGAATGAGCAAGCGTAACAGTAAAGTATGAACTGTTTGGAAACAGCGGAGCTAGAGTGCTTCAGTCCTGCCTGTCCTTGTGTTGGAAGAACCAGAGAGGAAAGGCAGCATTGAAAAATGAGGCCAAAAGTTAGAAAATCTGTAGCAATTAAAAGGATATCCTTTTCATGAAATTAGGCTGTGAAGCTCATCTGCTACAGGAAGTTGTTGAGACTGAGAATTAAACAAGATTAAAAAAGGAATTGGACAGATGATAGCAAGTACAGATTTTTAAAAATATCTGTATAAATTAATACCACTTTAAAAATTGATTGTTAGGATTAATCCCAAAATCCAAAGCTTATGCCTGATTAGCAACCAGAAGGAAACTTGACGTGTTCTTGCACATTCTTTTGGCTCATGAGATACTGTGAAAGACATAATGTTAGGTTGGGTTGATTTAGTATCCGATTTCCTGGCTTTTCTTATACTTGCTTGTAAAAGGAGGCTAGGAGGATTCACAGCTACTTAAAAGAAAAGTACAGTATTTCATTTTCTCGAGTCCTGGATAATTCGTTAAAATAGTTTTAGAGAGTAGGGGTTTTAACATTAGGATTTACTGCCTTGCTTGTCCAAATTGTGTGGATGTTTGAGAACTACAGATTTAATTCTACACACATTCCTGTCTATCACAGCATTTTTAACATTTTTTCAGTCCAGTTGGTATATGTGCTTGAAACTGTAGTTTAATTTCCATTTGAAATTTATGTTGCCTTTCATTTACTTTGTTGGCAAAAATCTCTCAGCCAACCAAAACCCAAAGCAAACCTGCCTTAAGTTTCTACACTTCCCTGTAAGGTAGCTTTGTTCAGAAACTTCATGCCCAGGTTGCAATGTATTAACAAGAAAAATTCTACCTTTCCAGGCTGAGCTCACCAAATTCTGTTCTTGGAGCTTCATCTTCTGTAAATGGGCAGTCTTTTCACATACTGTCAAACATCCATACAAAGATAAACTGTGCTGAGATACTGTGTGGCTATATTACACTTGTAATAGGTTATATTAGAATTTAAATTCTGTTTTATTATTTATGAGGTGATTTTAGGTGTAAACCTGCTGCTTTGTGAGTATGTTTGCTGAGGGCCTGGGCTTGAGAGCTACAATAGAGTAAGCCTTAATGCTTGGGGGTGCTTACAGGAATAAAAGTTACTAGATCCTTTCAAAGGAGAATAAAGATGATTTGACCCTCAACATGATGGTAAAACTCTTGTGTAATTTACACTTTACAGAAGCTCAGGTGTTTGACAGTGGAATTTCAAGCTTGGCCTTTGAGATGGGTTGGGAAGGACACCAAAAATCAAGGAAAATGCTAGCTGTTCTCTGCTTAGAGAGGATGCTGGCCCTCATTCCATGCTGTTTGCTGTAAAAGATCAAATATACTTTTGCAGGGAAGACAGGACATATTAGTTCCCTCCCGCTTTTTAAAAAATTGTAGCTCTGTGTTTCTGAGCAGTGGGTCTTCTGACTCCCTAAAGTGACAGGTGTGAACTGAAAAGCCTGTTACTGAGTCCTGCTAGATGCAGGGGAAGCCTTAGGACTGAAGCAATTACATGCAATCCAGCATGAAGTGGGCTTTGATTGTAACAAGAGCAGTTACCCCAAAATTTACTTAAGCCTTAGAGATGTGGTTCCCAGTCCTGGCCCAGATGCCTGTGACGAGTGACTTACCCATGTCTGGAGATTGTAAGCGGTTGGTCAAAGTACCTGAAAGCACAGAGAGCGTCACAAGAAGAAGTATTGGTTTTCTTTTCATTTTTAAGAGATGACACAATCCATTTATTTTTCCTCACACGTGCATTTGGGCAAGACATGGTGAATAAGCAGTAGCATCAGTCAGCTTCGGTAGTAGCTTGCAGAGGTGTATTGGAAAAGGTATTTCACTCAGTTTTTTCTTAATGTGGTTTTAAGTTTGCAGTGGTCATAAACAGAAGGTGCCTGACAGTCTGTGCAGATCTGATGTTTGAATTGCTCATCGAAGATGGAGTTTGTAGAAGGCCATTTTATTGTCAAGACCATTCTGCTTTCAATGCTAGTATTTTACTGTAATCTCTATAGCATTACTTGTATTCTTCCTGATGTCTTTAATGGATAAGGATACTTCATGCAAAATCGTATTCTTTGTTTCAGAGCCTTGATTTATTCAGAGTCAGCACAGCAGGGTTCTGTGAAGATTATATATTGCACTTCCGTACAGCGCTTCCAGAAGGAGTTGGCTTTTGGTGAAGCATTTTAAAATAAATTCTAAGAAGTTAGTTTTCCTCAGACATACTCTTCTAACATAAGTTCCAAATAGGACTCTGAAGTCTGAAAAACAGATAAAACATATGAATCATATCTTTGATATCATTGTTTCTTGGTGTGTTAGTGCTTTGGGGGAGCAGAGCATCCATATTTCTCAAGAATTTTTGTAGAATTTAGCTTTTAAAGGCTTTATACTTGGCAGTATGTCTGCAGAGCTGACCAGGAGGTTCTCGTTTCCTCAGCAAACCCAGGCAGACTTTTACTGCAGAGCAAAACCGTAATATTGACCTGTCCTGGTTTCACCTAGGGTAGAGCTAATTTCTTTTCAATAGCTGTTGCAGTGCTGTGTTTTCGATTTGGAATTAATATGGTGTTGATAACATACTGATGCTTTCGTTATTTGGTAATTTGTGTTTATCCAGAGTCAAGGACTTGTTTTTTAACACGTCTTACGCTCTGTCAGTGAGGAGGTATGGAATTAAAAAAAAAAAAACAACAAAAACAAACCACGAAACTGAAAAGACTGGGAGGGAGCATAACTGGGAGAGGTGACCCAAGCTGACCAAAGGGATATTCCACACCATGGAATTGTTATATATACTGGGGGAGTTACCCGGAAGGGGAGCTGCTCTGGATTTGGGAAGTGGGGTCTGGTATTGGTCAGTAGGTGGTAAGCAACTGCATTGTGCATCACTTACTTGGGTTTTTCCTTTTTATTGTCGTGATTGTTACTATTATTTACCATTATGATTGTATTTTACTTTATTTTCAATTACTGAACTGTTCTAACCTCAACATACAAGTTTTACTTTGATTCTCCTCCCCATTGCACTGGATTTGGGGGAGAAGACGGGACGGGTTGAGCAAGCAGCTGAGTAGTGTTTCATTTCCAGGTGAGCTTAAAACCACAAGATGACTGAAGAACAAGGTCTTCTGTTCTAGATTTAGGCCCCAGTTCGAAAGCATGAAATATGTAATAGAAGTTCTTGATAAAATAGTAAGGATTAGATTATGAGACAATGATGACATAAGCAGACACGTTTCGTTGATGTCATTCACTCAAAGTGCTGCACTGTTTTTGGTTGAAGCTAAAAATTCCTGGCAGTAAAATGAAATTTTAAGTTCAGACCAAGCAATCTTGCATGGTAAGGCTAAAACTCATTTGTACTTCCATGCTCTCTCTTGCTAAAAATTGTTTTTAAAAAATCCCACTGTCACTCACACAGTAACTACTGTGCAATGCTCCGAGTGGTGGGGAGTTTCCCACTTCTGTGTGTGCGCAGCTGGCTCTGTGCGCTGCACTCGGTTACAGCTCAGCTCTGCAAGGCCTTTCTCTGTCCTGTGCTAAAGACACTTGGCACTAGCTGAGTCTGGTTGTGAGGAGTGATGTTCCTGGATGGGAATACCTTATTAGCCTAGCCTTGGCATGCTTGTTTTTCAGGTGTTTCCAATATGTATGATATTACTGGGGATGTTAAAATAAAGTTGAGGGGTTGTGCTTTATATAAGGTAAGAAGTAGAACTACTTTGGTATGATTGAAAGATGACCGCTGTACTTCATGGACTAACTGGAAGTGAAGGTGGTCCTTGCCAAGAGGGGAGAGTGTGTGCTGTGGAGCAGACTCACTGTTGTTCTGTGGACAGTGTCAGTAAAGGAGCATCATTGTTTTTCAAATAAATGCTGGAAAAGAAACAGCCACAAGGAGAAGCTGGTTATCTAAATCCTTAAGGCGTGTGTGCTGCTCTTTGTGTAAATGGCTTAGTTCATAGCCTTGAGGCTGACTGCTGAAGTAGAATTTACTCTATTTGTCAGAAAACTCTCCTTAGGTCCCCTGGGTGTTTTGGTTTACTTCCACAACAAAGGAAATATAGACTGAGTATTCTCATACTTTGCCCTCTGAGAGTATTTTACTGTTGGAAGACACTGCTTTGCCACGTGTGAAGAAATGAAGAATGACGAGAGCTAAAGATTGTAATGTTTCCAAGTGTCTGCAGGAAATCCTCAATTGCACTGTTAATCACAAGTATGAACAGGCAATTCTTAGAAGGTCTTAGCTGAGTTTTGGAGTCCCTTAAGGTTTCAACAGTTACCTTTTTATTGTTTAGAAATCTATAGCAGAGAACTTAATATTGTGACGTGGTGATGATGTGGTCAGTACTTACAACAGTCAAAATAAACCCAGAAGTTCATGCTCCAGGGGGTTTGTGCTCTAAAAATAGAGATACAGTTCACATGCATAATGGATGATCAGATTTGCTGCTAAGCAATGTAGTTAGAATACTGATGTCTCTAATAGCGTTTTTCATCTAGTGTTTAAGAAGTAGTGGGTTTGATATGAAGTACTTCACTTTTATATTCTGTCAGTGGCTTAAAAGGTAGTTTGTAAAGCACTTACCTGAGATAAGATTTGAGAAATATATTTTCTGGTAGTTAAACCAGTCATTGCACTTCTGTATCAGACTTCTTCCTTCTGGTGTTCTTTGGAATTGTGCCCTCTTAGTGCTTCTCATAATCCTGGCTCTGTACCTGTAACATAGTAAACTAAAATGCCTTTAAAGTGGCATAAATAATTTTACATTCTATTTTTGGTGTGTACATATAGCTCTTGAAAAAAATGGATGCTTGCAGTCTCAATGCTTTCACTCTTGACATTAAGATTTTAATACAGGCCTGGTAGATACCTGAGGAGTTTTACACAGAAGGCAGCAGTGAACAGTCTGTTCCGAACCAAGGCAGATAACACATTAATAGCAAATACGAGAGCCTTGAGCCTGTGGGTTTGAGTTCCCTCGGTCAGCTTTCTCTCCTGGCTGCCCGTATGAGATGCAGTTGTAGAACATAATGAAGTAATGCTGATGTTCCAGGTCAGCAGCAGCTATTTCAATACCTGTTTTAGCACAGAGCCTTTTTAGATAGTGTTTACTTGATGATTTCCGAGAACAGCTGAGAATTTTTGCAGTAGGCATAACCAGTCTGGATCTGTCAAATTGAAAAGGGTACACAAAGATACTGGGCTATGTGATCGTTTATTACTCTTCTGGTTATAAAACAGAATTAGTAAGAAGAGAGTAAAACCTGTCACAACTTATTGCAGGGATCTTTTCCATTTCATTTTATTGCCCTTTGAGGATTTGATTTCTCATTACAATAATACAGTTAATTAGTTGCAATGTCTCCCTAAAACCAAGTCACAGTCACTGTTTTGCTTTACTGAACATTAGGCTAGTGCAGTGTAGCAGTAGAGGAAGAAACCCAGAGAGGATACATATGCCATTTATTTAAATTGTACGCACCTATAGTTGACAGATACTGACATTAAGTAAGCTTTGAGATGGGTGATAATCATGTTTACATGCTTGTAAAAACTTAACTCCCTTGAGCCAAGTGTTATGGCTGGAGATTTGTCGCTGTTGGTTTGCTTTGTGTGAGGGTGGTGTTTCGTTGTATACGTTTCCTGAAAGATGCTGAGGCTGAATTTTGTTCATCACTGCTTAGGCACAGAGCAACATAGGTCTTGTGTTCCAGCAAAGGCAGCTGTTTGTCTTCAATCTCAGAGATCCCAACCGATAAAACTTCAAGTGGTTTTAATAAATGAGCAAGTGCCTATCCATCAGTTTTGCCATGGCAACTGTTTGTAGCCCATGATGAATATGACAGTTTAAAGTAGCTGAACTGAGTGAAACAGAAGGATATGCCACCTTGTATCTAAGTTAGGGTAAGGCCTACAGACTGGCAATAAGCTGATTGAAAATATGGTAATGAATCTTGAATCAGATACAGGCCTCCTTTCTCCCCTCTCAAGTTACCTGTAAAAACCTTCTTCCTTTTGATTAGCCTTTGGGCAGCAGCATGGTTTTGAATTAGTGTAAACTTCTTACCATACTGTACCTAATACACTAAAATTCAATAATCTAGGTAGTTTGATATTGACTTCTTTGTGTTGGTACTCTTTAAAAGAATTATCAATTGTATATGCATTGTTTCATTGTAGACTAAGAAGAATACCTGCCACATTCTTTATCTCAACACTCTTTCTCAAATCCATCTTTTCACTCTGTGTTTGCTGCAGGTGTTCCGCAAGGATCTCATTAGTGCCATGAAACTACCAGATTCTCACCATGTCAACCCTGATGAGTATTACGTCTTTGCGGACACGTGGAAACAAGAATGGGAGAAAGGGGTTCAAGTTCCAGCCAGTCCAGAAACTATTCCACAGCCTTCTCTCAGGTATTGGTGATCAGACGTGGATCATGTGCACAAAATGTCAGCTCAGAGAAGATAGTCTCTTAAAACCAAGTTGCTAAGTGCAGTCAGCTTTTCTCTCTTGGTATGTTTAAATCTTCAGTGTAGCAGCCTTCAGACATGTTCTTAAACCACACAAGTGCCAATTTGGAAAACATTTCAGTCCAGATCTCATTCTGTCTGCACACTGTTACAGTATCTACATTGTGAGTGTAAAAAGATTTTTTTCCCTCAGTCACATGCTGCTATGGATTAAAAGCTGTTTTTTATTTGAGTATAGGGAGTTGAATAAATTAAAAATAAACTGATGCATATTAGTTGAAAGGTTTCCCCACACAGCATGATGATATAGAGCAGTAGGCACTCAGTAATCACTGATACCTGGTAAAATTACTCATTTGTTTATATAACCTAATTTTGGTTATTCTCAGTGTTTTAACCCTTTCTACCTTCTCTCACCACAGTTGGCTGCTTAACATTATGATTAAGTTCAGTGACCTCAGATTCCGGAGATAAATAAAGAATCTTCTGTTCTCTCGCACTGTGTTTAGACTAGGGAAACACAGCACTGTAGTCCTGCAACCCTTCCTGGTGAAGACAAAGTGTGTTTCAAAGTAGAAAGGTTATTGCCAGCGTGGTCTTCAAGACGAAGATAAATGAATTGTCCAGTGAAAGCGCTGAGCCGGCATAATTTAATTTCCACTGAGGCTATTGTCAGTACCAAGTTATTAAAAATAAATATATTGCATCTCATACCAGAAGTATTATATTAGAGGAAAAAACTGCTATAGATTTGGCTGGACCAGAGAAAAGAAAAGCTCACAAGGGAGTTAGAGGAAAAAATGAGCAGGGTGAAGGGGGATGAAGACTGGCAGAAGGGCATTGTTTGTGCTAACATCGATAATCCACGTTGTCCAGTAAGAATTACGTGGGATACAGCTTGACAACTGCCGCCTCCTTCTTTGCTGCCTTATTTTCCACAGTTTTTATCTTTTTCTTGTCCTTTGGAGGGTTGGCTTCAGAAATCGTGTAGAGCTGCTCATGCATGGCACTGTTCCATTCTGTATCTCTCTGGCTTCGTTTCACATGTAGGACTTTTTGCACTGAATTCAGAGAAAGATTGGACTTTATCTAGTTAAGATTGTTCTTTCCATTCCAAAATCAAATTAATCAAACACTGAGTTTTATCTCTGAAAATACTTGAAAGGTTGAGAACACAAATATTTTTCTCCCTTGCTTCTTGGATGACTTTTCCCCTTTTCATTTTTGCTCGGCATCAGGATGTTTCTTGCATAACAAAAATAATGTATTTGTGGTGTGGATAAGGTGTCATTTACAAAATAAGGGTAGACTGTGTATCCCAAATGGAGAGCAAGGATTTTTCCCAAACACACACAGACACTACAGTAGAATAAATTAAGCTTTCGTGAAAAAGCTGGTATTTTCGAGAGATCGGTTGGCAAGATTACCTTATATCATTTAGGAAGAATATAGGACAAAGATTGTATTGGTTTTCTGCATAATGCTTTCTGTGGGTTTCAGAAACAGTTGCTTTGCCATACTAGTAGCATTTATTAAATTGAAAATCAAATGCACAGGCTTACATTTTAAAAAGTACTCTGTATATGTAGTAAACATTGGAACATTTTGGGTGAAAAAATGACATTTACAGAATCCTATATCCCTATCCTGACTACACCTACTGGCTAGTTTAAAATATGTGAAACACCAGCTTTCTTTGCACTTACAGCAAATATTTTATGTCTTTCAAGGATGGGTCTTGAAAAGCTGTATTTCTTTTTTTTTTTTCACTCACAGGGTTGTAGCAGAAAAAGTAAAAGAAGTACTGTATACACGACCCAGGAAATACATCCACTGTTCCAGCCAAGAACCCACAGAACCAGGTTACATCAACATTTTGGAACTCGCAGAATCTGTGTGTCGCTATGACTTGGATGACATGGACATCTTTTGGCTCCAGGAGCTAAATGAAGAGCTTACAGAAATGGGTAATTCCACAACATGTTCTCATTTTAAAAGCTGCACTTAATTTCTGCTGTTTGAGTTGTAGTCTGCTGTGTAAGGTCTCTTAAAGCTTGCTGAATGAGAATTGAATGGAAATGCTAAGATAAACAGGAGCTAAAAAAGTAATTACTTTCTTGATCTATTAATGTTTTATATTTTACCTGTTGTGCCTAAAAATTTCTTCACCACCAAGATCATCTGCAACTCCAGCAGACCGAGGCAGGAGAGGAAAAGCCCACACCAGGTGGAATTAATTTTAGGACTTCAAAAGTTAAAGATTTTATGTAGGGAAAGCAGATGTTTCCATTTCTTAAACTTGGAACATATCTACAAATTCAGAGTTCTGAGGAGCTTGCATGCTGGGTTCTCAACAGAGTAATTAAATTTCACACGTTAGCCCATTTAAAATCAGCTAAGTAAACTTTGTTTTTTCTATGCAAACTGTGGGTATAGAGGTCTATGAGCAGGAGTGAGCTATGGAAAATAGTATTGGAATTATCACTGGAGTAACTGTTGTGGTGGAATAGCCTATGTGGCTAGTATTCTTCCATAGGTGATTGCAGGTCCTTTAGGGAGGACAGGTTGGCATCTCCTGGAATTTGCTGTTAAAAAAATAGGAAAGACCTGTAGAGAAGTGATAATGAATGGCAGCATTGTCTATAACAGCTTTGAAATAAATAGTGGTGACTGAGATCTGGAGGGGAGTGAGGAGAGGAAGTAGTTTTTCTGGTCCTGGACTTCAGGACAGCACATTTCTACTTAGGTAGGTGGGTGGGATGTGGGAGACAGCTCTGAAGAGTGGAATTACTGAAGAGAGCCTAGTAGGACTTTGAGGACACTGTCCTTCAAGCACAAAAAAGCTCCACTTACACGTTCAGGAGGATGAGTAGATGTGTTGGGAGACTGGTTTGGGGAAGTAGGGAGTTCATGACTGAGCTCCAATGCCCAAGGATGTATATAAGAAGTAGAAGCAAGGACAAGCTTCACAGGCATACAGGAATGCTGTTAGCAAAAGCTGTTAGCTTTCCAAGGGGGCATCCATGGAGATTTTCAAGATCTGACTAGACATATCTCTTGAACAACAGCCTTTTTTGGATTTACGATTGACTCTGCTTGGAGCCAGGGCCGAGGCTGAAGCCCTCTGTAGGACCCTTCCCACCTGATTGATTCTGTAATTCTTTTAATTCAGGGAATGAGAAAGTATTAGGGCATGGGAGAGAACACTTTAACTCTCCCTGCTTGTTGTTTGTAACAAGGAGTCACAGTTAGTAGGCTTAGTTAAAATATTAGCCTCTGGAATTAATATTATGTGAATATCCCAGCATTTGAAGGCCTAAGTAAATCATGAGCTGTGAACATCATGATCATTTTTGACCAAGGATTTTGATAAGATGCAGTTTGGGGATATCTTATAGCTGCGAACATCGTAGGGTTTCTTACACAGTGCATGTCCTGAAGCTGCAAGCTGAGGGCCGGTCTCATAGCAAGTACTTTCTAAGTGGTCCTGCTTATGCTGAGTTTGATTAGTAGTGAGTATATATAGCATGTATAGTGTTTGAGTGAACAGATAGTATGGATTGCAACAGTATGTTGATCTACTTTTTTTTTTTCTTAAATCAGAAAAATAAAAGCACTTTTCCTAATCATCATGCTTTGATCAATCCATCACAATGGACTTAGAGGTACTGGGTGGTGCAACTTCTAGGTCATTATAAGATATGAAGTATTCTTGATAAGTTTTATTTCCTAGGGCATTAGTCTTCAGAAGAACAGAGTGGGATTTTTGGATTTCATTAGTGTTTTGTAAAATGATGGAGGTGCAGAAATGGTTGTATGGGAGCAGCTAGCACTTAGAGCAATTGCTGTCTTCTATGCTGTAGTATTTTCTTCAAGGTGCAACCTTGTGGTTTATGTAAAACTTAAACTTCTGCTCAAGTAGTAGTTCTACTTGTGTTTATAAAACAATGTTATAATTAAGTCTGTGAGTGAAAAGTCTATTTTTATTTTTTTTTTAAGATGCTATGTCTACTGCATTAGTTGCTAGAAGTTGTCTTTTTTCTCTTCCTGCTTCTCTGACTCAGTCAGAAGCATCTGACTGTCCTCTAATTGCCCTTCCCTTTCTGTGTTGTAGGATGTGGGCTCCTGGATGAAAACACAATGGAAAAGACAATTGAAGTGCTGGAGCGGCACTGTCATGAGAATATGAATCATGCCATCGAGACTGAAGAGGGGCTGGGTATTGAATATGATGAGGACGTCATCTGTGATGTGTGCCGGTCCCCGGACAGCGAAGATGGGAATGACATGGTGTTTTGTGACAAGTGTAATATTTGTGTCCACCAGGTTAGTGCCTGCAGAAATGTTGATGCTGTCCTGTGGTCTAAGTTTACCCAGGCAGGTATGGAACTTGAACAGGTATTAAATGTTAAGTGGAGGACTTCGCAGTTTTCTACAGAGAAGGGTGGTGCGATACTGAGGTGAATTTTTTCTAACAATTACAGTAGATAAAGTGGCCTAGCATAATTAGTAAGTGGACAGCTGCAGTCTAACAGGAATGCAAAGTGTGTTTTTGGGACATGCAGGTATTTCCTCTGTGACTGTGGACAATTTTTCCCCCTGTTACTAAACCTGCTTTTGAAGATAAACAGGGCAGGAAATACTGGCTTGCCTGTTCGTGAGAAATCTAAAGATCATTTGTTTCAGAACTATTGTTTTTTTCCTTTAGTGGCTAGTTCATTAGACAAATTTAGCCATCTGAAACCACATGTAGGCACTTTAACAGAGTGATCTTTTTCAGAAGGCATCAACACCTGCAAAAACCATGGTCTCAGTCTGAATGGTGCTCATGTTTATAGTGTTTCAGATGTAGCCAAGACTTTACACTACCTCAGCTCAGCATAGTCCGGTGGAGCTATCATCATAATCAGAAAAGGGATATGGATCCTGTGGTTTGTGTACATCCTATTCTGGAACGGAGTTTTGCTATAAATTCAAAAGAAACCAAGAAGGTTATTTTTTTTCCAATGTATTTTTGTACTGACTGCAAGTAATATTTGGAAAACATATCTGGCTGAAAGAGGGCCTGTCACCTCCCTGCTCAGAGCGGGCTGGCTTCCAGCCCAGCTGCTTTCCTGATCTGAGTCCCTGTGTGAAGCAGCCATGTGAGCCTAAGTTGGCAGTAAGGTGGCCAGTGACAGGAATATGGCTGGCAGCTGGGCTGCCTGCTTCAGTCCTTGCTTGTGCCTGTTAAGGAGTAGTGATGGTTTTGCAGTCAAAGCCTCATGGTTGTCTGTTGATAGCTGAGCTTGAGTTGATGATCTGCTGCCTCCTTGCCCCCAACTCTTCTCTGTGCTGGATCTGCCTGAAACAAACTGGAGAGCGTGTCTGAGCTAGAGCTAATCCTAACTATAGCAACAACTTGTTTTATTTTTAATCTGGGTGAGCTTTGGTTCAACAAGTAGCTTCAGGTCTGTTTGTCATCACACAGTTTGGAGGGGAGGAGGAGTGTGAGAAAATTCCTTCTTCGTGGTAGCCTGTCCTGCTGGCTCAAACACATTGTGAAATTACCGTTTTAGTAGTCTAGGCATCCTTTGCTTATCAGTTTAAATTAGAAAATAGTTTCAGTCCATTTCCAACACCCTAGATATGATCTTAGATGTAATGCCAGTTCTGCTCTAGTAACAGAAAGAATTCTGGTGGGAATGTGCCACAGAGGAGGAAAAGAACACTTGTAAAATTTAGATTGCAGCTCCCCCTGTTGAGCTTTTACAGGAGCTGTCACATCAAGAAAACGTTTAGGTTAGACAGTCTTGCTGCATTTATCAGGAAAGTCCCCCTCCCTACAAGCCTGACAAAAATGTCCAGTGTTTTATGATATTGTTTAATATTAAATACTGAGATCTTATAATCAGAAGGCTGGGAAGGCAAGTATGGGAATTTTATTCTAGATTTTATCTGAAAGAATGGTTACAAATAATGATCCCGTTCTTTTGAGTCTTTTAATACTGTCATTACCAGAGGTAGTGTTAGAAATTATGAGATTTCCTGTAATATCCACCCTTTTGATAAAACTTTTGTTTTGAGTGGTTGAGTGAAATTAGACCTTGATGGTACCAGTGGTTTCAGATATGCCCAGATTCATGGTGAGCAGGGGGATGTGAATGTACAGCAGGATCCATCATTGGTTCCATTAAGAACCACAAGGAATTTGAATCAGAAATCAAACTATTTGTTTTCCTTTTTTTTTCTTTTAATTCTCAAACCTAGCAGAACGTAAGAAATCTCTCATTTTCCATGTGATTAAGTGCAATACTTGGGAAATAGGCATAAAACCCAGCATCTTATAATTTTAGTATATGCTTTAATTTTTGTTGCAATATTATATAAATATTCAAAGGAAAAAAGTATGCAGAACTGTAACCACAGACATTGCAGGAAATTATTTTCAGTCAAACAGGTCATGTCCTTTCACATCTAAATAGAATTATGTTAGAGTGTTAAGTTTTTAGCAGTAGGAAATTGTGATTTTAGGACATATTAGATACAGAAGCTAATTTAAAGAAATGTCTATGTTGTTTACTTCAGAAATTTTAAAGTCACTAAAAGCAAAGGTGAAGGTTCATAACACCAGTGCTGTTGTGCAGTCACAGTGGGTATGTTTTATAAACAGGTGTAAAAACAATTGCTTTTGAGGCTGTTTTTCTCTTGGATCACTTGGCTCATTTTAAGGTAAAGAAATCCCAGAAAGATTAAATGAAGGCCAGATCATGCCTTTACTTTTTGCAAGCTTTGCTCTGTGTGAATATGAATGCTTGTGTGTGAAATCATTTCAGCACAATAATTCCAATATCTGTTTTTCTCCAAGGCTTGCTATGGAATCTTAAAAGTACCTGAAGGGAGCTGGCTGTGTCGCACCTGCGTCCTGGGAATACATCCTCAGTGCCTCCTCTGTCCCAAAAGAGGAGGTGCCATGAAAGCTACCAGGACAGGGACCAAGTGGGCGCATGTGAGCTGTGCTCTTTGGATTCCAGAGGTAAAAACCTAATTTCTGTCCTGTCCTCCTCCTTCTTGTTCCATCATGTGCCTTTTTACATTCTTGTGATTTAAGGTCTTTGTCTGACATAGTACTGGGGTTTATTCTGATAGGCCTGCTCAGTCTGTGAAGACTGGGAAAGAGTCCAGCTTATATTCTATTAATGAGTCACTTTGTCACCTCCATTTACTCAGCAATCGCTTCTTGGTGTCATTGTGGTATCTGTGACCTGCTAGAAAGGGCTACTGAAATAAGCTGTGTCTTACAACTGTAGCTTCATTGTCTCTCTTATTTTTTGATGAATTTGTGTGCTCAGATACATGTGTAATTTGCATGAATGCCTCCGCTTTTTTCTTAGTTGTGTTTGTTTGGTTAGAGAACACCTGCACTATTATTTCTATAGTATGTATGCTAAGATTTGTAAGTTAAGGTTTCTTTGAATTAAAATTTTTCTGAATGGTGGGGAGGTGAGAATTCTTATGTCCCTGTTATACTTCATAAGTGAAGGCTTTTTTGATATATCTATGCATAACATATATGGAGAGTTTCATAATGAAGTTTTACACTTCCTCCTGCATTTTGAATCAAGTTTAGCATCACAGTGTAGTTCTGTAAAACAGAAAGTTCACTTATGTATAGATGGAGTTTGTGTTTAATTTTGCACTTGGAATATTTGTGTTTTATTTCTGGTAAGATTCACAAATCCATTAAGGTGGGTAGTTTAATATGAGGCAGTAGCCAGATCTGTCAGTACCATGAAATCAAGGATACAGTATTTTCTGAATCTTCTGCTCCCAATTGCAGACAGGCCTGATGTGTGCACAACTTTGAGGAAGATGTTAAGGTTTTGGTTTTTGTTTGTTTGGTTTTTTTTTAAACTTAGCATCAAGATATAATGTGTGATTCTTAGTTGTCTCAGGCATCTATATCTGCTTCTTGAGGAGATTGTCTTTGCAGTTGCACTTTCCCTTTCAGGCCTACTTGTAGTTTCTGGCATCTTTCACCTTCAAGGAGACAGGAGCTGAGAAGAAAACCAGAAATACTTGTTTTTTAAAAATCACTTCTCCTCCTGTACTTATTAAATGTCTTGACCAGAAGCTCTCCTGGCTCTGAGCTGACTGGTTTTTCTAAGAGGTCCATTCTGTGTGTGGTTGCCATGTTGTTCTCATCAGCAGAAGAGGAACAGTGGGGTTTGGGAGCAAGTGGTGGCAGGGCAGGAAGCACACACTGGCTTCCTGCCTGACCCCCTCCCTCTGGC
Source organism: Oreocharis arfaki (assembly GCA_013398015.1). Classification (NCBI taxonomy): domain Eukaryota; kingdom Metazoa; phylum Chordata; class Aves; order Passeriformes; family Paramythiidae; genus Oreocharis; species Oreocharis arfaki. The sequence continues at coordinate 636,138 of VZRR01006140.1, forward strand.
TGAGGAAGAGAAGCTGCTGGGGGACACCAAGGGTGGGAGAGCTTGAATCCAGCTGTTTCCACGGACACCTCTTTCTCTCCACACTGATGCTAATTGTGTCAGGCTTAGTGAAGAAGTGGCACCTGCCTGCAGGCATGGGAAATGCCTCTTGGATCCATTCTCTCTCTTGGGCTTGAGTGCAGTCACTTGTAAAACAATTCAATTACCAGAGAAGCCAGAAAAAAACCTTTGTAAATCTCTACTAAAATGGCAGGTCAGTTCCTGTCTGGAGAGGCCTTATGTGCTGCAGGGGACGAGAAAGACATAGAGTTTGAAGGCCCAGGGATGGATGGTTTAGGGGAGAATGTGTATTCTCATTATCTATTTTTTTCTCTTCCCAAGGTACTAGCATGCTGGAACTCCCTAAAAGAAACAGATTAATTATGGAGTCACTGGTATTTCCTCTTGTGGCCCTAACAAAGTGGAGCAAGGCAGAATGCAGGGAGGAAGGGGCTATAAACATGTCTATGTCTTGTGGCAAAAGGTTCAAAGAGGCTTCATGAGTCACCAAGTGTAGTCTAGCATTGTTGCAGTCAATTGCACCAGGTATTCTCCTGCATTAATTCATTCAGCACTGTCTTATAATGTTTTTTCTTCCCTACCTTCCTTGTGAGTTTTAATGCTGTTTAAAGGCTTTCTTTACGCTCCCTTGACTGATTGGGATGTTTAAAGGTTTTTACTTTCCAAAGTGTACTCATTGTTGGTTTATATCCTCTTTTTCTTCTGACTTTACTTTGCTTTAGTGTAAATGTGTGGTCTATTTCATGGTTTTTTTAAAAGGTATTCTTCTAAATTAAAAAAAGAAAAAGGAAACACTAATACCAGAAAACCTGAGTGTTTATAAATTCAAGGTCTTTCTCTGCCTTAGATAACCTATTACAGGTATGTCCTCTGCCAGTCAATGTGGTGTTAGCTGAAGCAGAAAGTGATAACCCCTCCCGGCTGTGAAGGAAAGATAAAATTGACTGTCTTGAGCAGCTGTAGTGAGTGGCTGTGCTCAAGCCACTGGGCTGCCCTTCCCAGCCACTGATGCAGATCCTCGTGTACTGATGCAGCTGTTGGTGGCACAGTTATCAGGGAAGCAGAGGACAGCAGGGTGATTGATCATGTGCATAACAGTTGCAGATAATAGGCTTCAACAACCCATTGTCTTCACTCTCTCCCACTCTTAGAACTTCTTCAGAGTATAGCAGTCAAGATGTAACCTGATGCAAGGTGAAGAAATGGAGAAAATGGCTACATGTTATGGCAGATGGATCATTTCTGCCTTGGAATGGGAATTCTTGGGGGATGAAAAGGTTGGCCTCTGCTTTCTGGATCCCTTGTGAGCAGCAAAGTTCAAACGGACTTTGCCTTGACTCCTTTCTGCAGAAACATGCAGGTGGCACGAGGCCAGTATAAATAAATTGCACCTGACTCTGTAAGTGCCTCTTTGTGCTTTTACAAAGTGGAGTAATATCAACAGCCAGCATTACAAGCTGAATGAACAGTATTTCCAATATAAATGTTTCCTGACCTTATGAGTCTCCTCTGGGGAAGGAGCAGGGAGAACATTTAAGGGGGCAGAGAGGGACAGGGAAAAGGTCTGTGTAATTTCCTAGCTCCTGCTGGGAAGCCCAGTGGGAAGCTGGTATTACTCAGTCTCCAGAAAAAAAAAAATCATTGCAGATTCTGGTTTCTTTTTGAAAAGAATATAGGCAACCTGATGCATTGACACAATCCCTTAATTCCTAAAGGAAGTCTTGTCTCAGTGTAGTGGTAACAGTCAATCTTTGTACAATATTGTTTCAGAAATACCTCTGCAACTTGTAACTAGCTGTTTTGAGCATGGTCCAGTTAGGTTCGTGAAAGGCTCTTTCCTTTTGGAAGTAAAAAAGTTACATTTGATGATATTTAAGAGTGCTGACCATGATTTTGTTGAACTGCTTGGGCATTCCAGGGACAGTCTTGTCACTTTTCTACCAATTTATAGGAAGGCCACAAGTGGTTAAATTGTTTGTCACGTCTGTCTCACGAGGGCATCACAAATTGCCTGACTGTTCTTTAAAACCTGAACCTTCTGAAGCATCTCAGTGGTCTTCCTGATGAAGACTTTTGGAAATGCCATGCAGCCAGTTGACCTCAGTATATTCCAGAAGATGTGGGCTTGCACTTGGCAGATCTTAGAGGGAAGTACTGTTGCTAATATATATTGGAGTCAATTTATGTCATTAATTCATGAACTGCTGGTCAACTTCTTTTTTTTTCTTAATGTGGAAATGATGAACCGAGTAATCTCTTACAAAGCTGTTTTTTCCACTTACTTAAATGATCCTTAATATATGATAAGGAGAGAGTAGCAAAAATGTTCTGAGCATAGCAACTATGACTTATCACTGCTATCTTTGGGTAAGTCTACCTCACTGAGGAGGTCTGCTGAAGCAAAGCTTTTTGTCCTCAGGGATGAAAAGAGATTTCAAAATGAGTATGTGCATCAAGTGATTGATGATGTAACCCCAAAGGGAAGCTAGGAAATACAGCTTTGTCTACTGGCTCTTGTAAAGTCACCAGTTTAATTATCACGTTAAACTAATTCATACAACCCAGATTTCCACAGGTGACTCTTATTGTGGAGTTAATCTATGAAAATTACTGTAGTGCAATGCTCTTAAAGTTTTCTAGAAAAACAAATTAATTGTTGTTCAAATCTCGTCCTTAACTGCTTTTTTAAGCCATCAGCTTTCTGGCCTCAGAGAGCCACACAGCATGACCTAGGAACCTCCTTTTTTGAATTCTTAGGTTTGACACCTTTGGGAAGAAGCCCATATCCCACCACAGGAACTACAAGTCTGCTCTATTCAGATGAATTGCTTTTAGAAAGTGTGGAGAGCTTCCTCGCCAGCGTTGTGGTTTTGCTTCAGCCGGGTAGCCTTCCAAGGCACACAACTTCTAAATTCAAAAAGTGTTGTAGAAGTGTCAAAATCCAAACTTTTAGAAACTGGTGTTCTTGAGATCTGCCATGTGCCATTCTCATAGTGGCCCAGTTCTGCGTGTTCGTCATTCAGAACTGGCCAAGTTTTTGTTTCTGTGATAAATCCTGTCGGGAGTGGCTCAGGGATGCCTACAGATAGAGATCTATCTGTTTTGGTGTCCAAATCATAGAAGAGAGTCCTCATTTCCCTGTATAGACAACAGGCAACTGAGAAACTTTGATCACAATGGATATGTGGAAGTTTATATAACAAAGAATAGGAAAAGCTATTCTGTCTATATCTGGGGTTTTTTCCTTTCTTTTAGTAATATCTGTAATCTGGTCTACCAGAGACAAATTGATCATCCAGACTAAGTATGTGAACACTAGCACAAGACAATAGATCTTGCTTTGCAGTAAGAGAAGTTTGTTGTATTTTTTCTCAAATTATCTTTGATACAATCCACAGTTAGGAAAGTGTAGTAGGATCACCTCTTGCAGTAGGAATGCTCAGTGGAGAGGCAGAACTGGGAAGCAAGGCTCTTCCTGGCTGCTGACTGATAGATCTGGTTCTGTCCAATCTTGAGTTGACAGAAGTAGATACTGTAGCAGATCTAGGGATTTTTTAGAAGGAACTTTTCAGGAAAGTGTTCCTGTTCTGTTCTGAGGGGCTTGTATTTTGGCACTTAAATTAGACCTGTGAAAGCAGCACAGGGGAAAAAAACCACAACCACAAGGGAATGGAAATAAACTTACGTGTCACTCACTGCAGTCTCTCAACTGGTAGTGGTTTAAGAATGGTATTCCCCAGTTTAGTGTTCCCACTGAAGCACTTCAAACCATGTGCCACTCCTCCTCCCCTGCAGATGATAGAGAGGAGATTTGGAGGCACAAATGGTAAAGATCACAGCTCGAGATAAGAACAATTTACTGGAAGCAGCAGTGAAATAAGAAAAACAGTAAGAGCTACAGTGTCAGTAACAGGAGCCAGTGCTACCCAACCACTGGCTTCATGCCATACTTACCCCGACCCAAAGAGAGCCCTTCCCCCTGTCCTTGGAAAATGATGTGGGCTGGTATAGAATAACCTCTGGGTCCTAGCCATGCTCCCTCCTGGCTACTGCAAAGATTAACCCTGTCCTGGCTGGAACCAGGACACTGGTTCCTAACGAGGGAGTGCTGTAAGTGCCTCAAATGTTTTGAATAATTGCAACTTTGAGTCACCAGGTTAAACTGATAGTATTCCACACTATCATCTACACGTGGGATCTTTTGGGGTCCTTTTCTAAGAAGTATGAGCTCATGGAGATCTTGCAGGAAGAGAAATGAATGGATAGCTTTCTTCTTCTGGTATAAATGGAGAGCTTGGGGTTTTTTTTCCTTTGATAATGGTTTTCTACACTGTTTTGTTTCTTTACAGGTTAGTATTGCTTGCCCAGAAAGGATGGAGCCAATCACAAAGGTGTCTCACATTCCACCAAGTCGATGGGCTCTAGTGTGTAGTTTATGCAAACTGAAAACTGGTGCTTGCATTCAGGTACGTCCTTGTCCCATAGTGACTCTGCTGAGGTCAATCTGTCAGAAGGGCAGTTTCGGTTTTGCATTTTGTTCTTCCTGTGTTCAGAGATGCTTTACCATGGAGATGACTGTTGGATAGGTGTCTGCTTCCTCATAGCTATTTGCTATCAAATTAGTTGACTAGACAGAGATTTAGGAATTAGTCTGGATTGCTGCCTTTTGAATAAGGCTCAGGTGTTTAAGAGCCACTACTATGTTTATCGAAGATGGACAGAACTCCTTCCACTGAGCACTTTGCAAACAAGAAAACACTAAATTGGATAATACAACTTCAAAGGGATCAATATTTTAAAGAATGTGTAGGAAATCGGTTTTAGTAGGGATGTAGTTGAGGTAGTTATGTCCTTTTTTTTCTGTTTTGCTGCTACTGTTAGTAATTGAGGCTTTTTGTTTTATTTTATCTGCAGTGCTCCGTGAAAAGCTGCATCACTGCCTTTCATGTCACCTGTGCCTTTGAGCATAGCTTAGAGATGAAGACTATCCTGGATGATGGGGATGAGGTCAAGTTCAAGTCGTATTGTCTAAAGCACAGCAAGAACAAACAGAATTCGCTGCCCGATGTTGAGGAGCACCCCAAGAGCTTGTCAGAGCAGAAGCAAACAGAGAGTGAGAAAACAAGCCTGCGAGCCCAAAAACTCCGAGAGCTGGAAGAAGAGTTTTACTCACTAGTAAAAGTGGAGGATGTTGCAGCAGAGCTGGGCCTTCCTAAACTTGCTGTAGACTTCATCTACAATTACTGGAAATTAAAGCGAAAAAGTAACTTTAACAAACCATTGTTTCCTCCCAAGGAGGATGAAGAAAATGGCTTGGTGCAGCCAAAAGAAGATAGCATTCATACTCGCATGAGGATGTTCATGCATTTAAGGCAGGACCTTGAGAGGGTAAGAATTTAACTTGTAAAGTTTTGGAAAACTATTTGCAGGTGAGCAAGGTCTTTGTGGATGAAAGTAGGAATGGAGAAAGCAAAAGGAGGCGATTTTGAAAATAATAATTTTAAAAAATTTTAAAATTGAAGCCTTCAACTCCAGTCTTTTATTATGCTGCACTGCCTGCTGCAGAGACTTTCAGGAGCTGCCCGTCTCAGTCCAGTGAAAGATCCAGTGTGAAAGGAGTGCTTCCTGACTTGCTTAAAGGTTATTCCTTTATGTGTTTCAAGATGCATATTTCTCTGCACAGTGGACATGTTTGGTAGTTGTCTCTATTATTTCAGCTTCAGTTGAGTAAATGTTTAAAAAATGAGGAAATTTATTTGACACACTGGATTAGTAGTTAGTGATACAAATTGAATGAGAAAAAAAAGTTACTTTTATTAAACAAAAAGTAAGAGTAAGGCTCATTACCACTTGGAGGTTGCCCATTAGGTTGGCCTGTTGGGTAATGGTGACCTGCAGTTTTCAAGTGCTTAGAGGCAGGTAGTGAATATAAAAAAGGTAATAAAATAAAATAGATGTGATGAGGAGAGGGGAAGTAAAAGCAGAAGAGAGTTAATAGTGTTGTAAGAAAAGGAGAAACAATATTGAGGAGAGAACAACATGAAAATACAGGAAGATTGCTGGAGCCAAGATTTGCACTTGTCAGTGTAACTGTTGTCTTGAATCTATCATAATTGATCTCAGATCTTTTCCAGGACTGCTTTTGATAAAGAAGCTTACTTTAAGAAAAAATTTAAAACTCCTAACATGCTTCAAATGGAGGATTGGTATTTGGGGGTGGGTTGTTTTTTATTTTTCAAGAGACCATGTCAGGCTTTTTGTTTGATAAATGTTTGGTTTGCACCAAATTTTGTTGAAATTGATGTACTTATTCTGAGTGGGGGTGATTCATAATTTGAAATGCTTGTCTCAAAGTTTCTAAACTTCTTGTGCGACAAGATTTTCTAATTTGTTGTATCTTGGGAAAAATATAAATTTGGGAATCTTGGAATTTTGTTTCTGAGTAAAGAGATTCCAGTGCTGGACAGATGGAACTGAGTGCTGGGGAAAGTATGTTTGGCAGATATCTTTTAACCAGCCCCTATGCTGTCTGTTTTGAAAGCACTCTTAGGTGTTTATCAAGAGCTTTCAGTGTCTCTTACTCTATTACCTTAGGTGGAAATGTTGTTATTAACTCAGACAAGTAGTAGAAGTAGCATTATGTGGAACTGAATCACAGAATGGTTTGGTTTGGAAGGGATCTTAAAGACCATCTAGTTCCACCCATCCTGCCATTAACAGGGGCTCCTTCCATGAGGTTGCTCAAAGCCCCATCCAGCCTGGCCTTGAATACTTCAGGGATGGGGCTTCCACAACTTCTCTGGGCAGCCTGTTCCAGTGTCTCACTGTAAACAATGTCTTCCTTATGTCCAATGTAAACTTACCCTCCTTCAGTTCAAAAACACTAAGTCTTTTTCTGTCACTCTTCTTCCTGGTCTCTCTGTCTTATAATCCCTTTTCATATAATGAAAAACTGCAGTGAGGTCTCTCCAGAGCCTTCTCTTCTTCAGGCTGAACAACCCCAACTCTCTCAGTCTTCAGAAGAGAGGAGTTCCAGCCCTCTGACCATTTTCGTGGCACTCCTCTGGACTTGCTTGAACAGGTCCATGTCTGTCTTCTGCTGGGGACCCCACAGCTGGATGTAGCACTCCAGGGGTCTCACTAGAGCAGAGTAGAGGGGCAGAATCCCCTCCCTTGCCCTGCTGGCCATGCTCACTTTGATGCAGCCCAGCATACAATTGGCTTTCTGTATGTGTGCATTGCTGGGTCACATTCAATTTTTTACCCACCATTATTCCCACGTCTTTCTCCACAGTGCTGCTCTCCATCCCTTTATCCCCCTGCCCATATTGATCTCAGGTATTGCTCTGACCCAGGAACAGGACCTTGCATTTGGCCTTGTTGAACCTTACGAGTCAATGCAATGGAGTCAAAAAAAAAATTGGTAAATGGGTCAGCCAAAATGAAAATATATTCTGCTGTCTTGCAAAATGTTTTCAAGGTACTTGTTGAATTGGCAATTAAAAAAAAAAAACAAACTTCTTTTAATGCATTGTTAAGTATGTTTAGTAATATTGACAAGAACTTTACCAAGGGATCTTCCATGTAATGTTGTTTTGATTCTGTTGATGATACACTTTTTGAACTGTCTGGATTTATTTTCTTATTGCCTGTTAAGTCTCCTGTTATTCCTCCATAGGTAAGAAATCTCTGCTACATGGTAAGCAGGAGAGAGAAACTGAAGTTGTCCCACAGTAAAGTTCATGAACAGGTCTTCAACTTGCAAGTCCAGCTCATTAATCAGGAAATTGCTGCAGGTAATCATATAAATGCAAAATACTTATAAATCCTGCCTGTATTTAAACTTAAACAGTGTATTCTATTTATTTTCCTGCTTAGTGCTTTTAACATGTAAAAATGCCTTTAAGTACATAGTCAATAAAAGTAGCAGTGCGGAGACAACTCCTTTATCGCTTAAAATATTTACTTCAGTATTTCCTTCCTTCAATATTTATGGCTCTTTCTGGTATTTGCCTATTGCTTATCAATCACTGTGGCATCCAGATAGCAGAAATGAGCTGGTGGTGATCTCCAAGTTTTTGCACCCTTGGGTTGCTGGTCCATGGCACTGGTTCCCACAGCAAGCTCTGCCCTGCTGGTTGGTTCTCCAGCTGAGAAAGACTTTTGCTTGCTGTCAGTAGCTGGTTCCTTCAGGCAAGAGAAAGAGTGACTGATGGGAGTTGCTGCTGTTCTCGTGTGCCTTGTGCACTTCATGAGCAGCGCAGATTTCTTAGCTTGCCATCTGCAGTTTGCTCTCTTTCCTTCAAAAAGAGTTCAAGTACTCTGGTTATTAATAGTTACTAGTAACTGGTTAGGAATGCTGAGGTGCCAAACCCTACTTTGCCCTTCACATTTACAGCAACTTTTTAGAATAAGAAACACAGTATTTGGAAAGAGGAAGAGAGTATGCATACCAGTGTAATTACTGGGGGGTTTTTATAATAGGAAAGGCAGCTATTTTTCTGTGTGAATTTAAGATCTCTCTGGTCTTTCAAGGCACATATTTCACCAGTTTAGGGTGAATTCTTTGTGCTTTCTCTCTCTGCCCCTGAAACACAGATAGGTTTCATTAGCACTGATAAGGTAGTTTTTTTTTAAACTGTTTTAGATCAGACTAGTACTTCGTGGAAGTAGTGGTACTCTGAAGCTCCTTGCTTTTGTGCATAAATGCATTTTATTAGAAATGTCTACTAAGTTTACTTTATGTCTTTACAAATACAATTTTAATGCTTATTATAATAGCTTGATACTTGCAGTGGGTGCTGTATGCATGTATTATCATAAACAACTCATATGTTGAGGTAAAAAGACTTTTAAAGCTTAGAGAATTTTATAATACAAAGCGGAGAGTTGAACTAAGTCCAAATTGAAACTCAGTTTGAAGCATTGTTTTTTCTTCATCCAAAACTGAATATGAACGTTTTTTACAGCTTTGCTGGAACAACTTCAGTCATATCTCAAAACTGGTTCAATGCACTGGCTTAAAGCCCCATAAAAAGGGCACATTGTTGTTTTTACTGGAAATATTTAAATGCTTACCTAAATTCCAAAGTGGTGGATAATTTGGAACAGTTTTGGTTATCCTAGCTTTTCCTTAGTGTCCTAAAATAATTTCACACTAATGATTTGCAAATGCTTCTTACTGTTGCATGACCTTATAATAGACTATAAAACTTGTTACGGATGACAAAAGAAATTATCCTTTTTAAAAAAGCCTTTTTTCTTTTTCTTCTGCTTCCTCGCCTCTTTCTCTGGTAGGCCATACCCTGACAAGTGCACTAGAGAACACACTGTTCTACCCACCTCCCAGGATCACCCTGAAGTTGAAAATGCCCAAATCAGCATTGGGAGACTGCAAAAATAACTTGCTGAAGTCTGGCAACAGACCGCTTTCTCCTGACAACAACAGCACTGTTTACAGCAAACGGAGTGTGCCAATGTCAAAGGAATCGTTCGAAATTAAAGCAAAATCTTATGCCAGGTATCAGCACGACAGCAGAAGTAACGGGTTGCTGGCCGGGATTGGCAAGCCTCGGAGCGAGGCAAAGGATTCTGGCCCCACGCAGCTGATGGAGTTTCACCGGAGCCAGCCATCCGGGAAGCCCTTAGCGCTCCAGGCTGCTTTGCATGGACAGTCTGCCATTGGGAATGGGCGGGTGCAGCAGGAGAACTCGAGGCTGGTGTCCAAATCCAATGGTCTGATGGGCAGGGCTGGAGATGTGAGCCAGAGAGACAGCTCCAGCCAGACATCCTACGAACAGGAGTCCGTGCTCACAGCTCACTTGGCCAGCCAGAGTGGATTCCGAAAATCCACCATAGAACATTTCAGCCGGTCCTTTAAAGAGGCTACCAATAGTCTAGTGAGGACCACAGAAGATCTCCGGTGCTGTGAAAAGCCAACGAGAAGACTTGCAACAAAAGATCGCTTGTGGAGCAAGCAGACACTTGAAGGTGCTCCATACCAGGACAATGATGGGTACTGTCCTGACTTAGAGCTGAGTGACTCTGAAGCAGAAAGTGATGAAAACAAAGAGCAAGTGAGGTTAAGACGAAGTAGCTCAGAGAGAGAAAGCCCAAGTAAGGACTTCGGAAGAGATTGTCACAATAGAAACAAAAAGAATATGTTATCTCACAGTTCGGTACAAAGGTGATTAGAAGCCCCCGCGGGGTAATTCAGCCTTTATGTATTCCAGTGTACCAGTGCAAAGCTCAGCATCAAAAGGTTCCAGAAAATAGTCTAGGACCTATTTAGGAAGAGCTGCAGTAGGGGATGGGGGAGGGGAGAGAAATCAGAGTAGTTTTGTTCAACTGTGAATTAGTTTGCAGTCTTTGCAAGGTTAGCTCAGTTATCCACAAAGTCATGTGGAAATCATGTGTTTTATCAGAGGGTAACATCTGGGAGAGCACCAAGCAGTTAATTGTGCAAAAATCCAGGAAACTGCTTCCCCCTTGCCAGCTTGTGTGCGAGGCACCGTGTTCACGTGGAGTCAGTCTCGTGGCGGTGGACAGGTTTTAAAGAAGTCCTTGCATTGCCCTAACGTGTTGCAAGAGACTGCAAACGGAGACACTGAAACTGCGTTGTTACGGCAGCTGCAGTATGGCTTTGATCCAGCAGTGCGCTTGCGGATGCGTTAGGAAGTTAAGCATGTGCGAAGTCCTGCTGGTTTCCCCCGGGAACGTTTGTGCTCAGATATCCGAGCACATGCCCGTGTGCTCTGCTGGATCAGGCCCAAAGTGACTACTAAGTGACGATCCCCTTTCTGCAGGAGGCTCTGAACTGCAGTGGCGTTTGCAGGCTCCCTGCAGAGGGCGGAAGCAGGCGTCGCCGGCGCTGCCAAACTCGCTGACCTCTAGACGTGCCCCCATTCCCTGCTTTTGCTGAAGGTTGTGTTTCTCTTCACAATAATTGGCTTATTTTGTAAATATACAACTTCTAGTACTTCAGTTTTTTTAATCTCTGTACATAGATGCTTGTTGTGGGATGCACTTGTAAATATTTTACCCAGCTAACAAGTACAGATGGCTAATTTTGTGGATAGTGTTTACAAAAGTAGATGTACTACTTCAAAGAAAAATGCTATTTGACATTTACATTTAGGCAATCACCAGTGATGCCAGGTTCCTCTTGAAACTGAGATTTCATATCCAGAGGTGTTTTTACCTGGTATTTTTAAAGTCAGCTGAATTAGAAATAATTGTAGCTGAATTTTTTTTTTTCAGGTGCAAATTTTCAACCTTAGTTGCCTGAACACAGGCATAGGAAGCCTTCTGGCATCTAGGTCTGTAAAATTTTAGCCAGTCATCATTTGGAGTATGATGGTTTAATTAAAAATGGGTTTTTTTATTGCTGAAAATCTACTATTTTATTATGCTGCTTTTCAACCTCTGGGTCAGTTGCTGTTTCCCAGTCTAACACATTTTTTGTATGTCCTTTAAAATCAGCAGTTATTAAATAGTGATTAAATTTCAGCCAGTACTGACTGAGGAGTCAAGAAGGGAAGGGAGTTAATCCCTTTCTGTTTGTTTCAATGACAGGGATTTTTGTTTGAATGCAAACTAACTTCTTGCTTTACAGATGGTGTTGTGTTGATCAACAAAGCAACTGCACTGTTTTTTCTCTGAAATGCTGTAAATTTCATAAACACACAACATCCTCTGTCCCCACATCACTGGCTGAAACGGCCCATAGGTTGTGTAGGGCACATCCTACAGCTCTGTTGAGGGTTCAGTTTTGTCTAGAAACAAAAGGTGTCTCCCCCCCCGCAGTCAGAAGATGGCTATGCAGCATCCCAACAGCAACTCGTTTTGCTCCATAGTTTTAATTTATTGCCTTTAGGTTGGGAAATGGCAACAGCATTTTCAGATTTGTTTTAAACTTTGAAATCTCCCTAGTTGCAATAGGACTAGCAGGTCAGGGGCTGGAGGACTCTTCAGTAGTGAAATAATTTTAAAAAGTATACTTGGCCAATCTGCTCTGTTTGCTTCATGCATCTTAATTTTTTTTTTTACTTCTTGATTTTATGTATATTTGTGTAATTGATCTTTCTAGAGCTGGATCTTCAAAATTATTTCTTTTGGTGTAAATATGCAATAGCAATTTAGGTTTCCACATATTTTGTTTTAATGGGAAATGCTTTGTGTTCTAAGCCATGGGTCATTCAGAATAAGTAAACAAATGTCTGTTCATTTGTATTCCAGTTCTGATTCTCTTAGTTCTCCTTCAATATTTATTAGTAATCCTCTCTCACTGGCCATGAAATTTTATGAAGCTTTTATTGGGAACACTGATCTGGGAGGTCAGCAAAGTGTTCATGTTATTTTGTGGCTGGAAGCATATGACAGAAGAGAGGGAAAATGGTGCTTCAGCAAAACTCAGCATTTCTGCTCTTCTGGGGTTATCAATTCAGTTGTTTTCAGTCAGGGCAATGGTTTTGCTAATTTTTACATGATTTTAATAGACATATGAAGGAGCCCTTGGTTACGTAGTTCTCAAGTATTGTCCCCAAAGTGCATTTGCTAGTTTTTATTGTGCGTTCGGTGGCTAACTGTTTGAAGTATTACCTCTTAACCTTATTTGTCAATTTTTTTTGTGTTTTTGCATTTTGTTTTATATATATAAATATATATATATATATATTCAATTTTCCAAGATGGACTCGGTCTTTTTCAGATGTCCCCTTTTTACAAGTACTTTTTCATTAAATTATGAAACTGCTAACAATATTTTCATTTGTTGTGATTTATTCAGGGCTTTACACTCTGTGTCTGGCAGGTTGTGAAACTCATCAGTACTGTGCTCATCAGGAGTAAATTATTTCTGCAGATTTGGCAATACTTTAACAAGTTAAGTATCCAGGAAAACCCTTCCCCTTCAGCCTCCCAAAAAAGAGTCGCTGAGCACTAATTTGCTGTGTATAGCAAATAGTGCAAGCCTGGCTTTTGTTTCTGCCTAGCTGAGCAAATGTAACAGACCATTTGCTGCCCTGGCCTCACTTTTCAATGTATTTGCTTATGCTGTAGTATGGCTGGTTTTCCCTGGTCGGACAAAGTGAGTTATAGAGGAAGAGCTGTAGCCAGGCCTTCTGTCTGATCCCTCTTCTTGTACCCCCGCAGACGTGTGCAGCTGAACTCTCACCAGCCCGCTGTTGCCATCTGTGTGCAAAGGACAAAGCAGGGCGAGCAGGTTCCTGGGCTCGTGTCGGCTTCATGTCGGTTTTACCTGACCTTTTGCTGTAGTTCCCCCTGCTCCCACAGGCCGGTGCTGTGAGGTACCTTGCTGGCACACAGGAGCTGCTCCCCGGGCTAGAGCAGGGAAGAAGGCAGACCGAGAAGGTGGAGAGAAAGGTGCTGGGGTAGCTGCACAACTGATCCCATAGCATCCCTCCTGCTCTGACTGGCTCTGCCTTCAAGAAGGATGGGATTTGCAATGTGGGTGTTGCAGGTAGCAGTGACCCTCCTGCCTGCAATGGGTCTGGCAGCAGCAGAGTGAGTCAGAGCTGAGCAGCCAACAACACACTTGTGGACTGCTTAAGGACTGGAGTGACTGAGCAGGTTGCCCCAGGCAGGCTGGAACAGGAGCTGGAGAAAGTTTGGGTGAAATGGAGCTCAAGTGCCTCAGCTGGAAAGCAAACAGGAGGTAAAAAGAAGGGGAAAAGGCAGTAAAGGTGCAGACAGAAGGGAAGAAAAACCAGCCCTAGGAAGAAGCAGTAAGCATTGGACTGCCAGTTGTTTTTCAGGACCAGGATTTCTTCTTCCCTAAAGGCATCTTGCAACAGATACCAGCAACAGACTTCCTTGTTGTGACTTTCTGACTGGTGGCTTCTAATTCCCTCTGCACAGTCTGCTTGTGGCTGGGATGTGGGAAAGACAGGGCCAAGGAAGGCAATTGGTATCCATTAACTTGGAAACAGCTACTATTGGTTTGTAGAGTCTTTATATAACTGTGGTTACTTGTTGATGGTAACGTGGGCCAAGGACTAACAGGGGCTGCGCAGTGGTTTTGAGCACCATCATTTCTGCATTTATGTTTCTGCCCTAAAAGAAGTGTTTCTCAGTTGTGTATATAACTTGTGGAATATTTTCTTTGCACCATGAATCCCAAACCGTAGAAGGGAGAAATTACAAATGTTTGGCCATTACAGGTAAGCCTGAAACATTCCCTTGATTTTGATGTGGTACATGTGGCTACCTGGCCTGGATGTACAGGCTGTACTGCAGACGCGTGATGTGTATCTGGTACCTGGGAGGGACCCAGTGTTCAAAGCCTGCCTCTGCGAGCTGCGAAGATAATCCAGCGAAACTACTCATTTTGATCGTTGGGAATTGTGATGATCCCAGTACTTGTAAAGGTTTAGCACTGCAGGGAATTGACACATCTGTTAGGAAAATATGCTTTTGATGCGAATTAAGGAACAAAAGCTGCTTGCACAACCTAGGAGCTTGGCATGCAAGGGAAAAATACCGGGGAAGGGCAGAGATGGAAAACAATAGAGTGCCTCAATGCAGCTTCCTTAGGAAGAAGTGAAGACACACAGACTTCTGGGTTCTGGGTTCATGAGAGATGCCCTGCTACTGCTGCTTCTGAACCTTCCTTTTACACCAACTTCATGGCTGAACAGACTTTTGCCACTCCTGCAGTGCAACTCTGCGATATGTCCCACTTGCAGAGATGATCCTGGGGTAACTGCTGCCAGGCTCTGCTCCTAACCAAGTCAGCACATCTAGCGGGATGTGACAGGTGGATTAAAGTGACTGCAGGCACAGCCTTCTGAAAGAAGATGCTACATAGCAATTGGGTAAGTTGTTTGAAAACAGCAGATGTGCATGCCTATTTCTGTTCCTCAAGTTAACCCCTCTGCAGAGAGCTTGGATAAATTCGTGTGACCATGTGATTGTAGAAGGAGAAGCAGCCTCAGATATTTGCTCATTAATTTCCCTGCCTCTCTTCGTGCAGCTTCCAGATAATCTTTCTTTTTCCAGTAGGCTTCTTTTGTCTGGGACAACCTCTTGGATCCACCTTGCCCTGCCCTTTCTCTGGGACTCTTCTTTTGTTTCAGGCTGGGCAGACCCTCCCTGCCTTCCATTGCTTTCTCAGCAGCCCTGGAGCTGGGTATCTGCCTCGCCTTGGCTGCTTTATCTGATACATTGTTTTAAATCTCTGGGTAGGCTCCATAATAATATGTTTATGGTTTCTTTTGGCTTAAGCATGCTGAAGACATTTTTTCTGGTTTCTGTTGTTTTTCCTCAGGTGCTGCCCCACCCACCATAACCCCCGGAAAGAGCACTGGGGAGCAGGACACAAGTTGTGTTTTGACAGTTCCATAACAGTTCCAGAGTTGTTCTGCTCACCAAATCGGTGGGCCAGTGTCCTGAGGAAGAATTTTAAACTTAGCACAACAGCAACATAAAAGGGAGGTGCCATCAAGAAATCTCCTGATCATCTGAGAGCTCTTGAGCTTGTGACAAGACTTCAAGAGTAGTACCTGTAACACGAAAAAGCATTATATGCCGTTTGGGAAAATGGCTCTGGTTATACCTTGGGTAGTGCAGGCCCTAGTGAGGGAATGAGTCATCTGAGGGGGGGAAAACATCTCTAAACTAGCCCACCCACTTCACCTGAAACCACGGTGTCTGGTTGCATTCCTTTGTAGTTCCTTATCTCAGAAGGGTGGTGCTGAGTAGTTTGGGAACCCCTGTCACTGGCATTTTAGGCTCCATTTGCATCTGGTTGAATTGAACCTGAACAAAGTGTTTTCCCTCCTTAAAACTGGCTCAGCTATTGTTCTGTTGTCTCTTCTAAAATGAAGTAAGGGCATTGCTTTATCCTTTTCCTGATTACTCATTCTACAACAAGCCAGATATCTCTCCTGGTTAAAGGAAGCACAGAGGCCTAAAAGCTGGATAAGCCAGGTGATGCAGATACTAATAATCAAGTTGTAGTTTACACTCGTTACAAATGGCTAGTACATAAACCAGACTTTCCTCAAATTGTCTGGTTGAACATCTTAAATTAAGATCTGAGAAGTCATCCTAAACCTGCAGTTAATTTGAAATTTATTTTTGATTAGGCCAGAAGAAGGGTTTGCATGCCTGTAAGCTGCAAACACTAAAAGCACTGTTGCTAAATCAGTTATCTGAATGAAAGATGCTGCCTTTCCCTGAAGTCCTGGCTCTGTTGCATGACCTCTGTTGTGACTATGATTTTGCAGCTGCTGTAGCACATATCAATGCTCTTTTTTTTTATCCTGAGGCAAGCAAAATGCAAATCCAGGTCACATGGGGTACAGAGAGCAGAAAAGTAAGGCATTAATGAAAAACGTCTTGGCTGCGCTCCGCTGAAGAATGCTTTCTGAAGCACCTTGTTGCCCAACTGCTCCCAGTGCAGAGCGGAGGTCTAGAGAGGCACAGGCTGGGAATTCCAGCTTTGTGAGGCAGCTTAAGGCAGCAGAAACTTGCACCTGTTGGTGCTCCCATGACAAAGAAGTTGGAGGTGCATGTGTGACATTGTGAGGGTCTTCATGAAGCACTGGGGAGATTGGCTGCAGTGAAAAGGGCCACACGTTCACTTATAGCATTGTATTCTTAAGTGAGAGATGCATTCTCATGAGCCTGTGGCCAGTACAGAAGTAATTGTGCTGAAAGAAGTCTGTGTAGTGAACGGTAATAAGTACAGGGCACAAGTGTCATTTTTGTGAAAACTGGTCTTGAAAGGCTAAATACTTCAATATGACTTCATGGTGATTTGGTGCAATCCTTTGTAGAAAAGATTCCCTATTTGAGATTATTAATCCATTCTGCATTAACTGGTGTGACAGTGGTAAGTGTTAGACACATAAATTAGTCAATAGGCAGAAGTCTGCTGGTGCCACCTTCTCCCAAGCAGACATTTGCAAACAGGAAAATAGAGTACTTTGGCAAATGTTTTATGTTTAAATACGCAACTGTGATCATCCAGACTAGTAAACAATTGAAACTTCTCAGCAGTTTGATCTCTCCTGGACCTACTTGTTGCTTGCTAACAAATAAAACTTGATCTGGACACACAAGCCAATTCCAAGAACTATACTTGGCTGCAAACAAGTGCACAGCAGTGCCAGCTGTTGCTTTCCAGCCAACTGATTGCAGTGACTGATTTTGTGTTTTTTGCTTGTCCCTTCATCCGTGGACCCCCAAATGCAGTATTACCTGCTAGTGGAGAATTCCCATGTGCCCACTCTGGTTGCCCTAATGGATTTGACAGGCTTGCCCTGAGGTAGTGGCTCCTTGGACTCCACTGCCCCTGATGCAGTCCCCGCTCTCAGCTGCACCTTGCCCATCTGCAGAGGAGGCCTGACAGACTCCATACTCAGAGGCAGCTCTTGGCATACAGACATCTGATATGCGGCATTTGCACTTCATACCAGCCGTGGATAAGGCCTAGAGCCCTCCCACCTTCAAGCAGGAAGGAGGCCTAACAGTAATAAAGACTAAAGGTGAAGGAAAAAAAGATTAGGATTGCTCTAAAGATGAGGATCAGGCTCATAAAAGGAGAGAAGCACAACTGCAACTTTCCAGGAATGAGCAGAAGTAAAACCCAGTCTCTATAGCACCTGAAATAGTCCAGCACCTCTTCTTGCCTACAGTTGTTGAGGGTGGGGAGATTTTTCCATTTCTGTGGTGCTCTGGGCTATTCTTCAGAACTGCTGAGCATTTCCTGACTGGCAAGAAGGGTAATGGCTTCTGGCAGGCGCAGGGGACCTGCAGGCTGGGGGAAGGCTGTGACTTCACCCTACAGGGCCTCCCGCATCACAGATCTACTCTTTGTGTCCTTCATGATTGTAGGTAAGTAAGAATTCCACTTCCCTGCTCCTTGCAAAGCAGGAGGAGTAAGTGTACAGTGTGCACTACCATATGGAATAAATGCTGAGCTACCAGCGTGCCCTTTGGAAGCCACAGAGGTGCTGTGTAAGCGCCCTATTGGTTAGATTTGGAGGCCACACAGTAGACTTCATGGCTGCGCTGCAACAGTGGGAAGCTCCCAGTGGGGAAGGCACAAGGCAGCACAACCTTTGGCAGCTACCTCTTCTGTGCTCTTCTCTCCCACAGTGAACTTGTATTGGCCGAAGACCTCATCTGATGCTCTCTGAAGGCACCCTGACCATGGATTCCTCCCTGCGCTACCTTTCAACAAGCTTGGATCAGCCATTACAGAGAAGACAAAGCAGGGGTGCTGTCCTATGTAACTAGGGATCCAAGCTCGAAATACGTGGCAGAGGGTTTGTGTTGTAACCTAGCCCTTACAGAAGCTGTTAATTTTCTCCCAAGGTGTGTGCCAGCACACAGCTTGTTTTGATGCCTCCAAACCATGCTGGCAAATGCCTAAGTCAGCAAGGAGCAGAGAGACTGGTGAGGTGGGTTGAGGGTGTATCTCCCTACTGCTGCTGGACTCAGTAAGCTCTTGCATCTTATCCCAAATGGCCTCATAGTGTGCAAAGACAATGGGAGAGCAGTAAATGTGGCTAAGCTTTGTAAGAAGCAAGAATTGTTCTTCCTTGTACTTAATGAATTCTTTGCATGCGTGTTTTAAAACTTCTGCATATTCTTTCCATGTTGTAAAATGTACAGAAAAAAGGACGGAGATGTGGTGCTTTTTTTCTGGATGTTTTTCTGTGTTGGCTGTTACTAATAATTCGCTTGCCTCAGGTCCGAGATGAAATCCTGCTATTTGTTGTGCATGCAGCAGTAGGACAGAAAGAGAAATTCAATGCTAAGCACTGAAGGAATACCATGGAAGCCTATAAAATAAAAGTCTAACTGCTCAGATAAGGCCACAATAAGTTAATAAATATCACATCAGTACTCCATCAAAAGAAGCCTACATGAAACACATGTTAGTAAGGTCATGTAGCCCATGAACTTTCCAAATATCCCACTACTAGAAAAAATGTGACCCACTGAAGCCTGGGCTGTGACTACCTGCTTTATGAATAAAGGCAACCAAATAAAAATATTCAACAGGAGATAATTGCCAAGAGGGCTGTGTATGATAAGGAACAGATAAAATCTGTAAGAGGAGCTTTGTCAGGACTGGCTCCTAAAAGACCATGCTGTTGCTGTGTGCTCACTGATGGGCAGTGCCCCTTGAACAATGGGGCTGTTACATGAGCCAGCTGGAAACCAAAGTCTGGATGAGGGAGAGGCGAGTTTTTGGAGCAGCTTAGTTAATTCTGGTTTGTGGGGACACAGCAGCAAGCCAGCCTGTGTCTGCCTTCTGCTCCTGAATTTCCAGGAGGAGACACACAAGACACGGAGCAGTGAGCCTGAAGCCACTTGATGTCACTGACCCCTATGGGGATTACCAACTCCAAGTCAAAAGGCAGTATGTCATGGGATGCTGAAGAGGAGACCTGGAATATAAAAAGTACCCACTGCTTTGAAAGTTGAGGCCTGGGAGCTGTAGTGGCCATAGCACAGAGATAAGCAGGCGCAACAAGAGAACTGTTCCTGCAAATTTTGATGCCAGCTGTTTGCCTTGTGCCTTTAAAGTTTTTGAGACTATACAGCACAGGGAATAAAAGAGGGCACAGCATGCTGAAGGCCCAGGAGTTCTGGATAACCAAGGTGCTGGTGCAGCAAGGTTCCCTGACGCTGTAAATCAGGGCCAAGGTTCTGTGGCCACCTATACCAGAGCAAGAAGGCAGGCAGAAACCAGGCCTTTCGGGAATCAGCCTCTCCGGGGGCTGAGAAACGTGGCCACTGCGGTGGGAAACTTCTCCCTCTTTTCACTCCCTGCAGCTCTTGGAAGGCGGGGGGAGGGGGGCGGTGAGCCGCTGCTCCTTGGGCAGCCGCACCCCCTCGCTCTCGGCGCTGGCCTTGCCCGGAGAGGAGGATCCCGAAGGGCCCGGCAGGCCAGCCCGGCCGGGCGGGGTGCCGCCCCTGGCGAGGGTACCCGAGGCGCGGCCGCTTCCCCTCTCCAAGGCCGCTATAAGAGCGGCGGCGGGAGCGCTCCTGCGCGGCGGCAAGAGGCACGGCCGGGCGCGCGTGGGAGCGCTTTGTTGTTGTTATCAGTTACCAGTATTTGTTATCGGTGCTCCTCTCCCTCCGTTCACGGGCAGGTCCGGAGGTACAAACACACGCGTGTGTGTACATGACACGGCGGCACCCGCGGGGCGCCCCAGCAGCCGGGCGGGCGGGGGCGGGCCCGCTGGCGGAGCGGCCTTTGCCTCCCTGCGCCCGCACGCACTCCCCGATTTAATTTTTTTCTCTCCCTTTTATTATTCCCCTCCTCCCCTTTTTTTCCCCATTC
>VZRR01006140.1:656584-715394 GCA_013398015.1 Oreocharis arfaki
CCGTTCCCTTTCGTCGCTCCCCGCCACGGGGTGTAACACGCAGTGACGATTCCCTCCGCAGGCCATGTCGTCCGTCAGGATCGAGTGCGTGGCCAAGGAGGGCTGCAGGATCGGGGAGTCGCCCGTGTGGGACGAGAAGGAGGGCGCGCTCCTGTACGTGGACATCACGGGTAGGAAGGTGTGCCGCTGGAGCCCGGTCACCAGGCAGGCGCAGGCTATTCCTGTGGGTAAGGAGCCGCTGGAAAACCTCTGTGTGCGGGAGCTGCGTGTTGGGACTCGGGCTGTGCCGCTCGGCATCTCACGGTGCTCAGATCTGGAGACCTTTCCCTACAGTCTGGGTTTCCTAGGCCGCCAGCACACTGGGGCTAGGCGCAGACACTAGATACGCACCAGACGTAGCTCGGGGGACTTTCCTTACGATTTTGTGCTACTGGGTTATGTGTGATCTATTTCTTTTTCGTGTAAGTTCTCCACAATTCACTCTTTTATTCCCTCGTTGTCCTAGAAGTTCTGTTGGTGTTTATAATAGTTCTGATTTGAATGGTCAGTGCTCATAGTATTTTCATTCTATTGGAAGGTTTCCAGAAACTATTTAAGAAGTTTGAACGATTTAAGGTAATGGCATCATCAGCTAGAGTCTCAATGGTTTAAATATTTGTTCCAGAAAGGAAGAGATATGCTAACCCTTGTAAAAAAATGATTTGCAGATTTACTGCTGGATGTGGTAGAGTAAATATTTGTGTTGGGAGACAGCTCCTTAAGTGGTTTCAGTACAATTTATTATTTTCTCATGTTCAGTAACACTTGGTGAAAATCAGTCTTGCCTACCTGTAAGCTGTTCTCATTATTGACTAGAAACTGATCTGGGCTTATCTGCCTTTCAAATTACTGTAGTTTCCAATTTTAAGATGAGAGAAGGCCTGATACTAATTTTGGAAGTGTTGCTTCCCAGACTTATATTCTCTTAGCTTAGCTGAGGGAGTGTGCTTCTCCTTGCCTTTCCCCCCAACTTGACCTACTCTTGAAGGTGCAATCTTTTACTTGTGGCCTCTCTGGAGATGTGGAAGGGAGAGAACATCGTATTTTATTGTTTCCTCTCTTTAGTAATAAAATAGTTATGGTTAATAGCTGTGCCTTTGGGAATGCAATGATTAAAAGACAAAAAAACCCCCAACACCCAAACAACCAAAAAATGCCATGTGGTTAGAGTAGCGGGTTTCCTAAGTGGAAGCTAAGAGAGAAAGTATTCATTATTAAAGCTTATAGAGAATTACAACGACCCCATGCTTAGAAACAACTTCTGATGCCCTTTTTGGCTCCGCAGGGGAAACACAGTAAATGCATAACTGGAGGGGAGACCTTATGGTCAGTTTTCTTTTGGGCATAAGATGATGCTGCAAATCAATCAATTCCTGTGGGTGCTGCTTTAACAAAGCCCTCTGGGGTCGCAGCGGACTGAGCTGGGTGCATGGGCTGAGACACTCCTTGCACTGTGTGCAGTGAACAGTAGGGTGGCTGTGTCCTCATGTGCCCCTTTCCTCTGGGGTGCTTTGTCAGGAAGATAAGTGGCTGTTCTTGTGGCTGTAGGGGCACCTGGATATCCAACACCTCCAGTGGACAGCTGTGCTTGGGGGCTGCTCCCCCCAGGGTGGGAGGAAGGCCCTGGGGGCTGCCCAGGTGGAAGGAGTCCTCTGAGCCGTGGCCTCAGGCATTTTCCTGGGAGAGCAAACGTAGACTTGCAATCCCACGCTCTGCTAGGAAAGCCTCTGCTGCTGATACAGACAGAAAACCACTTCTATTAGTGTGGTTGCTGGCAATCCAAAGAGCAGCAAAATTACTACATGTGGCAGGTGCCACACGTGGCTGAGGGGACTCTGCTGCCCTCTGTGCTGCCAAGGGAATAAGGAGTGGCGCACCTCGGTGTAAGTGAGCCCAGACCACCAGCAGCCTTGGCTGCTAGGGCTGAGCTTGCAGTTAGGTGTGCATCTCTGGTGCTGGGGGCAAATAGCGTTTGCATTTCTGTCATGGTGGTACTGCTGCCAGGGCTCCAAGGGAAGGGGCGTCCTGAGTCATGAGCAAACAGCTGGAAAGGAGCAGTTCCTCTTGGCACCCAGTGGTGGCTGGTGGTAGTTATAAGTATCTGTGAAACTATTACCTGATTATACCCCTGCAAGGCCATAAATACAAGAAATGTTTCAGTTTTATATTAGAAGATTAGTGATTAGTCCCATGTATAGAAAATATTATGCCAGACTTTGTTGCCCTGCCTGAAGTTACTATTCATTATATCACATCTGATTGTAGGCTTTTACAGAAATGTTATCTTTGCACTCACTGTTTTTTTTACTAATTCCTTTATAATAACCCACAATTGAGGTTTTATGCATAGTAGCTCAACTGAATGTAAACTCATCATGGAGCATTTACTAGTTTTCTGTTTTGCTTTAGCTCTTGCGAAGCCCTGCCACTCCTTGGTGTGTTTTTGGTGCTGCTGGAGATCTGTTTGAGTGGCACAGCAGAGTGTGGTGTGGGGGGGTGTCTCTCCTGCCCAGTGTGACCTGTCCCAGTGCAGAGATACTCTGCCTCCATCACTGTTGGGCTCATTTACGCAGGAGCTGTGCTAAATAAACACAATTGCTCTAGAGCTCTTGAGGCAATTGATTTTTGCCTTGGAGAGGGGGGAACCCACACAGTGAGCTGTTGTAAAAAGCTCCTGTCCCCATTTTTATACTTTTTTTTTTTTTTTTAATTAAGCTCCTAGCACAACTAGGTGCTGATAATGGTTATAGCTGCTGGTAGCAGTGGTAATACTCAAGTTTGTGTGACATAATCTGTTTCTATGTATTTAAACATCAATTTTGTTGGTAGAAAAGTAGGTTGTTTCTCTTGCCTGTGGTTTTGCTGAGTTCAGGTTGCATGTCTAAAGTGGGCAGAAAAGAAATGTCTCCTCATAACACATCCTGCTTTTCAATTTCACCCGGTTTCCAGATGCTCCTGTGAGCTCCGTGGCTCTCCGGAAGTCTGGGGATTATGTCATCACCCTAGGAACCAGGTTTGCTGCTTTGAAATGGAAAGAGGAGCTGGTAACCACCATTACTCAAGTGGACAAGGACAAAGCAAATACCCGATTCAATGATGGGAAGGTGGATCCTGCAGGGAGGTATTTCGCAGGTATGCTGCAGGCTCTTCCTTCCCTCTGGTGCTTGCTGGGTTTTGGTGATAACATGCAGTGATCAGTTGTAGCAAGTTTTCCTTCATGGTTAAGTGGTGGGGATTTGTTGTTGTCTTCAAACAGAGTTTAATCCCATTTACAAATCTATTTGTATCACCTAGGCACTATCTAATCTGAACTATTTTGTTTAAAAGAGGCCGACTGGTTGACTATTTGGAGTCTGCCTAGTTTAAGATACTGGCCTTGCCTCTTCCCTGTCAGCTGCTTGTTTTGGATACTGGAAGGGTGCCAATAGAAAATACTTTTTGGTGAGCAATGTATTATGTTGTGTGGTTTGTTCTTCGTAAGTCAGAAGGGACTATTCATCCTGGAGATGAGAAGGCTCAGGAGATCCTACCTGTATGTGTAAGTACCTCACTGGGGAGGGAGTAAAAAAGATGGAGACCAGGCTCTGCTCAGTGAGGCCTGCTGAAGGACCAGAAGGAGTGGGCACAAACTGAAACTCAGCCAGGTCTGTGTGGATGTAAGAAAACTCCTTTACTGAGGATGATCCAGCAGTGGAATAGGCTGTCCAGAGAGACTATGGAGTCTTCATCAATAGAGATCTTCAGTACCCAATGCTGATGGGAGGAACCTGTGGTATCTGACCCTGCTCTGGGCAGGGGGTGAGTCTGGATGATCTCCAGAGATGCCCTCCAGCCTCAGCTGTGATCCTGTCCTCCTGTTTTTTAAAACTCCGTTCTGTGCTCCTGCTGTGTTGTTCAGTCCCAAGGCTTACCTTAACTTGCATTTACCCAGCCTCTCCAGAGCCGGTCTTGGCTGCCAACTTCACGCTGCAGAGATGAGATTTGCTTTAAAAGAGGCTTTAGTGTAAGACTCATTCTGAGGGAGGAGATAATTTTTTTCCACTCTCTCAGCTCTACAAGACATTAAGATTTATTGTAAGTTAAATGGTGGCCACACCTGTCATGAATGACTGAATACAACGTTTTGCAGGAATCGTGCTGCACACCATTTCTGCCACAGAAATATTCAACAAAAGAACAAAGGCTGTGTTTTGTCACCTTCTGCTAAAAGCAAGCAATTTGGAAATCCACTATTTTCTTCCTCAAATTTCAGAAGCCCCCTGCACTGCTCCCTTCTATGCCAGCAGTGTGATCATCACCATAGCGAGGGGCTGCCCCCAGACCTGGAGGAGAGTCCATTCACTCTGAACCTGCTTTCTCCCCTTTGGCTCTGCACAGGTACGATGGCAGAGGAGATCCGTCCTGCCGTGCTGGAGAGGCACCAGGGCTCTCTGTACACGCTCTTCCCTGACCTCTCAGTGGTGAAACACTTTGACCAGGTGGACATTTCTAATGGGCTGGACTGGTCACTGGATCACAAAACCTTCTTTTACATTGACAGCTTGTCCTACTCGGTGGATGCCTTTGATTATGATCTCCAAACTGGAAAAATTGGTATGAGTGGTTGTATTCTAAAATAATTGTTTGTGCCTAAAGATTGTGATGTCTGTTTCCACTCTAGTTATTACACAGATGATCAGAGCTTTGGGAGCTCTTATCCAGAAACCTCTTTAGAGCAAAACAACAGAAGCCATATTAACATCTGTCTGTGCCTGCGTAGGCTCCTGGCTCAAACCAGTCAGGGTCGTTTGGTAATTAACTATAAAGTATTTAAATTGCGTGGCAGTTTGAGTAGTAATCTGTACTGCTGTTACTAAACACAAGGCATATCTGATCTTCCAATGTAAAAAGGACAAAGTGTATCTTATCTGTCTGTTCCTGTGGCTGTGTGTTTCTTGTTACTGGCAGCGCAGGCAAAGTGACAGCAAGCTTGTAGTCTTGTGCAAAACCTCTGCCAGCTTCTCTAGATATTTTTTCACTCTTCACCCTCTTTTGTTTTTTAAAATGCAAGCTATTAAGTGAAGATTCTGCAGAAAGAACAAGGCAACAACAGTAGCAGTAACTCAAAGCTTCCTTCATTAATTTAAAACAAAACAACGCCTTAAGGGCTTCTACAAGCTTGGGCAAAAGAAAAATTCAGGTGACTTGGACTAGTAATTTGCTTTTGAGTACACATGCTGCAGTATTTTGCATTAAAAGAACACAGCCAATTTGATGTTTAGTTTTAAAACTCTGAATTTAAAGTAATTTTGGATGTAGCACCTTGTCCTAATGATTCTCTGCTATGGCTTACAACTGAATTTTTCCTTAGGAAATAGGGTACTTGTCTCTCTCACTCGTTCTTGCTCGCTCTCTTTCTGTGGGCAGTCTGACAATCCCCAGGAGCAAAAAGGAAACTCATTAAAAATATTGCTGTATATGAGAAACATTAAAGTTGTCAGAGCATAAAATAAACAATGTTGGAAAGTTGGGTTTAATTTTCTTTAATAACAGTGGTAAAAGTTCAGATAGAGTTGTTTGTTTTTAGGTTGATAGTATGCCTTTGAAATCCATGCTTTTCCTAACTCTGTGTTTATGTAAGCTCTCAGTTCATAGATCTGAAGGTCAGTTTTGTGTTGGAACAGTGATTATTGGCACGTTCCAGCAAACTGTTTGAAAAGTCTCCAGCTGGAGCAACCCATACTTGAAATGATTCAAACTGCTTTTAGAACAAGTAATTAATTTTATGAATATATCTAGTATTAATTTATTCAGTTATTCATTTAATATTGCAAGTAGGCAACACGAGTGGTGCACTAGAAATGAATGCCAGAAAAAAGGATTATACTTTCAATGGATGGAAGCTGACCCACAGACTTTCATGCTGAGAAACAACTGTCTCGGGAAACAAACAGGGCACCAGACACAATCAGTTTCTTTCATGGGAAAAAAACTCAGGGCCTCAGCATGGCTTTTGGAAATAATAGTGCAAATAACTCTGCTGGGCTGTAACTGATAAAAATTTTAGCAACCGTTTCACTCAGTTCTGTGGTTTTTCTACCCTACAGGCAACCGTAGGAGTGTATACAAACTGGAAAAAGAGGAGAGCATTCCTGATGGGATGTGCATTGACACAGAAGGCAAACTCTGGGTAGCTTGTTATGATGGTGGGAGAGTGATTCGCCTTGACCCTGAGACAGGTAAGTCCTTGCAAAAGATAGACTGGAATTTTATGTTAGACCAAACAAAACAAAAAACCAAAAAACCAAACCACACCAAAACCAAAAAACAAACAAACAAAACCCCAACAAAAACAACCACCAAAAAAACCCTCCAAAAACCCCCAACCAAAACCGAAAAAACCCCGAAAGGTGAGAGGTGGGGTTTTTTTCCCCTCACAGAAGTGGTATTTCTGCTCTTTTTAAAAACTGTGCTTTTTTTTTCCAGGTTTTTTTTCCTTTTATTATTATTTTAAACAGTTTTATGTCCCTGCTCTCAAAAATTACCTTTGTAAATAAATCTCCTTTGTTCCCGGCATCTGTTGTGTTGGAAAAGATAAAGTCGCTGTGGAGATCATCATTCTACTTGTGAATTGAGTTAGCATCCTATTGTGTCCTCCAAAATTTAAGACCAGTGTTTACCTCTTTGATAAATGGGAAAGATGACTTAAGCCATTTCTGAGTCTTGTTTCTTCAGCTTAGTGTATTATTTTGGGCAGCCTACTGGATTTTATTACAAGTCCCACAGGACACTGATGCCAGAAACATCTTTTTTATTGTTGAAATTTATTTACACAATCAGTTTTGGAATGAAATAACTAAAAAATGTTTAATGAATTCCACAGCATTTTGTCATTCCCACAGTAATGTCTTGGGTGTGCCCATTGTCTGAGTCTGTCTTTCATTGCTGCTCCCGTTTGGACTCCAGTGATGTGCCAGGGATGATTTACTCTGGGTAAAAAACACATGTAAAGCACTTAAGGGAAACTGAACCACACTGGCTGCAAGGGGCCGCTGGGTGACAATGGGAGCATGATTTTGTCAGATCCCAGACAGTGCAGGTTTGCATCATGCAGCACTGGGATGCATCTGGAGTCTAGAAGAAGGCTTGAGGCGTTGTGGGACTGCAGATTCAGGAACGCCAGTGCCTCGTCTGCAGCACACTGCAGAGCCTGGCACATGGGCAGCAGCCTTGATTCTGACTCTGCTGGAAACCTTTACTTGAGGCTCAGACTCTGCTTTCCCCCTCACCTTTTAATCTGTACCCATCCAAAGTCTTGCCAGCCTGTGGGACTTCTGTTCTTTAGAGTATGCACCCCAGCCCTGGGGGTGGAGAAGGAAGCTCCAGTTGGGAGATGCCAGCAGTGCTGGGGCTTGTTTCTGGACCCACATCTTCTCACTTTGGTGGGCAGAGCACTCCTTGGTGACATCCACCAGCCCTCTGAATACCCTCCTGGGGTAGTAGACTCAATCATTTTTTCTCTCTGCTTCACTGTTTCTACCGTTTTCCTCCCTGGCCTTTTTTTTTCCTTTTTTTCGCTTGTTTTCCTTTTCCTTCTCCCTTTTGGAAGTGTTTTCATGTGGGAAAGCTAGAGAGAATAGTGTCCATAAGCAGGTGCATAGGGATAGTAAGAATATTGGCAGAGTACATATCCCTAATGCACTCCCAGTCCTTAACTATGCTCACAGATGGATGAGATACTGGTGTGTTGGTAGTGTATTTCTCAGTGTATTTCTCCTCCATTAACCTGTTCTGTCTCCCCCTCACCCATGTTGTAACACTTGCAGAGAACAGTGTTATAAAGTTTCACAGGATAAGTGTCCCTGTCAAAAAGAGCGACCTTTTTTTGGAAATATCTCATGCTTACCTGCCCTCTCATGCTATCATTTTAAAGTAATATCTAAAATCTTCAATTTGCTGAATTCTGAATGAATTGTAATTATTTAGGGAGATAACACAGACAGGTTTGAAGAGAATTCTATGAAAGCCTCTCTTTTAACACACAATAACCATTAAGTGTGGCTTGAATGGCTGTCAACCGGTTGCAGATACATTCACTGATAAAGAGCTCATCTGAAGCACGTGAGGGATTTACAGGTTTCGGTGCTAACAAAGCCTGGACTTTGTTTTTAGGGCAATGAGATGAAGAAACTTGTTTGTTTGGCATCTTTCCTAAGTGAAGGTTTAGAGGTTCAGAATGAAGCAGCTTTTTGGGTCTGGGCTTCTGTAGCAGAGATGGCTGCTGCCTTTAGATTGAAGATGTGGTACAGGGAAAGGCTGATGGCTGATTCCATGGGGTTTGCAAACAGCTCAAAAGGGATGTCTAACTTACATGTTACTGAGTCTTGTTATACCTTCTGGTCACTTAGTGACCTGCTAATTTTATTCTTTTAATTAGAATCCTAGATACATAAAGGTTGGAAAATACCTCTAAGATCATCAAGTCAAACTATCAACCAGCACTGCCAAGTACACCCCTAAACCATGTGTTTAATCACCACATCTACGTGGTTTTTAAACACTTTCAGGGATGATGTTTCCACCACTTCCCTGGACAGCCTGTTCCAATGCTTGACAGCCCTTTCAGTGAAGAAATTTTTCCTAATGTCCAATCTAAAGCTCAGTTAAATATTTTACAGTTCTCCCTAATGATTTTTTTTAATATCCTTTGATTTTTATAGTGTCAAAAAGATTTGCTACGTTCATCTCTTCTATAGATGCCAAGCACAGAGTAATACTTCTGATAGATTGTCGAACATCCAGGTGCAGATTCTCTTGGAACTCCAGGGAGACATTGCTCATCTCAGAGCTTTGTAAATGATATCTTCCAGGGTGTTATCCACTGAGACCACTCTACAACTGCAAACAGAGCCTATCCCCTTGTCATTGGGGTTCACGCATCTTTTCCTACAGTCCGTGTTTTTTTGTTTTGAATGCCCTTCCCACTCACTTTCTCCCAGACTTGATGTCTGTCAATTTCTAGGGTTCCCAACATCAAAGTTACTTTCCTGCTATTTCAACACATCACTGAAGTTAGTTGCTGTAGGGGACCAAGCCCTTTACGTATGCACTTGGGAGGACAGAAAAATTACAGCTTTTATGAGGAAATTCACGTGCTTTAGCCTATTTCTAGAAAGAGAAATTCACTTATAGGTACATAAAATAGGCATAATGGGAATAGGCTCTTACTGCCCAGGATTAGGAGAAATTTTGGAAAAATCTGCTGTAAGATGTCTCGACAGCCTTCTGGTTAGGGCTTTAGGCGATCTGTTCACTACCGTCATTAAGACCGTAGCTGTTTGTTGGCATAATAAGAGCGTAGTATTATTTATGGTAGCACTAGTTTCTCGTAAACATCAGACATGTCCCATGATCCCTATTTTATGCAAGCTTGATTTGGAAGACTATTGAAATTTCGGGAAAAACTTCTAGGAATGAATCTTCCTTAACCACAGGCAGTAGAGGTGTAGCAGGAGGTATGCCTCCCTAACGCTGCACGAGGTCTGCTCGCTCCAGGCTGCCTTTGTAGTTAAAAGTAGAAAAGTCAGCAGGTCTAGGGTGTGGTTCATGTGACCTGTTTTAGAGAGGAATTCTATCCCATTTCCATTGACTAGATGACGAGCCTAGGACAGCCTAGATGACGAGCTCAGATACGTGTCTGTGCTGTGGATGTTAGCATTTAATTAGAGGACAAATTGGGATTGGAGTGGAATTTGTTTGTGATACCTGAAACTGAAACTTGTCAAATGATACATCATCAACAACAGGGTTCACAGAAGTCTGGTTTCTCTCTGTCGTGGTGCTCATCAGTCAGGATGGGACCTCCCCCAGCCTTGGTTCCCACTTCTGCAGAACACCTGGCTCCACAACAGTTATTTGCAATAATTTGTTTAAATTTCTTGTTGTAAGTAGACAAACAGGAAACATCATGTGTGTTTTCCTCCAGGAAAAAGACTCCAGACTGTGAAACTTCCAGTTGACAAAACAACTTCCTGCTGTTTTGGAGGAAAGGATTATTCAGAAATGTATGTGACTTCTGCCAGTGATGGGATGGATAAAGAATGGCTTTCACGGCAACCACAGG
Organism: Oreocharis arfaki; assembly: GCA_013398015.1. NCBI lineage: Eukaryota > Metazoa > Chordata > Aves > Passeriformes > Paramythiidae > Oreocharis > Oreocharis arfaki. The sequence goes on from VZRR01006140.1 coordinate 666,726, forward strand.
CTGGTGGGATTTTCAAGGTGAATGATACTTTCTCCTTTCATTTTAGAAGGCCATTTTTTCACTCCTGATTTTTTCAGGTAGCAAACCAGTTGGGAGTGGTGGGAAGCTGGAAAAAGACAGTTGTTAGAACATTGGTCCTGTATGTTAAGCTATTGTTTGTGTTTTCTGTTCCCGTTGCAGAAAGTTAAATGCTTATAGAGATTTGAAGATACTTTGGGGTTTAAACTTTGTAACAATGCTGATAGTGCAAATTTTCTATGCAGTCGTCTCTTTATACTTCTCCCTCTCCCAACACTGTTTGAGTTTTCTATTTATTATGGAAAGGATGGGTAAATACTTACGTGTTCTAATCAGTGGCAGATAAAAGCATCTGCTTTTATTTACTTTCTAGTTAATTATCACAAAGTTGTCTCTTTAAAAATTTGTTCCACTGGGATTTGTTTTAAAGCCCTGCTCTTCTCTGTGTGTGCATGCTGAAGGTTACATTGTGAACTGCAGGATTAAGGCTTAGCAGTATCTGAGAGAAGAGGCTTTTGGGGAATGGACTCTGGCCTGTGATTACTGAGCTTTAGAGAAAGAGCATGCATTGAAATTCCTAGCTGTGATGAGCTGATGTGTGCAAAATATGGTAGGATGTTAAGTTGGAGGACATAGTCCTTTTCTCAATTAAAACATGTCTAGTTGTGTAAGGAAAGCAAGTGTCTGATAATGGTGAATTATCACTCTATTTTTTTTTTCTCTGTGTTTTAACAGATAACAGGACTGGGGGTGAAAGGAGTTCCACCATATCCATTTGCAGGTTAAATACACACTCTTCAGAATGGATTAGAGAGGGCTGACGTGAGACAAGTCTGAAGGTCTTATTCTAGTGTTCAGAATCTTTTGCTTTGAAACTGTAACACCATTATAATATTTCATCAGGGAAGGATGAAAAACTACCGAAATACATGGAATATTTTAAAACTGATCTTTTTTTTCCCTTTAAACTTACTTTAAATATATGATGGTACTTTTTCTGTTGAGCTAAAAAGATTCTCATCCTAATAAGAATGTTGTAATTCTATTTTATGATTAAATAATATTTTAATAACTTTTTGTTGTGTATTCTCCTGTCTCATTTGCAACTTAGGTTATATTGTTTTACTGATTAAACTACTTCTACTGTCTCTTTTACATATTTTGGAAGTTCCTCATAAAATGCCCTTTGGTGGTTTTACCACTGTTTTAACTGTAATTTTGTTTGTCCTGCAATGTTGTCAACAACTGAAACATTAATACCTCTCACTGTGCAGCTTCCTTCTAACAGGCCTCAGCTGTGGCTGGGCTTAGATTAACTCTGCCTGGAACCGATCACCCTCTCCCCAGTGCACGTTACCATGTTACTCACTTTGTTGAATATAAACACGAAGTTTTAGAGTCAAGAACCGTATCTTTTTCCATCCTTTGAAGATCTTTGCCTGTTCTGGGGACATCCATGATGACAGGAAAACATCAGGCATTCTTGGCCATTTGTGCATAAAGCACCACCTGCACATACCTCCTCCTGAACCAACCTGCCCCAGAGGACAGAGAGGCAAGGCAGGCCCACGTCCAAATAACCACTTCTTTTACAAATGTGGAGGAAAGGGAAGTTCCATTGTGATTTCTTCACACCACCTGTTGTAAATGAAAAGCTTACTCACTGGATTGCATTTTGCAACCCAGTGAGAGGCCTGGTAACTTCAGGCCTGTATGTGCTGCAACAACTGTGATGTATCTTAGCTGGATTTTAAGATGCAGAATTTTGCTCTTGGAATGTTACATGTTCCCATGTTAGTGCACGTCCACCTGCAGGTGGAATAGCTGTCTGTGCCCATCCTGCTGTGTGAGGGTAACCCACCAAGTGACTGTCAAGCGAGCCTGTGGCAGTGTGTTTTCTCTCCAAGTAGCCCCAAGAATCAGCACATAATGGCTTGCCATCTCTGCAGGCCTGTGGAGTTAGTTTGTGATGGATCATCTTGTGTCAGCCGTGCCCTCGAGTGTGCAGTGGGTAACTCAGCTGCCCACCGAGGTGTCGGTGCTGCTTTGGTCGTAGGGTTCAAAGATTATTTTGTGCAAGTTACTGTTTCCCCTGTTTAAATCATGCAGGGGTCTGTCTTGGCTGCTTGAAGAAAATGGAGATTTAAGGAGCCCCACTTCAGTGTGGATGAGCATGAGGCAGTGAAGGATGCTGTGCCTTGTTCTTTGTGGAGCATCCACATCCTTAATTTACTTTGTGCTGCGAGGCAATCTCAAAGCACAGTATTGAGAAAGCTTGAGTTGAGAGAGATGGTGAATGTGGCAAGTTCAGAGCTCTGATCTCACTAAAATCACAAAGCTGGTGATACCCGCAGCTCAGGAACTGTGCTGTTGAGCTGCTGTGGTTGATTGCTACTGGAGATCCGGAGATGCAGCAGAAAATAAGTGGGCATAAACACAGATAAGCTCCCTCTGCCATTGCTATTGAGGTTTTGTACCTGTGCTCACCCTCACACCACCACAATGGCAGTAGGGTGATAGCCAGCACAACACAAAAAACCAAGCTGATCTTTTTAGTCTTGCTGCTGCATTAGAAAAGTAAGAGCAATAGCTTGTACAGGCATGAAAAATCGGGTCAGAGATTAGTTTATCACAGCTGGCCAGGAAGCACCCATGAGACACAGGAAGAGTCCCTCTTCCTCCATGCAGTACATGGGTGGCACTGGGTGAATGTCTGAATAACATGTTTCTTTGTGCTTGTGAGTGTGGGAGCAGAGGCAGGTAAAATAAGCTGCTGCAGACATTTTACAAATGAATGCCACCTCCCCCTTCTGTAAAAGCACTTGCTCGGCTTTGCTACTCATGTGGGCTTCACATGAGCAGGAAGAGCCAACTCTGCCAGGAGCGTTGCATTTTTAATGCTGCTGAAATGCCCTGGGAGCGCGCCTCCGCGCAGCCTCCAGTGCAGAGGCTGTAGCTGCTTCCCGCGCCCCAGCCCTGAGGAGCCCAAACTGGTGCTGCTGGCATATTTTGACTTGGGTCCCATGACAGAGCACTGGATCTGGCAAACTGGAGCTGAGCCGTTGCCGGTTCCCTCAATTAGGAAGGCTTCCTGACTTTTGTTTAATCCCTCGCTTATTAATGGCGCTCACCTCTTTGATCAAAGACCAGCACTGATTTCAATTAGGGTTGAGCAAGAACCCAGTGACAGGAAAGGCTGTATCAGGAGGAGCAGCTGCTGTGCCCTGAAGGGTTTCTTCACCCTCATGACCAAAATCTATAGTCATAGGTGAAGCGTAGTTATTCCCAACCAAGCTGGAGAAAGCTCTCATAATCCTTTGCTGGCAAAATAGCTCTGCTGAAATAAAAGCAGGCAACACTGACTGCCTGGGGAGCTCCAGTTCTTCCCATCTCAAGCACAGGGGAGGGACCAGGCACTTCCTACAAAAGGGCAAAGCCACGAAAAGATAAGCCTTGGATTCACTTTTGGACAACACTGTGGAGTGGGATATCACTGGGGTGAGTAGCTATACCTGTATCTGCCCGGGGTTTTTAATACCTGTGTCTTCCTTAACTCTAGCCATGCCTGTTGTCATCTCCAACACGGAGACAGCGGCAGGGGTGAATAAAAACTTGAAGAGATCAGGACAACCGAATAACAGGCAAAGTTGAGTTTCTAGAGCAATGAATGACAGGATGGACCCTCGAGGGGAATAAGTAACAAGTATATTTTGGGGAGTTGTGGAGAAAAAAGGGAAGCGATGGATTTACTAAATATTTGCAAAGCCACAGGAACAAATTCTGAGCTATTGTCTGAGCACATGCCTGTGGGGAACAGAAGACAAGTTCAATTATTTAAATACCACATTATGTGGTGCGATAATGCCTTGATACTCTCCTGACTACTGTGTTGATAAAAACTAGGGACTATAAAAGAAGTGGTAAGAGTTGCATCAGAGGACACCAAAGCAGTGGAAAAGGAGAGAGGAAGCCACACCAGATGAAGACAGGGTTGGTTGGGTGTCAGCCAGAGGTACAGGGCTGCGTGGCTGCCTTTGGCCAATTTCACTAGAAACTTCTGTTCTGCGACCCAGCAACATTAGAGACAAACAAAGTGCATGGCAGGGCCAGGCTCTTTATGTTGTGGAAACAATTAAAAGAATAGCTGGCTGGCTAGCAAATACATGCACCTGCTATTGCAGAGTTGCACCACTCATCAACAACACCCAAAAAACCTCCTAAAGTCGGTCTCTTCCTAGAGTGACCCTTATGGAAAGGCAGACGTGGGGGATGTTGAAATGGCAGGGTGGGAGATGTGATACTTGTGTTGGTAGCCTAGAAGTGGTCATGGTAGGAATAAGAGATGGTACAAAATGTGGCAGGGGCATCCCCAGAGCATTTGCAGCCACCCGAATAAATTAGAGAGACATGTTCTGGTGTAATTCTCCCAGCTGCTGTCCTTCCTGTGCCACTGGTGATCCAGCATCCAAGCTGCTCACGCAGAAAGCTGTATGTTTGGTGTTTCAGTTGTGGCAAGGTGAATTCTTTGTCCCTCTGCCTGGCTTGGTTTTACTTTGCTGCAGCCTGTGGTGAGGAAGTCAATCAAATCACCAGAAGAGAAGAGCTGTGTGGAAAATGTGGTTTTTTCCTCCATAATCCATTTAGAGAAAATGGTTTGGGAAATATTTTGCAGAAAACAATATAACTTCTATGTTTCAGTCATTCTGCTTCTCAGTTGAAAATTAATTTTCAGTGAAAATTATCATAACCCAAAATTTTTCTTTTGAATATCTTCCAGCTGAAAATGCTGTGAAAAAAAATGCCTATTTTTCTACTTGAACCTCCCTTCAAAGTTATCATCTAGGCTAAAAGAAAGAAAGCAGAGAGTAATGTGGTAATTTTTCTGAGAGCAAGCAGAGACTGAAGGATTGTGCTGAGATGGGATGGAGCCACTGGAGGCCAAGGAAGTCTGAGAAGGGTCCTCAAGGCACCCAGAATCACTTTGCTTGTAATACAGTGATTTTGGAAGGAGTTTGACTCGGAAATATTACTGGTTTTTTCCCTAGAAATATTTGAATTTGTCTTAGGGCTGTAATTTTTTAATCTCTGCATATGGAATGATGGTGACTATGATAGGATAATACCTCTATGTTGTCTATTTGCTTATCAGGGAAACATGTTCATCCTGTGAATCATTTGAACATCAAATTTAAAAGTTCGTTAAAGTCTTTCATGAGTAAAGAAATGCATTGTTCCTGCATGCTGGACTGGGGCCGATTCCTCCCAGGTGGCTTCTGCCCTCGCTGGGTGTGGCCCTGTCACCAAAACTCTCATGGTTGCTCTGGCTCACTGCCCCCTTGGACTCAGTCCCCATGGCAAGCCTGCCTTGTCCCCACCTTACTGGCCCTGCCATCACCTACCTCTGCTGAGCAGGGCTGGGTGGGAGAAGGCACTTGGCATCTTCCACTTGGCCTCCCACAGCCAAGAAAAGAAGGCAAATGCCAAAGAAGAAGAAAATAAAAGCCAGGCAAGACATCGCCATCCTGCAGCATCCGTGGCAATTGCTGAGACTTCCTGGTAAAAGTCCTTCCCTGTGTGTGCTACAGGCAGCAGCTTGGAGCTCTTTGCCAAAGTGGGATCAGGCTTTCCATGCTCCAGGTGAGGAGCCCTGTGACTTCACACACAAGAAGCTGGGAGTAGGAGCCAAGTCTTAATGATGATAATAAGCCTTAATCACAACAATATTTTTTCCTTATCAGAGTACTACAAAACCCTCCCCTGCATCTTTCATTAACCTTCCCTTTTTAACACCCCAAATTTGGGAAGACTAGGCTAGCCCTTGGGGCGACCAAATGGTGCAACGCCTCAGTTTCCCTCTCACGCTCTCCCAACATGAGAAAAATACTGAGCAAGGATTTTTCTCTATCACATGTCCTGCTGCTGGCACTGCAAACCAGACCATTCAGAAAGGCTTTGGTCCCTGCCTCATCATTCATGTGACTGCTGACTGAATACAAAATGTAAAAGGTTACCTGCTCCATGCAGATAACATCAACTGGTGCACATTTTTAACCGTCGCTGAAAACAGCAGCCAGTTTCATTGGACCAGTGCTGGAAAAGAGTCACCAACCCAGGTCTTGCAATATTTTCCTCAGCAGGTGCGTTGATGTGATGAGCTGCAGAGTTTCGCATAGGTGTCCTCCAGCTTGGTAAAATATTCAGCTGTTTGACTGAGGGGAAAAGGGTTCTAAAAATTCTTCGGTTTATGCAGATGGTTGCTTGACTGTACATTAAAAGTTTTAGCTGTCTGCCTGCTTATTTGAAGGTTCAGCTTGACATTAAAAATGAAATTATGTGTGTTTGCGCGGGAGGGAGAGAGGGACGGAAACAGCAAAAAAGCTTTTAAGGCCAGTCATTAATTTGTATTTTACCTGTATCTTTTTAGGGGTACTGAAATGGCCAGCTTTGGTCCAGATCATTTGAAAAGGGATGTGGACGGAGGTCTAGAAAGGCTGTTTTCAAACAGCTACCAGAGAGAGAGTTTAGTTTCTAGAGCAGACAGGGTGTTTTAACATCAGTTTTTTTATTCCTAACAGGAAATATTTCTTATGATCTCTAAATTCTGGTAACTTTTACCAGTTAAACAGTTTCACAGTTTGACTTGGAAGATGTTTCAGTGACACCTGTCTATCCCTCAGTCTCCATAAGGGATTTAGGCATGAGTTCAGGAGGCTGCAAAGCCAACAAAATGTTGGGAGGAAGATATAGGCAGGGTGAATGTGATGATGTTTTTTTGCAGGGATTTCATTTTGGGAGACTTCAGAAGGATTTGGTGATTTTTGCTTGGAATTTCTCTTGTCTTTCTTTGCACGCCCATCTCTGATGGGTCAGTGCTGTACCAAGCAGGGTGCGAGGTGCCACAGGTGGCAGGGTGGCTGGGGACTGATTATGCTGGGGTATTTTGAACCAATTTTTTGGGGGGTCATTTCCTCAGTTTTGCCTCTGAAATGCCTTATTTGGTGAAATGCTAGTGCTTCATAGTTCCACGGGGTGTCAACAGGGAGGGCATGGCAGGAGGTGGCTCATGGAACAGAGCGGGGACGTGGACTGTACAGGACCAGGGCTGAGACCCTCCCAGCTTGTGAGGACTCTTTTGGGGGGCAACGCTGCTACTTAGAGTTGGATGGTCCTTCCTGTTAGAAGCCTCCATTTTCAGCTGCTTGTAAAAATTAGTGAAACCTCAGCTAGCAAAACACAGACATTCACTTCTAATTGCCCTCTTCTTAGAAACAGGGAGGGGTGATGATGATTTGAGCCAAAATATTCACCAGTATGAAAACTTCCACAGCTGGAGTGATACACAGGAGTTACTTCTTTGGCAGAGGGGATGGATGCTGAGGCTGAATGCGCAGTCAGGAAAGGCAGATGTGCACTGAGGATCCACGGGACAGGGCAGGTCTCCGCAGCATCCCTGGGGGAACAGGAGAGGGGGAAGCAGGCAGCTGATGCAGGCAGGATGGTTTCTCCCGTGCCTGTGCCTTGCGAAACAGCTGGCAATAGTGTGATTGTGTACTCTTCCTGTGGCATGTGGGGTGGGTCTGTGAATCAGTATTTCACTGTGGCTTATCTACCAGGCCCCTGTTTTGGTGTGGCAGAAGTTGGACAAGTGGGGTGTCAATGAAATGGGAGCTGGTGGGAAGAGAAAGGTTTAATAAGGCTCAGTTGAGTCAATGAAACCACTGACAAGACAAATACACACTGGCTGCTGCAGATCTGGAGGCTTTCTGCCTCTGCAGGAACCTCATTGCTGCCAGGCTGCTGCCGAGCTCTTGTTTTCCCACAGGGGTGAGAACAGCTTTGTGCTTTCCAGACCATGATATGGTAAAGTCAGCATTGTGTCTCCAAGCCTCGGGTCCCACATATGGCAGCCACATGACACAAAGCTTTAACCCAAGAGAAACTCACTCCTCCAGCTCGAGCATTGTTTAACAGGTTTTTGGAGGTTAAAACTTGGCATCTTGCTGTGTCTCCTCATTTATACTTTAGACTGATGCTGTTTGCCTGTGTGGAGCAGCTTGCTGCCCAGCCTCTTGTGGCCAGTGTTTTTTGGAAGGGAGAAGGATGTATTTGATAGAGGGGTTGTTTGAATCTTACCTTGGTGGTGTGACTCACTGCAGGAAAGATCCCATGTCCCTCAGCCCTGGCGTTTCCACTCACAGTGATTGACTGGCTCTTCCCACGTATTTTGAAGCGCATTAGTGCTAATTAATTATCTGTAAACTTTATCGCCAGCTCACCTACTAGGAAACAATACCCACTTGAAGACAGTAATCCCTAGGATTGATGTTATGTCAGGGATTGGCTGCCTCCCAAGAATTATCTTCCAATCTGTGGAAGAAATGTGCTGAGGCCAGTGGGTGCAGCAGTGGAGGCGGCTCCATTAGGGGTGACTGAGGCGGTGAGTGGGCCTCTTTCTTTTGTAAGAGCTGAATGGTGGAGGTTGTTGTTCACATCCCACCCCACAGCAAGGTCAGGACAGGCCCAGGATCCATGTTTTGGAGGATATCAGTGGGCTCTGGGCACAAACCTGATGGATTGTGCACCCTATGAGGGTGTCAATTAGTTGAGGCTGATTGACTGATCTCCCTGTGAGCACCCTGCTGCAATGGGGATGGGGTAACCAGGGTATGAACAACTCCTGGCAGAAGCAGGCATATGGAATGGGAGCTTCACTGGTGGCTTTGGCCCCTCAAGCAGCGCCTGGGGTAATTGCATCCCACAGCCTGGCATTGGGCAAAATTTGGAGTGTGCAGCAGGGGTGGGATATGAAGTTGAAGCAGTGAGGGGGCTGATGAAGAGGAAATGCTTGGAGGGAAAACAAAGCAGTAGAATTTCAAAGGCAGGAGTCTTCCTCAGTGTTTGCATATTCTCGCTGACTCGGTGTGGGAACAGGCACTTGTGCAGTGGCCTCTGTGGCAAAGTGCAGTCGGTGCTGTGGGCATATAGATGTCTCCCTATGGGGGAAGTCAATGCACCTGTGTTGATAGGTCAGAGCCTTGTTTTTCCTCAAAAAGATTTCTGACTCATTGGTGCTGCTGCCTACTGATCCCTCCCCGTGGTCTGGGGGACCCTTAGGATCACTGATCCCGAGACAACAGCTCAGTTCCAGCTCAGGACCATAGCCTCAGCACTCGTGTGCCTGGAGGAAGGTGCCTCATCAGCAGCTGTGGTTTAGGAGAGTTTTGCTAATGAGAAGCTTTGGTGCCTCGAGCTCATTCTAGCCATGAGAGCATGGAAATTTTATAGGAACCTCCTAAGTTACTCTGTCATGTGGGATTTGGGGTCCTTTGCCATTTACAAACTCTGCTTTTAAACACTGTAGACATAAAAAAAATCCACATGAGAGCTTTTAATTACAACCATTATTAACTTCCCCTCAGATCATGTCTTCCTCCATCAAAATCGAGTCTGTTGTGAAGGAGAAGAACCGGATGGGAGAGTGCCCAGTCTGGGAAGAAAGGGAGAATGCACTTGTCTATGTAGACATCAACTCGCAGAAAGTTTGCCGCTGGAGCCCAGTCACCAATGAGGTGCAGAGCGTGTCTGTGGGTAAGAGTCTGTACTCACTGCTTCATCCTGGGAGTCTTCTCTGTCTGTCCCATTCCCCCCTCCTGGTAGGAGGCCTGCAGGTTAGTAGTCTCTCTTACTTTCTGTGGGACCACACACCCTGTCTTCCCACAATGTGTTTCTGAGCACAGTGTGGCCTAGGCCAGCTGAGCCAAGAGGACCATACACATGTTGCCCCGACAATCCTAAATAGGAATGCACTTTTCCTTTGGGATCTGAAGAAGAAAAGGTGCAGTCCTAATGGCTTTGCCATCCTAGAAGGCGGAATAATCTATGGAACATAGAGCCAGCAAAATGTGCTAACAATACCAGGAGAGAAGGATCTTAGCATCAGCTCAACCTTTCTCAGGCAGGGATGTCCCAGTCAAGCCCAGATGCCCTTGGTGAGGGCTGAGTGATGTCCCCAGAGCTCCCCTTCATCTTCAGCTCTCTCTCACTCACAGATGCCCGTGTTGGCTCAGTGGCACTGCGGCAGTGTGGGGGCTACGTCATCGCCCTGGGGACCAGGTTTGCCTTCCTGGACTGGGACACCCAGGCAGTCACCACCATCCTCGAGCTTGAGCAGGATAAACCCAACAACAGGTTCAATGATGGGAAAGTGGATCCAAAGGGGAGATTTTTTGCTGGTAAGTTCCTGGCGGAAATTTCCCCTGGAGCAAAGGGAAACTAATTATGGTATATTTTATATAAGGCATTTTATTCTCTGTCTTGTGAGTGCTCTGCTTGGTTACTGCCCAGTGGAGGCAGACAGGAGACTCCACATCCTCTGACCTAGATGAGGACAAATGCTGTTGACAAGGGCCATCTGACAGGATGGCTCTCCTACTTGGTGGATGGTGTTTTTCAAACAACTGCCTCCATGGAAGGTGAAAAGACAATGAGGGACTCACATATCTGGGAATTTTTCTGCAGATGTAGAGAAGGATGCAGCTTCTAGAGCAGAACATGAGATGCAGCTTGCACCCTTTACATGCAGCCTCTCTTGGTTAGCCTGTGAAAAACAAGGATGTGGGGGGAGATCCTCGGCCCCCTGAAGGCAAGAAGGAGGTTTAGGTTGTATGTTATGTAAAAGGTTTTTCACCCACAGGGTGGTTGGGCACTGGAATGGGCTCCCCAGGGAAACGGTCATGGCACCAAGTCATGACAAAGTCCAAGAATTGTTTGGACAACACTCTCAGGCATATGGTGTGCACTTGTGTTTTAGGGCCACAGCCCATTTAAATCATGAAAGTAGCCTACAAAGAATAACAACAAAACCACCATATGATGCCTGCTTGCATCTCAGCTTTTGCTGTGAGCAAAACCTCAACCTCCTGGTGTGTCCTGGTGGTCCTTTGGGTCTTTGATGTCTACGACTTAAACCTCATGGCAATGCAGAAACATCCTTTTGTTGGCCAGGATCAGCTCTATGGGAGCCAGCTGCTCCTCATCTGCTCCTTTTCCTCTTTCTCATCAATCTGACAGGACCTATTAGTCTCTTTCATCACAGAATTGTAGAATTATAGAATGGTTTGGATTGGAAGGGACCTTTAAGACCATCTAGTTCCAACCTCCTTGCCATGGGCAGAGACACCTTTTGCTGGACCAGGTTGCTCAAAACCCCATCCAACCTGGTCTTGAACACTTCCAAGGAGGGGACCTCCACAACTTCTCTGGGCAACCTGTTCCTGTGCCTCACCACCCTCACAGCAAAGAATTTCTTCCTAAAAATATTTTCTTTTTGTGAAGAGAAGTGAAAAAATCCCAATCCTGTGATTCTCCCTAGGACCTCTTAGTAACACTTAGAGGAGGTTTTTGATCAAACACGAGGAACAAGCTTCTACTTTCTAACCAGAGCTTCCACTTCCATTTCAGGTACAATGGCTGAAGAGACAGCACCAGGGGTCCGAGCGAGGCGGCAAGGAGCTCTCTATACCCTCTTCCCTGACCATTCAGTAATAAAACAGTTAGACCAGTTGGACATCTCCAATGGTCTAGATTGGTCTCTGGACCACAGGACCTTCTTTCACATCGACAGCCTGTCGTACGCTGTCCATGCCTTCAACTATGATGTTCACACTGGAAAGATCGGTACACATGCTTTTAAATTTGGTGACAAGTAGTGCTGCTGCTCTGTCTGCAGCAGGACCTGGGCCTGTGAGATGCAGTGATTTATTCTGACAGATCTCATATCTTCCGGTTACAGCTTGTCAGCAGGCTGATTGTGATATTTCTCAAATTTGGTTACTCACCAGGTGTATTTGGTGAACAAATTTTTGACAGTCTTTCAGCTTACTTACATCTGGAGAGATGGCTCATACTTAGACCTGTTCAAGGAGTTGCAGGGAAGAAGCCATTTACACTGCAGAATGAGGAAGCTCTTTTAGGATGCTATCTATTCTTGAGTGCCATCTACCGGAATTACTTTGATTTTACTAGCTCCATAAATATAAGTGGAGAATGTGCACGTACGTATATCACAGAATGGTATTTGGAGGATCAAGCTGTCATTGTGACGGAGGTTTCCCAACCAAATTTCTGAAGTAAGGAAGTTTTTGAATGTAACTTAAATTCATTTTATGGATAAACATATTTTATTTTATCTGCAAGAAAGAAAATTTAAGTGTAAGCAAAATGGATATAATCTCATTTCAAAACTCTTCGAAATATTTTCATGCTGTATCAGCCTGATATGCTTCACAGGAATTTAAATGGCTCAACTGCCTTTGTACTTTAAAGAGGGCAGGCTTTGGGTAATCACAGATGAAAATCACACGAAATAATTGCATTCACTCAGATTTCATTTTGTTGAGAACATCTATTTCTACAGATTTTAGGATATAAGCTTTCTAAAGAAGATAAAATGCAAATTCTCCCCCTGCAAACATAAAAAAGTAATATGTTTGAGCTTCCTAGGCTTGGCTTTATGCTCACAACTGTCTATTCTTGGGTAGTGTAATGGCCAGAAGGTGCTGGGTGGGTCAGAGCAGGTGGCCCACAGCCCATGGACCCCGCTCCAGGGATCACACGTGCTCACCAACACATCTGCACTGCATCCTAGACCATGAAAAGTTATTGTCCAGGCTTTATCAAAACTGGTTGCTTGGTTGGCCATTAAAAAGCAAAGTTTTCGATCTTCAGCTGGGAGAGATTGCTTATCACCAAAGTTTAAACACAGGTGATTATTTATGTGACGTATCCAGGCTGCCATGACCAACGAAAGTGCAGGAAAAGTTACTGCACTTGCAGCAGTTGTGTTACGGCAGGCAGGAGGTGGGTTAACAAGAGTCTTGGGGGCATTTTTTTCTCTTCTCTTGGTAAGATAGCAGGAGCACTAATTCTGTACAATCCCAGATTGAAATGGCTGTGCTGGGGACTTGTCTCGGCCAGGCTGAATTAGGCTTTTAGCACACCTGCAAAAAGCCTGTGTGATGTACATTTTGCAGCATGTCTTTCTCACAGAAAATGGACGTAGCTGTTTGCAAGAGCATGGAAGGTGTTAGACTGGGAGCTGATACAGAACGGGTGGCAGCCCACATAACATCAGCTTTGTAACTCTTCCTGCAGCCTGCCCCAAACTTTTGTACCATTTGGAAAAGGAGGAGCAAATGCCAGACGGGATGTGCATAGATGCGGAAGGGAAGCTCTGGGTGGCCTGTATTGACGGCGGCAGAGTCATTCGCATAGACCCAGAGACAGGTAAGACCTCCACCAGTTTGTGCATATAGATGTGAGGGGAATGGCAGCAGGAAGAACAGTTTGAAAGTGAAATTTTTTGCCCATTTCTGCGCCATGGGTTGCCAATAGCATTGCTGGTTCAGGCTCTGATCATGTAAAGAGCGCAGCTTCCTGTGCTGCCTCCCAGTGTCAGGGATCCCTGCTTCCACTGTTTGCTGATGAACTGCACACTCTTCTTAATACCACTACCAATCCTCCCACCCCCCCTCCCAAAATACTGCATATAAAATTTCTCAGTGTTGAAACGTTTAACTGCGTAATGCTTTAAGGAAAAATATCCATCCAAGGTCAGGTGTCCCTGCCCTTCCTGGCCTCACACACTGTCCTGCTTCATTTTGAGAAAAGGAAATGATGTCTCTCTCAGGGGGGGAGTCTGAAAAATAGTTAGAGATGAGGCAGATGAAATAATTTGATTTCCCCACGAACTGTCCTTCAGGAAATGGTCTCTATCGGAAGGAGAGGTGCCTTCTGAGTAAATGTCACATCTGTGCCATGTGCACTAATAGTACATTCATAATTACATGCTTCCTAGAAAATGAACATTATGAAACAATTGAACATTTTTCCCAGGGAAAAGAATCCAAACTGTGAGGCTGCCTACTCCCAGGATCACCTCTTGCTGCTTCGGTGGAAAAGACTACTCAGAAATGTACGTGACTTCTGCATATGATGGGCTGGACGAGGCTACCTTAGCCAAGGAACCTCATGCAGGAGAGATTTTCAAGGTGAGCAGATTTTATGTCTTTTCATCTGTACATCAGGTCTGCCAAGCCTCGTGTTCTGAGAGGGAGGTGGCCCTGGCTGCCCTTGCTCATCCCACTCGCTTCATGAGCTGCTCCAGGTGCATTGCTTGTCCTCCAACCAGGCACAGCTGCTTCTGCAGAGCTGCTCATGCACTTGGAAGGAAGATTTGGAGAAGTAATAGTGTTGATAGCTGGGTTGGCCAAAGTTGGCTGGTCAGGATCTGAAGGCAGTCAGTGGGTATGGATCTGCCATATGGATAGCATATTCTGTAATAACACTGTAAGGAATTGCTTATATATTTTCATCACTTTTGTAAAGGTCATTCTCTTACTTCTCAGCTTTTAATTGTGCCAGGAAATCTAAATGTTTACAGAAAATATTTCTCCTGTAAAAATTAAATGCTTAAATTCACCAGGGCAAAATTTTTCATCCTAATCCGAAAACTTCTGGAAATTTTTTTTGGTCTGTGAAAAATGACTGCTACTTTTTGAGAAACATTTTTGTCCAGGGCTCTTGAATCTGAAACTTGTGTCTCTCTTCATTTTTTTTTTTCACTCTGTTAGCAAAAAAGCACATCAGGAGAATAAAATGCAGTTCTTACTCAGAAATTGCCGTCAACCCAAACCGAACTCTTTCATCTGTTTGGCAACAGGATGAAGACATGTTACAGGAGGGATGGAGATCTATTCTAGGATCTGGGACACTCCAGTTCACAGCAGTGCTTAGAGCAGATTTCTCATGGCTGAGACCTGATATATTCCTCAAGCAGTACAGTTTAGAAGCCCACAGGATGATTAAATGAGCATTGTCTTTTTTGGTTTTGTTCTTGAGTTCTCCAGTTCCACAAGGGAATTGGTATTTTCCAAATTCTCATTTGTCTTGCATGCACAAAGCATGTTAGAAATTACTATGAATTGTTTGAAGATAAGGACTACATGTAAGGGCCACAGATAATATCTAAATTAGCAAAATTACTGAGTGGTGCTAGATAATCTTAGTGATCTTCAAGAGTTTGAAAGAACTCCAAGTAATGACTCTTTTTGGGCTCCTCTTGAAGCAGGGGACCCTCCACGTAGGAGTCTGTTGCTATGATTTTTGTTCTACAATGTTTGAATGTTTTCATTATACTCAGTTGGAGATTTATCTGTTTCCTTTCTTTGATGTTTTAATTTTAAATTTTTTAAACAGATAACTGGACTGGGTGTGAAAGGGATCCCACAGAATCTCTATGCTGCTTGAACCTTGACACTAAACAGCAAAGAAGAAATGCTTCCATCTTGCAGTAACTCTGACCAGGAGAAGTCAAATGAACCACAGAATTTATTTGTGTGAGGATTTCTAAGCCCACATTTGTGAGTGTGCTTGTTTGGAGTTGAAGATATTTCTTCTTCTGTGGGCCTGTGGCTTGATGCAATAGGTTAGAGAGGTAAAGTTAATCTGTGTTACACCTTGATAGCTTTTGTGACTTAACCATAAACCTCTTAATGCTCAAGCGTAGTTTCGTTGAACTTTCTGATGACCAGCTCTGGAATTTCAAGTCTGTGCAGTTCCCAAAGCAGAATCTGACTCCTCATGTTACAGTGATGTACCAGAAATTATATGGCAGATTTTAATAAACATTTTAAGAGTGGTGTCTCGAACTGGACTGTTCCTCTGCTGTGGGACTCCCCCAAGGTGGTTTTTTTTCTTTTTGATGATCAGACCTGTTTGTAGTATCCGGGTTCCATTTTTACATCCTCATTAGCTTTTTTCCAGGCTATCCTGTCTTTAGGACACCACTTAGGCTGCTGAAAATAAACTACGCAACTATATTTAAAAAA
Source organism: Oreocharis arfaki (assembly GCA_013398015.1). Classification (NCBI taxonomy): domain Eukaryota; kingdom Metazoa; phylum Chordata; class Aves; order Passeriformes; family Paramythiidae; genus Oreocharis; species Oreocharis arfaki. Next base: position 682,631 of record VZRR01006140.1, read on the forward strand.
ATGCTTAGAGATGTTTTTTCTCTGCATTCAGATGTTGCCATGAGAACACTGACTGACCACACACAGTCAGGGCACACACGGGCTGTGAAGCACCAGGACGGCCTGGGCTACCAGACATGAATGATTGGTGGAGTTGTCCTCTCAGGGGTGATATTTACACCCACACATACGGACCTCCCCTTGCTTTACACGTCTTCTTCATGTGCACACAGCCTCACCATCCTGTTCCCCTTTCTTCTGGTGCTCTTCCTCTCCTGTTTCAAGCATTTTCCTCCTTTTTCCCTTTAGATCCTCCCCTCCCTTCTCCTCCAGAAAGCACAACATCAAGGTGTATTTTCAGAGGCTGTTTAAATAATGACCCAGCACGGGACTCACTGAACCACTGTGATCCTTTCAGGATTTCGTGTTATTTGAGACCTGTAGATCCGCAGTGAAATCCAGCCTTCGCATTGGGTTTGCTGTCTTTTTGTTGCCTGGAAAGATACACAGCATACATACACATACATACATATAATACATTTTCAGATCACAGTTGCTGACACTTCGTAATGTTACAAAGAAGGCAATAATATGCATCATTTACGAGAGCAGATGTTTCAGTGTCTTCCTCTGAGGTATTTGACCTTTTCACCCCTGCTATTCAAAGCCCTCAGACATTACGTGTACGGAGAAAGTACTCAATGCCTCATGAGGATAATCTCCCCCAACAACCCATGCATGGAGGAGCAGAGGAACTGTGGTTAGCCATGTAGAAATGTTAAACACAGTTTCCATGGGGCTGTATGCAGATTGCCTCTAGAATTATGTTTTCTCCAAACTCAGCATCCCTCTCCTAGCCAGGGGTCCCTTCACAGCAGTTTTGAAAGAGCCAAGCTGGGTTGATTTCTTCCTTTAAAAATACCTGCATTGCCAAACTCTCTTACGTGGTAGCCTTCTGGCCTGCTGACAAGTAGGAGATCTGGTGCTGAAATCTGATCAGGCAGAGGGTAGGTCAAACCACATATCCTAGGAAAATGTCCTACCTATTTCGAAGGTGGATGTGACAGGGGAAGATTAGGTGGTATATTTGGCCCCTCGGTTGAACTGGGCCACATTCCAGAAAGAAATCTGAGATCCAGAGGATCAGGAAGGGAGCTTTATTTGCTAAGTACTACTGAATATACTTGGCCATGAGCAGGATTTTCGAAAGTGCATTATTTCAGTGCAGTTACCTGAAGTCTACTCTAAAACCCACATTAGGTACTTTTCAGACACCTACTGTAGATGGTTACTCTAGGCCAGCAGCAAGCCCTTTGTTCCTGTGCTACTTGGCCCGAAAATTTGTATAACAGGATAAAGAGGCTTGGCCTATCACTCCTACCTTTTGCCCTGGGAGGTGAGACCATAGACCTGCACAGAGACAACTTGATTGAGAAATAAAACATTCAGCTTGTTGCAATGTTTGCTCAACGAATAGGCTGTTGTTTTTCTTCCTAAGTCATAATTCCAACAGTAATTAAACTGCTGGGGATTCTTAAGAGCAAAGGTGCTAAATGCCCTTTGGCACCATGTCAATGCCAAACTGGTATAAGGAACATGGACAATTATGCAAGATTTCCTGTTTACCCCATCTGGAGAGGAATGTGAAGGCAGGGTGTTTGGAGGCAAGTCGAGTGTCCTAACCTTTAATTAAAAAAAAAATATAGGAAGTGAGTGCAGATACTTTATTTAACAAAAAAACCCCGGTTATTTGCAACAATGCCTACCTACTAGGTCCTTTCCTCTGCCAGAAAAGCAAAGTAGATAATTTTGAAACAATTTGCACTTGAGAAATACTTACTACCCCTGCAATTTATTTCCTAGAGCTTTCCCAGGCATGTAAGCCAGGGTTGCTGGTTTGTAATTCTCCAATCACTCCTTCCTCCATTTCTAAAGGGAGCCATGGTGCATGGTGCTCTCAGACTCTCAGACTCAGTCTGAGTGCTTTGGGAACTCTCTCTTTGTAGCACAGCTTCTCAAACAAAAAAAGGCTAGTAGATGAGTTTCTCTCTGTTACCCAAAGGGCCACTACTGTGCTTCTCTTCAGATTTCAGTAGTTGCGGTTTTGTGATTTTGCTTTCTAAAAAAAGTGGTAATTGAAAACCATGTTGGGGTTATTCTCTAGCCTCAGTTCACCAAAGTGAGGCAAAGGATGAAGGCATGAAGGAAGTGGGTACAGGAGTGGGTTCATTCCTTTTGTGCATATGGAGAACAATATGGTATCCACAGTCCTTGCTGAGGATACACTCAGAGGTGGTTACTGTGTGGCCGAGTACTTGGCTGGTGTGGGTCAGCCCTACATGATGGCAAGCACAATGGGGAGGATGCTTCTGCCCAGGGGTAACCTACAGAAAATAAACCAGCTAGTCAACAATATGGCACAGACTGATGGCAGCTTTTAATCCCTTTTAAGGGATTGCGCTGCACATCCTGCCTTTTATAAGCATTTATTATGTTTTATCTATATTTAACCTGTACCACACTGGATGACATTAAACTAATAGTATTCTAAGCCATTTCATGGTTAGGTGCTCACCTTGTGAAGCATATAAAAAATGTGCTGGTGGCTGACTGGTGGTGTAACATTCTCTACCTGACTGCAGCAAAAGTTGGTCCAAGCTCCCTCTTATTAACCAGCCATCGGTAAATTTTGTTTTTGAAATGCAGCAAATGGGTGGAATAGGAATGAGTACAGTGCTTGGAATTGAAAGCCTTTTATTTATACAGCTTGTGATAGCCTGCTTTGGATGCAGCCCAGGACACAATTGGCTTTCTGAGCTGTGAGAACACGTGAGGCTCATGTCCAGCCTCTCATCCACCAGCAGCCCCAAGTCCTTCTCAGCAGGGCTGCACTGTGACTGATCCACGGTCTTGCAGATAATCTCTGTCAGGAACAGGAAACCAACTCCATTTCCTTAATTTCAGTTCAGCGATTTACCTACTACAGAATCATTGAAAAATAGATTAAATTACAGTGTAATCTGAAGTCTGAGGAAGCTTTCTAGTGACTCTCCGGGGCTTTAAAGAGAGGAGTTACTTCATTTTTGGCATTATATCTGTATAGTTGTGTTCAGGCCAAGCATTTATTTTCCACTACAGAAACTGCCTCAAGGCTTAGTGTTTTTTGTCAGCTCTTCCTTTGCTGCTGTACACTAGCCTGACTAATTAGTTGTCTTTCTTTTTTGTATTATAACATTAAAAAAAAGCTTTGGCAACTTATGAGGGAAAATTTAGGGTGCTCTCTTCCTTACAAGGAGATGAGAAAAGAAATAAGTTTTGCAAGCCCTTAGATAAAGAATATGTAAATAAGAATATGTAAAATCTTTAGTAGGTATTTAATTTTTTAGTCTTTAACATTGGAAAGATATTTATTTCACCTTCATTTTTTGCTTTTCTACCAATATCTCTAGTGACAAGAAAACTTAGAAATAAAAGAATGGAAAATTAATTTGTTCCTCCGTGGTGCTAGCTTGCCGTTTTCATTTTCTCCTAAAAACCTTTCCCTAATTCTGCTTTCCCAAAGGAAGGATAGTGGGTAGACACCTATTTCTCTAGCACTTCTATCTTCATCCTGGGTGCCTGGTCATTCCCCTGATATCTCTATGTAAATAAATAAATAAATAAATAAATAAATATTTTTTGGTAATAAATAAATAAATAAATAAATAAATAAATTCCTTTCCTAGATGTAGGAGAAATGTTAGATGCTTTTGAAGGCCTCCAGTGGGAGAGCCACTCCAACTAAAATGAATTTTTAAATTTTATAATGTCAATATAACTAAGTGCTTTTGGTAAATCTCAACTTTTTTTGCATATCTTCAAAACACCTTCTTCCTTTTGTTGCTGACTCATTTACTTGAGGAAGACTGGTCCAACAGGTAGATGCTCAACCATTAGACACGACCAAATCCCCAAATCCCAAATAAAACAAAGGCAGAATTCTTTGCATGTGGGACAGCTCCTCTCTTTTTACATACCTATGTATGACAAACTGTATTCATCACATACTTTTGACCATCTCTATTAAAATCACCTTATAATTGTTTCTGTTCATGCAGAATTTCATTTTTCTTAGGCTGCAAGACCAGATCAGGTCAATGGCTCAAGTAGTAGAAGATTCGAGTAATGCTGGAGGATATAAGTTCAAACCTTTCTCATGTGCCTTAGAGAGAGAACTCTGAGATGAGCATACAACAGTAAGAAAGGATTGAAGAAAATGTTTATTGGTACAATTTTTAATACTAGCCAGACAACAAGATTTTCCAGTGATACATTGCCCGAGGGTAACCATCCCTGGACAGTGCTAAAATACTCCTTCATTCTATGCTGCGTGTACTACCTGTGTACCGAATGTTTGTGTTATCTGTGATAGTAGAAAAGTGTTTGGGGAACATTAAGACTTTAGTGGACATTTTCTGCCTTTTTTAAAAGAAAAGAGTACTAACTGCCACCTCTGCATCTGTTGACTGACCCACCTCAATCCAAACTTTAAGACAAGGAGGAGTTCCAAAGACCACCCTTGTAAGGAATACCGATGCCTGGGTGGAAAGGAGGTCCAGCCTAATGGCCCATCGCAGAGAAAGTGAAGGATCTGGCTAGTGCCTGAGCAGCTGTGTTTGTCTAGGACAGCAACAGCAAGGCTGCCTCTTGCTTCATTGGGGTCCTCCAGAGATGTGGAGGAGTTTTGGGGCTATTATGACAGGAGAGAAGATTGGGGCAAGACTGTCCGTTTCTAACAGACCTGCTCTTTGTTTGATTTCCTGCTTATAGCACAAGTATGCTTTTTAAGCTCTTTACTTGTAAAATATGTGTGGTTCTGAATATAGGAACAGAAGGATAAATCCGCTGATATTTTGATTACCTATCCAAGGGACAAGCTACTACAAGCTCCAATACTCTGCCTATTTGCTCTTATGCTTCCTTTCCTGCGATTAACTGTTTTATCTATCAGCTACTACTGAGAATACTTACTCCTCTTCAGCTTCTTATGGCTTTTAAAGGCAATTCTGCTTGCTGATTCTCTGGCTAGATAGTCACATATTGAATCATAGAAACATAGAATGGTTTGGGTTGAAAGTGACATCAAAGACCATCTAGTTCCAGCTCCCCGGCTATGGGCAGAGACACCTTCAACTAGACCAGGCTGCCCAGAGGCTCATCCACTGGCCTTGAACACTTCCAGGGATGGGGTATCCACACCTTGTCTGGGCAACCTGTTCCACAGCCTCACCACCCTCACAGTGAAGAATTTCTTCCTAATATCCAATCTAAACCCACTCTCAGTTTAAATCTGTTTTAAAGCCATATTGCTCTTCTACTTTCTACTCTTTGCACTAGAAGACTTTATCGTCTTTAAGCCATAAATCAAAAAAAAAGAAAAAGGAAGGTTGCTGACGTGCTTAGGACTGGCAGTGGAGATTGGCAACTTACTGATCAGTGCAGCACCTGAAGGAATCTAATCTCAGGAACTAGGGTGCGATTCTAGGAGCTATACAAAAAGAGCAAGAAGCCCAATATGCTACAGGTCATCCAAAGCATAAATTGTGTGATAAGACCACCTTTCAGCACTTTCAGAGGCCTTTAATAACGGCTCAAAATTAGGCAGTGGTCTGTGCTCACAAGTAAAATTGGTTCCAAAAGAGATTGAAATGTCTAACCAGCACCTATTCTGTGTGATAAAGAAGAGGCCTCATAAACCACAATGAAGGACTTCTTACCTGTTTGGTGTAAAGACATCAGTTTCACAAGCATTACTTCCCCTGGCAGGAGGACCACGGGGTTCTCCAAGACGAGGAAAGCCACCCTCACCTCAGTAACATAACTGGCTATGTTAAGTCCCACTGCATTCTTCTGCTGCACTCCTCTCACACATGGAGCAAAGACAGTCTCTGTAAACCTGTCACTTCCCAGCAGTCCCTCTGATAAATGCAATAATCCTGCATTACCGTATTTTTACACTGTGTGTGTATATACATAAATATTTAATGTTCTTTTTGCTCATAGCACTCAAACTAGCATAATTACCTAGATTTGGTGTATTTGGGGGATTGGGGGGGATTTGATATATAGAAATGTCATCTTTTCAGGGGAATCTGAATCCTGATGTTTTCAACACAGGTTGAGCTGTGTTAAAAAAGGCGTGCTTTTACTGTGAGAGGTTTCCCCGGTATTCTCCCTTTCATGTGATTCAGTAATGTTATCACGACTTTAAACAGGACATACCTGAGCAGCCAGCAGCCTGGCATATTCCTAGGCCCAATGATTTCCAGTTCTCAGACCCTTCAACTCTGCAGGCAAACCCGATTGACTGCGGACAAGCATGTGGACTATCTAGACATATTCACTCTCTGATGCCATATCAGTAGCACATGAAATGACCTCACTTGCAAGATCTCATGTGCTCTGGGTTGTGCTGTCGACGACTGAAGCTATCCTGAAACTGACCTTTGCGTTCCTATCAAGCAAAACATGTGCTAGCTATAAATTTTGCGAAATTTGGTCTGTGAATGCAGGATAGAGCTTTAAATTGCTTCTTATTCCCAAGGTTTGTAGCATAGACAGAAAAGAACTGCAGGGGAAAAACAGGTAGTTATATGTTGCAAGAACCTTTATATTTGGCACAAGGTTACTGGGGATAATGAAGAATATCTGCGGGGAAAGAAATACAGCAGATTGCTTGGAAAATTTTGGCTTGCATGTAGAAAAATATTTCTGATTGAATAAGTAAAGTAAGGAAGCAAAGGAAAGGTTTTTTTAATATTCATTGACGGTTGTGAGGAAAGGATGAGAATTTGAGGCTGGAAGGTCTGTTGAAGAGTGGCCATTAGAAAAACGATTCATGATTATTCCAGTACAAGATGGAGGAATAGCAGCTGGGTGTTTCAAGGCAGACTTCAATAAAAGCTGTTGAAGGGTTAGTGCTTTACAAAAAATACACACAATCACACAATATCCATTCACAGGCATATACTACCCCACTGTGAAAAAAGAGAGAAAGTGCAGTAAGAGATCAGCTTGATTAAAGCATGAACTGTGCATGAACCTTAAACACAAGAAAGAATAAAGCTGGAAGCAGAAACTAGGTCAGGCTACTGAGGATGAGTGATAAATATAAGACGAAGATAGAGGAACAAACTTTTAAAAAGTCAAAGCTCAAAACAAGATGCATGTGCCAAGAGGTATAAACAACTTTAGAAATGCAGTTGTAACAGAGGGAAGGTGAAGGAAAGGATGAATTAGTCAGCTGTTCAGAAGAGAGGAGAAGATATTGCTAGATACTCAGATGGTAAAATTTTGTAATAACATTTTTTTGCCTCTGTCTTTAGAAGAATGATCAATTTCAATTGAATGATACTGTAGTTCACACCAGCAACATAAGTAAAGATGTTAACTTTGAATGGGAAAGGAAAAATTTAGAATTTTTCAAGTCAGGAAAGGATTATGAATTTCCTTGTGAAGAAATTAAAAAACTTCACAATGAAAAATGGAATAATAACGTTTTACCTGAGAACATGTTATAGGCAGGTAATGTCTTGAAGGGTTCATGAAGAAAATGATAGAGATTGTGTTTAAATAAGGAGAAAGGCATATTAGGGGATGATTCTGCCACTAGCTTAATTTCTTCTTTCAGAGAACACTTAAAAAACTGACAAAACAAATTATTTGTTAGTACCGAAAGAAAACAAGGATGTGAGCAGCAGACAATAATCCATGTAATTTCTTCCTACAGCAGAACAGCATTTGAAAACTGTGCAAAGCCATGTCATGTCAGCAAGGCAGCTACCTCTTTGTTCTGCCAGGGACCATGCACTCCCAGTAGGTACCATGTGAAAGAGCTGTAGATTAAATTTATCTAAGATTGTAGATTGTTTGAGCTGCCTAAAGCACCAGTTTATTGACTTTGTTTGTGCTGTGGGTTGCAGTATTGACAACCTGAAAGTCAAAGAAACAGTTGGTGTTGATGTTGTGTTCTCCTCCTGCACCAAAACAAGACTCATGCAAGCTGTAAATGCAAGTGGTGGGTGGGTTTTGGGCTCGGTCCCGAAAGCTTTGCCAGATTCTGCACAGCAGGGAACAGGCAGACTAACTCTGGCTTTAAAAAAGAGTACTTGGACACACTTGATTGTGTTATCTTGGCTTGGGGAAGGTTGTACTTTTGCTGGCCTAGAACAATTTGGCATCTGGAATCGTGTCTTCCAGTCTGGGATCTCTTAATATTCTGCAGACACCACTCCTAGGGTGACTGCCCACAGCAGTGTGCTCTTGTTGCCTCTGCCAGTCTTTAACCTGGGCCAGAGCTCTTCTCTTTGGAAGGCACAATTCCAAATCTCAATAACCTTCAGTAAAAGGTTATTGCTTTGAAACCAACAAATTCTTCACTGTGTGGTGAAGAGAAACAGGCAGTTTTAGGGTGTAACTCAGCAGACTGATTTTAGAGGCTGATGAATTGCACCCTTTTAACTAATTACTCCATTTGATTGCAAAGGGAGTCTGAGATGGGGAGTGCTTATCTGGGTAGTGCATAAGTACACATCTCTACTGCAGGTGTCTGTGAAGCTGATTAGAGCTGAATCCCCCTTCAGTGTTCTGGTTACCTGGACTTGTCCCTCAAATGTACGTAGCATTGGCCAAAAGGTTAAAATGTTACCTGGGAGATCAGTGAGTGATGTCATAGGCTTGTGCCTTTGGGCAGTGAGGCTGTGTAATGGCAGTGGTCACTTCTACTTTCCCAGCGCTTGGAGGGCTTCTCCAAGCTCTGTTCTCAGGAGGAAATTTATGTAGTGTGGTACAGGAATCCTCTCTGTTAAGGGATGCTGGAACCTTACATTGCTTAATTTGTTTCCCTTCATGTGATAAGAGCTTCCTTTTTCACGATTACTAACCCTCCCTGCAGCTCGTGATGTCCATTACATATGGTATGAGAGTGGGGTGTAAAGGACAACAAGGACACTTGATCATAGAATCATGGAAAGGTTCGGGTTGAAAAGGACCTTAAAGATCATCTAGTTTCACATCCCCTGCCATGGGCAGGGACACTTCCCAGCAGACCGAGTTACTTCAAGCCCCATCCAGGCTGGCCTTGGACACTGTGAGGGGTGGGGCATCCATAACTTATCACAGAATCATGGAATGTTAAAGGTTGGAAGGTACCATAAAAATCATCTAATCTGACGCCCTCCTGCCAGGGGCAGGGACACCGTCCACTAGACCAGGTTGCCCAAGGCTTTATCCAACCTGGCCTTGAGCACTGCCAGCGTTGGGGCATGCACAGCCTCCCTGGGCAACCTGTTCCAGTGTCTCATCATCCTCATGGTAAAGAATTTCTTAATATCTAACCTAAATTTCCCCTCTTTCAATTGGGGTACCCATCACCCCTTGTCCTACCACCACAACTTCTCTGAGCATACGGTGTTAGAGAAAACTTTGTACAGGTGCACAAGGACCATCTCCCTGGAAGGGCTGGAGAGAGATCAGCACTATCATCTCCACTCTTGGGTAAGTGATCCACAAACCAGATTGTTTAAGAACTCTTTAGCAGATTTCAAGAGCCCCAGCAGAGCCCCATCTGCTGCCTCCCACTCCACTAACACCTGGTGGGTTTTGGTGGCATGGGGACTGCAATCAATAATTGGAATTGGTGGGAGTAACTGCTGAGAGAGGGGAGGAAAAACCTAGTGCCCAGGAACATTGACAGCAAACCCTTCAGACTCCATCTTTCCTCCTCTGGCTGCTGCTGATGTTGCTGTATTCTCCCACTTGCTGCCAATGCCAATGAGGTCTGTTTGCAGCCAATTTCACAAGAGTGGGTGGGAGTAACATGAATCAGCTCCTTGCTACTTCTTCAGTGTAGGTGATCTCTGCTTGGCATGCCGGCATCAAAGCTGCCAGGTGGTTTTAGGGTGGCTATCCTAGGAATTTCCTTTTGGTTTTCTATAAGAAGCAGCTCACTGAGGAGGAGTTGCTATTTTTTACAATCTGTCACTAGGGCAGATTCCCAAAAGGGCAGATAGCAAACTTCCTGTTTAACAATTTGCTTTATCCGTTTTAACTGCTTATTTCTATGTACAGTTGATTGTTGATGCAAAGACAATGTCTTAGGGGGAACTGTAGTTCATAAGGGATATCTCCTGTCATGTTAGTGACTTTTCTTATAATTAAATCACATTGGGTAATTTTACAAAGTTCTCATTTATTTTATGCATCTGCTTTAAATGTCTGTGCAGTTGAGGGGTGAGGGAGAAATTAATGTCAAAAAGTGGTAGATTCACAAAAGGTCTTTCTTTTCCTTTAAAAGTAGGGAGTTTTGTTGTTCATTCATCCTCTATTATAATTCTCAGGATGAGCTAGTGACTAGGATGATTCCTCTTCAAACACATTGCTTACAAATATTTTTAAAATCACTTCCCCCCCTTAAAAAAAACCCCATAATCTGTAAATTGAACTATTTTTTACCAGATAAGATAGAAGAGATTGAGTATGGTGATGCACTGACCTCTGCTGGCATCATCCTTTCTTACTGAAACTCCTTTCAAATGCTGAATTCGATACTCCAGAAAATAGATGATACATCTGAGACAAGACCTGAGGCAGAATCAGTTCATGATGAAGCCACATTCCAACGCTACTACCACTGCTACCAATCTAATGTTAGATTAGTAAATCTAACACTGTGACTCTTCAACCAATCCACAGTTCTTGGGCATAACGACACATGGTGTTGATTTCCTAAAGAAACCCTCAATCAGATGTTTTAAATATGCCTTAAGAGCTGGGTGATTTCTTTTGTACCATGAGTCTCTGAGTTGGACCAGGTATTGGTTGTCTCTTTCTGTGCTTACATAAAGCTGGGATGTAAAGTAAAAGTGTGTACAATGTCTCTGTCGATGCTCTGGCTAGTGGGGCACAGTGTGCCCCTGCCTGACTCCAGCCTGCTTTGTACTGCCACATCATCCTGATCCAGTATGAACCATCAGGCACATCTGCTCACGCAGTGTTGGCCTGTGTCAGCAAACCCCTCTGCAACACCCTGAAGCAACTGCAACCAATTAGCTCCCATTAGAGCTGTTTCTCTCCTGGAGATGGGGTGCTAGTTGCCAGGAGTATTACAGGAAGCTGGTGGAGAGAAATGGGAATTTCAAGGCTGAAGTCTCTCTGAATTTAGTTTGGGATGGAATGACTTACTCTCTAGAAATTGCTCTCTTTCATAGTTTCTGCTGTGTGGCTCCAATCCTCCTCTGATGGGAATGACTTCCAGGTGCAAGTCTGGTTTGGTTCAGATGAAGCTCCAGGTGACACAAAGAGCTGATGGGTAAAGCAATCAAAATGCTGCTGAGGAGCATAACACCCTCAGGAAAATGAAGGCTGCGTGCAGGGAGGAATGATGGTGGGAGATGGTTATGTGAACTATGGCTGTCCTACTATGAGAAACTTTCCTTTGCTGTTTGCCTGTAAAAGGACTAAATACCTCCGAATTTACTGTCTAGGAGAAATCTGTATTCCTTTCCATTCCCTTGGGGGCACCTGCACACACAGCTTGTGTGTGTTTAAGAAACTCCCTAGAGACTTCTAGGCTTACTGAATAACTGTGGGAAAATCCGTGAATCCATATTTTGTTTGTACTCCTGTCAGTCTGCACACGTTTCAAAGTGAAGACGCCCCTGTTGCCTGTGGGCTAACCTTTGGAGATAAGTTTTAAAGTAGAGTGGAAATAGAAACAGGTTCCCCAGCCCTTCCTTCTTACACAGTGAGCAAAATGGCTGGCTTTTGTTTTGGAAGGAGATCTGCCTAATCAAGATGAGAGAGACAGGAATATGAAGGGACATGCCTGCTCAGGCACTGCTCGAAGTAGAGGCTGAGCCTCAGCTGCTCTGTCAGAATATGAGTCATGTTTTTATTTGTGTTTTTCTGAGCCTGAGTTGAGAAAGCGTGTATAAGAAATTTTACAGCCCTTGACATCACTCTGCACTTTTGCAAGACAATAGCCTGACATTTTGCCCTAGGTGCTGGATTAAATAGTAACTGGAGATTGTGCAAATACTTCTCTTAGCCATGATTATCATGCCAAGGCCTTGCACAAGCTGGGGACTTCTGCGGTTGGGGTGTTTCCTCTAACACGTGGCATTAAGATAGCAGCTCTGTATGTCTGTCTGTCTGCATCACTGTTGGTTGGCTCTTCTTTGAAAACACTGGTAGAAAGCCTGCACAGCAGCAACTGAGGTCATTCTACTGAAAAAGTAAGGGCACCTGTAATGTGAGTCTTTAGTAATGTGGTGTCCTCGGGAAGGCAGTAGAAACCAATTACAAAGTTTTGGTAGCTGTATGTTTCTGAGCCAATACGGAGCAGGTTAGATGACAGGCGTGCTAGATGCTGCCCTTTTCTCTCTGTTAACTTCAGAGGGTTGCTAGCTTGTATCCAGAAGCAGCTGGGAAGAAAGAGATGGGAGGAGAAGCAGGTGTATGACAGTGTGGCTGCATACACCCTACCTGTTAAAAGGAAACCCCATTCAAAAATCATGTTAGTGTGGCAAACCATATGTCCCATGAGGCTAAGACTGATTGACCCTAACTGTGTTAGCTTCCCTCTGTTTTTCTGGTCACATCTCCTGGCCTGGAACGTGGCTGCAGCCTCAGAGCCCTGCTGGGGTGGCAAGAGCCCTTGCAGGGGTCTCCTTTCCCACCTCCTGCCAAAGCCAGGCAGATATGGGATGGGATGGGATGGGATGGGATGGGATGGGATGGGATGGGATGGGCTGTTCAGGGTTTGGTCCACTTGGTGCTGCAACACAACTACATGAGGACATGCAGCAGGGTTTTAGATGCAAAGGCCTATAGATGTTTAAAGGTGAATCACCAGGACCCTCTTAGACAGGGTACCAGAACCAAGCACACCCTATGGTGTAGAGCACTCTGCAAGGATATCAGCCCCCTCTAGCTGTGGCAGTAGGAAGAGAGCAAAAACAATCCCCTTTCTTGAACCTTGTGCCCTCTTGGTCTGTGGATGTGGCACTTGGGGACATGGTTTAGAGGTGAACATGGTGTTGCGAGGTTAAAGGCTGGACTCACTGACCTTAGAGGTCACTTCTGCAACCTTAATGATTTTAGGATTCTATGTGACCTCCACAAGAGACAAGCAAGGTCCACTTCTTTGCATTTGGCCTAAAATCCAAGGGTCTGCTAATCAGGTAATCAAAACACTGATGAGAGGCTGTTTTCAAGAACCTCAGGATACAGCTGATAAAATTTTGCTTCAATTCAGTTTGTGGTTTAAAAAGTGCTGTTGTTAAGAAAATAGGAAGAAAGACTATACCAGACTAGGCAGCTGCATAAATCTCATTTCCCTAAAAAAATCTCTTCCTCTTAAAAAAACCCCAAAACCAAACCAAACAAGAAAAAAACCAAAACAAAAAAGAAATAACCCTCTTAGTTGCCAAGTTCTATTTCCCATAAACCATCAATTGTTTGGATTTGTGTGTTAACCTCCTTTCCCCACTAGTTGAGCCCTGACCTTCCTTTCAATATGGTGCAGAGACTGAAAATATGGGTCAAACACTGTAGCCCAATACAAAGTTTTGTCTACATCAGAGGACCTGAGGACCATTTCAGGATCAGAAATTGTTCAAATATATTTAGAGCAGTATCTGAATCTTTAGCTGATGGTTCTTATCACACCCATGAACTTAGTGAAATTCTTTCATCTTTCTAGCATAGCTATTCATATAAAAAAGTCAATAAGTGCAACAATGAACAGTGGGCGTGACATCATGTCCTTCACTTGTAACCAGGGAACAGGAAAAACTTGCATTTCAACTTGCCACAAATGCCCTCACTTCCTGTAGCTTCTAACATGTGTGCTGTGAAAAACGTGCTTATATGCTCCTGTAGGGGAGATTTGTTACTCAGCTTTATTACTGTAAATTGATTAGTTGCCCCTGCCATGATCATTTCAGGTAAAATAGATATGGAGGTATATAACTGAAAGAAAAAATTCCAGCTTTGTTTTGACAGAAAAACCTGTCAGTCAGGAACATCCTAATCCGTGGAAAATCCAATTGTCAAAACAGTCGTCGCACTCAAGTCTCGTGTAGGATTTGTTTTATTTGTAAGAGGCAGTGGATTTTTTTTCCCTGGTAAGGCATGGGGTGGTTTGAAGAGTGTTACTGCATCTGGAGTCTAACGGGAAGAAAATTGCTGTGGAAGATGAAACATGAAAACAACTACAGTCAGGTAGGGTTTGGTCACTGCTAGAGCAGCTTCTCTGTGTCCTGCTTGTGACATTCATGCAGACAGCTGCTGAGCTTCCAGTGCATTGGAGTGGCTTCTTACCATTGCTTTTAGTAGAAAGTGGTTTGCTAACATTTTGGGGCTTGGCAAATCTGCTTTTATGGACAGACAACATTGCAGTCTGCGTGTTGTACACAGTCATAGCAACATCCCCTAACTAAAAATGCTGTGTAACAACCTGAAGGGTACCTGAAGGTGAATAGTATACTATTTTAAAGTTTGAAGATGGGCATATTTCGTGTATGTCTGAATACTGATGAATTAGCTCAGGCAAAAAAACCCCATAACATAGACTGTTGGTGAGAAATGTTAACTGGAATGTTTGTATGAACCCTTTTGGCAAAGCTGCTATCCTGGGCATGCAAGAGTGGAACCACCCTGGTAGCTGCAGCCCTTGGGTATTTTTTCAGCTCCACATTACTGACACAAGTACCAGTGGAAAACAATCTACTGACGGACAATGGGATTTAGGCAATGAGGTAAAAAAAAAAAAGGCTCAGTAATATGTATCGAGTAGTTTATAAACGACTTTGCTATTAATTACTGCCCAGTGGTAGGGTAGGAGGTCAATATGGTGCTTTGTTACCCTGCAATAATGTAAGTAAATGTAATAGGAGATGAAGTACTTTCTTAGGTTATCTGTCCCCTTTGGAAATGCATATGATTTTTCTACTGTAGATTTTAGTATCTAATATTAGCAATGTTTGACCCAGACTGACATCCTGAGCTCAGCTTCCACCAGCCCTGCACCTAAATCCTCTACCATGGATGATTTGTGCTGTTCACAGCATGAAGTTCTGTTGGAAGATGAATTCTTACTGCAGATCGCTGCAGATCATGCCTATGCTGCCCAAGACATCCATCCTCACACGCTTTTGCTGTTACGCCCCAATAGATGTGAAATGCAGGCAGAGACCAAAAAGAAGCACCAAGTCTGAAACTGCAATAGATACAGCTCTGCAGGGCAGAGAACAGGACTGGCTCTGCACAGAGTATCCAGCTTATTTGATCTGTATCAGCTTGTGAGTCATCTTTGTTGCTGAAGCATGGCTTTAAAACGTCTTGCTCCATGGCAGGTTATGGGTGACAGTACCAATCAGCAGTGCATGAGGGTAAAAGAACTCACTAGCTTTAGAAGAATATTCAGTTATTTCCCAACAATCCATCATGAACTCAAAGTCACCAAGACTTAACCAACACAAGAACCACAGGAGTTAAAGTCTGGATGGCCTGAAGACCCAGACAGCGTTAGCTCCGGCCTTTGCCCAGTACTGGAAATTTGTCCCCAAGGACACAGACGCCTAATTTTCACAACTGATCACAGGAAGAAAGTGGGATGCTATTTATGGCACCGAAAGACACAAGACTCAATCCCTCAGCTTCATCAAAGTGATGTATTTAAGCACAAAAAGAGTCCTTCCTCCTCCTCCCTATGGTCTGCCACCAAGTTAGAAGCTGCATCCAGGAAAGACATGGACAGGGCACAGTGTCTTGATGGTCCCGCTTTTCCCAGGACAATGCTTGAGCCTCATCCTGCCCAGGAAGCTGCCTCTGATGCTGATCTGAGAGCTGCCTTTGTCGATGAAAAGTGTGGGTCTATAGTTGCTTCAGCTTCTCCAGGGATTGGGACATCAGGGTAGAGGGCTTTGTTTCTGACCTGTTCCAACTAGGAAAAAAGGACAGAGATTCATGCAGGACAGGGAGTTCCCACAATTTTGAAGGGTTAGATAACCCTTGATAAACTAATGGTTAGAAAACCATTAGATAAACTAATGGCAAAGGAAGGAATGAGGAGGTTTCCCTTTTCCCTGTAACTTGAAATCCTTTCTAGTGGACAGGAAGGCATTTGTTTTTTGTGTCTCTCCAGTTTCTCTGTTAGGTTCTAGCAACAAAGCCCAGCTCTCTTCTTGCTCATGTTTTCTCATGCTGGGTCTGAGGAGAGAGCTCTGTTTATCTCCCCCTTAAGTTTGTCTTCCTAGTAGGACATTATGAGCAGCTCTCCTGTGCGCCTTAAAGGCTTTTCTTATCTTGTTTTAAACACTGTTAGTGCCAGACATGAAGTAAGTTGGCTGCACAAAATGTATATCAGGGCATTTTAACCCTTTTTTCTTGTCAATAATGGTGTAGTTAAGTTGAAATTAAAATCTCACTTGCTTCTGCTTGAGAGGAAGATTGTTTCGCCTGCACCTTGATCCGTGCCCACTGAAGCTTCTCTTATATTGGTGGGAATGGATCAAAATGGAAAAACTTGAGGACTTCTCCCCCAGGTTTTTCTTTTTTAAAATTTTCAATTAAAATATGTGCTAATAAAATTCAACTGTGTTTTTTTGTCTCAGCAACACCATACTCCGTGTCTAACCACCCCAGCAGCATTTTTACCAGCAACCGAATTCTATCACTGACTTTGCCTGTTGCGAACAAAGCCAGGGCTGTTTCTTCATGATGGGATTGGCCCACAATGTGTTTGGGCAACCTAAATCCCACCTCAATGCTTCTGCTTCTGCCTAAGGTTTCCTGCCCTCTTGTGCCAGATTGTCCTGCTTGTTGACAGGCAGCTCCAGACACAGGGATCCGGTGCAGAGGAGGGTTCCAGTCTGCCTCCCGTCCTCATCACATCCTGCTCACAGCATTGCAAGCTTGCCTAGCCATTGTGGTCTCATAACTCTAGAAGCAAACACAGGGAAGCAGTTTCAAGCTCTCAGCAAGTCTGGGCTGCATATTTCTTCCCAGGTCTTTTTATTGCCCAGAGTGACCTCTCTGGTACTGCAAGCTGCCTCCTCGATGATTCCCCCACTCTTAGGAGACATTGTGGCTGCTGCCCCTAGATACACAATCTCCTCTCAGAAATATTAAACTGCCTGTTTGTTCCAAAGCCAGAAATTAGGTGAAGGTTGAGAGGACTTATCAGTAAGTCAGGACAGGGGCAAATACACACATTGCCCAGGGTGTTGCAAACATCCTCAGAACAAACACCCAAAATCCAGGAAATTCAGTTAAGGTCGTTTAGATGCTTAGTGGTATTTCTGTACATTACAGCACAGCATAAAGGTGATCCATATCTGAAAATAAAAAAACTGGATTGAAAGACAAATGTCTTGTGCAAGATCTCAAATACTGTACATTTTCAAAAAATGTCATAAACCTCTAATTCATCTGAACAAATCAACTGATTTCTCTAAGACTGAGAGCATCATATTTTGCTATGCCAAAGTGTTTAAATATATAAAGGCCAGTTGAAGCACTCTGCAGACTGCTGCCACTGCGACTAACAAACCAGAAATTTCACTCTGATCCACAGCTATAAATCAGACCTGAACTTCCATCAGTCCCCACACTGATGTATCTGCCTGTTTTAACTCACTTAGATGCTATCATCTTCAAACCTCTTCAGTACTGAATGCTTCAAAACCTGATAAGCTCCTTCTGGGTAAGTTCTTTATCTTTTGAGCTCTGTTCTGTCTTTTTAATGCAGACATTTATTTTGTGAGGAGGGTAAATCTTGGGCTTTTTCACGTCCCTGCTTCCTCATCTTGAAATTTGCTTATCATTATTTTGGCAAATACTGCTAAAAGTTATCCTTGCCTTGACTGCTTCTCAGAAGACATGCTTATTCAGGGCTTTAATAATTTGCTGATTAACTTCCTGTCATTCCTTGGTTTATGGAATTCCTAAATCCCTCCCGAGAGATTGTGATCTCAGAACTAAACCAAGAGATACTCTCTTTACATCTCTAGTAATTCCAATGCAAACAAAGAAGGATTGAGACACAAACCCAGACTTGAAAGGGTGGGAATTAGAAGGGTTTGGACACAGCTTGAGATTTCCTGATAGGGTATTTCTGTTGAGGTGAGACCTGCAAGATCATTTCCACATCACTCAGCAGACACTTCACATTACTAGGGTGTAAAGTCCTGTGTTAAGGCCCTCAGAATAAAATGCAGGATGTCAGTTTCATGTTTCTTTTTGAATTTCTGTTACTCATCCCAAATCCACTCCAAAATAGCTTTTAATTTTTTCTCTTTCTACAGTCATGTTTTGCCTATTAGTCCAAGCAACTTCACACAGGTTTGCTTCACAATACTGGAACCACGTCTGGCTGTACTGTATTCATCCTGTTAGTATCCAGAGACTGCCCATTGTTTTGTCATACCTTCATAGTCTTAACTTTCTAAGCAAATGAAGAATTAAAGCTGACTTTGATTTTTCCTCCTAGCCTTTTCTGATTGAAATGCTTTGCTATTTATTTCATTCCACGAAGAGCACAATAACACTTCTCTGTAACTGTTCTCAGCTACTTTCTATCATGGTCGTGCAAAACCACACAGCCATCAAATAGTGTCTTTTTTTTCCTACCTTCTCCTTTGCTTTAGTTCATTCCTTTTGGCGTTTCATCCCTTTTGTGCCTAATGCTGCAGTTTGGTGCACATCTATTCTGCATCTATCCCCAGCTAGTTTTGTGATACTCTGTGAGAACTGATATATAAACAGCAGCCAGAACTGATACACATAACTGATATATAAGCATCACCCTGAAGCCCAGGCAGCTCTGCTGTCCTGGGATTCACCAATGGGAATGACTCATTTAGCTGAATGTTAACCTGATCTTGCTGCTGTCAGTACCACAGCAAGTTTTCTCTGTACATGTACACTGCTCTGCCTCATGCAAAAATGAGATAGTGAAAAAGGCCTATCTGGAAAATACATCTTTGCATCAAGAAGCACAACACTGCAGCAGCCTGAAGTTTTGCTAGTCCCCACTGTGGTATGATCCCAGAGAAGTTAGATCTCCGCTTCATTGAAGGCGACCCTCTAAGGACGCCGCTCTGTGGAGAAAGGGGAGCTAATCTTCCCTATCCATTCTTTCAGTTGGAGTTTCAGCTCACCACTCTTTACTTAGGGAACTGTGTGTTTTAGTGTGCTTTTGGAACACTAAGAGATAGGTGAGATGCTTTCTCCATCTGCCTGGGAAGGCTGGGAACACACCCTGCTTTCAGAACTGCACCGAGGATTTGCATGTTTGCCTCTACATGCCATTCACTCACTTATTTACCTCCTGCCTCTATACATAGAAAAGTTTTTTGAAGAGCTTGCCAAGATTTCTGTCAGGTGCCATCATAAGTGAATTTCACCACAGCTGAGGGCCTGACAAGCTCTGCTGGACAGAAACAGCAGGAAATTAAGGTACTTTTAATGTATATATATGTTCGTAAATATTTATTTTAAGCCTTCTTGCATTGATATATTTCAAATGCAGCAGAAGCATGGCACACGCAGCTACCTGGCGCTTGCCCCGCCGGTCCCTGCCCGCAGGCTCCTCCTGGAGCAATGCCCCGTCAACCTAGAGAGCGGCTCTGCGCTTCGGGCAGCGCCACTTCACCAGAACCACTTCTCCTCCTCTTCTTCCTCACTCCCGCCCCTTCTTCACCTTCCTCCAACCTGCGGCCACTTGAGCCGGGCGGGGCAGCTCCGCCCCGCCTCGGCGCGGGGCCCCGGGCGAGCTGGGGTGCGCACGGCTTCCCGAGCAGCCGGCATGGAAACGGAATCGTTCCTCGGAGTGAGTAAAGCAGTGGCGGAGCAGTGGGAGGGAGGGAGGCAGGGATGCGGCTCCTGGGAGGGTTCGGCAGCGGCGTCGCGGAGCCCCTGGCACCCATCGCCCCTGAGGGGCTGGCGGCTCCCTCCTCGCCGGGGCTGCTCGGGTACTGCTCCTCGCAGGGTTTCCTGTAATTCCCGTGAGGGATTTTTTAGCTTCTGGGTCGGCTGCAGCATATGTTTTACTGATGTCATCATGGATCGTTCTTTAATTATATCTCCCTCCCGGAACTGCGTTGGCCGGGGTTTGGCCGTGTCCCAGCGCTCCGGGCCGGCGGGGCTGGGCGTGCAGGGCACGCTCCGGCGGGGCGCAGCCCGGGCGAGGGACAATCAACCCGATGCTCTCGGTGTCCTGGCGCTGGAGGATGGTGATCTCTAGCGGCTTTACACGTCTGCATGTTTTATTGCTTGTTTATTGCATGTGTCCGGGTAAAGTCCTCAAAATTTAGTTGCTGCCTGCATGCAGAGCACCCAAGGAAGGTCTGACAGCTGATGAGAGCAAGGGGAGCGGGGGAAGTTAGGGTGGGTTGTTCCCAACTGGAAGCCAAGTACCCACCAGTGTCTCTCTATCACTCTCATGCTCAGCAAGGAGAGAGAAAAATGTAATGAAAGGGTCATAGGCCAAGATAAGGACAGGGAGAGATCACTCACCAGGTACTGTCATAGGCAAAGCAGACTCGACTTCAGGAAATTATTGAATTCATTACCAATGAAATCAGAGTAAGGTAATGAGAAATAACCAGCAAATCTTAAAACACCTGCCCCCCACCCCTCCATTCTTCCTGGGTGGATCTTCACTTTTGATTTCCTCTACCTCCTCTACCTGCAGTAGCGAAGGGGGATGCAGAATGAGGGCTGAGGTCCACTCTTATTGTCTCTGCTCCTCCTTTCTTCTCAGGGGGAGGA
This sequence comes from Oreocharis arfaki, assembly GCA_013398015.1. NCBI lineage: Eukaryota > Metazoa > Chordata > Aves > Passeriformes > Paramythiidae > Oreocharis > Oreocharis arfaki. The sequence goes on from VZRR01006140.1 coordinate 703,424, forward strand.
CTCCTCACACTCTTTTCCTGCTCCAGTGTGGGATCCCTCCTATGGGAGACAGTCCTCCACAAATTTCTCCAGTATCAGTCCTTCCCAAGAGCTGCAGTCCTTGGTGATCTGCTCCAGTGTGGGTCCCTTCCGTGGGGTCACAAGTCCTGCTAGCAAACCTGCTCCAGCATGGGCTCCTCTCTCCATGAGGCCATGGGTCCTGCCAGGAGCCTTCTCCAACGTGGGCTTCCCATGGGGTCACAGTTTCTTTTGGGCATTCAGCGGCTCCAGTGTGGGGCCCGCCATAGGTTGCAGGTGGAAGACTGCTCCAGAATGGATCTCTGTGGGCTGCAGGGGCACAGCTGCCTCACCATGGTCCTCACCATGGGCTGCAGGCAAATCTCTGCTCCAGTGCCTGGAGCATCTCCTTCCCCTCCTTCTGCGCTGGCCCTGGTGTCTGCAGAGTTGTCTCTCTCACGTATTCTTCCTCCCCTTTTCCTGGCTGCTGTTGCTGTTGCACAACAATTTTTTTCTCCCTTCTTAAATTTGTTATCCCAGAGTCTCTACCACTGTTGTTGATGGGCTCAGCCTTGGCCAGCATCAGGTCCACTCTGGAGCCAGCTGGCATTGGCTCTGTTCTACGTGGGGAAAGTTCCTGGCAGCTTCTCACAGAAATCACCTCTGTAGCCTCCTCCACTACCAAAATCTTGCTGTGCAAACCCAACACAGTAGTTTATCACAGTACTGTGTGTAGGTTGGACTTACCGATCTGGAAAAGAGGAATAAAGACACAGTTCTCATTTGTGAAGTTTGGGATTTAGTTATGAGGGGCAGCAGCTAATGGTTGCAGTTTCATTTCTCCAGGCAAGCCTTGGTTTCTCCCTAAAGGCTGCCCACCAAGCACAAGGCAGCAGCTGAGTTTAGAGGTGGCAGTGTGAACACCTAGGGCTTTGCATTGCATGGGGGTGCAGGACAAAATCTGGTCCAGCCACTTTTGTACAGGACTTGATCAGCAGATGGCCATGGTGCAGCTCCTGCCGTGCACTGCCAGTGGCTGCCGTCCCCAGTCTCAGGGTACTGTGGAAGAGGAAGAGGAGAATGAGATGTGAATCTCTCACATGTCTCTGTTTGCAGGACCATTTCACATCTTGGTCTTGCCATTTCTGCTCTCTGCTGGCTTTCCTCAGGCCCAGCAGCAGGACACTCCTTGTGAAGTGTCCTGGTCCTGCAGAGGCTAGGGCATTGATGGCAGCTTGTGCCAAACTGAGAACCTGCTGCCCATGGGCTTTGGCTGGGCAGTGCCAAGGGGTCTCTTGTACAGCTCAGAAAAGGCAATTGCAGGCCTTGATGCCTCTGCAAGGCCTTTCTCAACATGGGCCAGCACTGGACTGTCCTGATTCCGCGGTGAACTGGAGAAAGGGACCAGCATGGCAGAAACCCAGCTTTTTTTCTGTCAGCTGTGAGGCCGTGTCTGTGTTGGCCTAAGCATGGCAGTGAGAGCTCATGGCTGGAGGAGAGGGTGGCAGCAGGCAAACCTGCACCCTTGGATGCATTCTGGGGGTGCTGTTGGTGCAAAGGAGCCTGTGCTGGGACAAGGTGTGACTGCCCAGCAGGGCTAAAGGGTCTTGCTATGGGTACCTAGCGTGATGGGTGCCTGCTCCGGGGGAGCGTGGGTGGCTTTGGGAAATTGGAATGCCCCAAAGGCTCTGGAAAGGGAACTGCAAATCCCCCCTCAAAAAAGAAGGAAAGCTGTGCTTATAGTTAGGTTTCTAGTATACAGGACCTGCATAAGTGCTGCCATGTGCTGGGGTGTTGCAGTCTCACAGCTCCTGTCAGCTTCAGAGCTGGAGAAGAAGAGACACCATCCATTTTGCAACTACTGAACAGCAATGCTGTTTTAAGCACCTGCAGCCCCTGTCCATGCTGTTGCTGCTTGGTACAGAGACTAGAGCAGAGCAGCTGTGGGTGAGCAGTGGTGTGCAGTCTGATGAAGCATGAAACACAGCAAAAGGTGACAAAATGAGCTGCAGACATCTGTTGTCTGAAGAGGGTTCTGTGGGGGATAGAAGCTCATCATGTTGAAATGCAGAGCCAGAGAATGGGTGAGTTGATCTGCCTGAGATCTGAACATCTTTCCAAAAATAAGAATAGTTGATGTGTCAAATAGAGGCCATTTGTTTATGCAGGACAAGAAAGGATCTGCACTTTTTTTCCCCTAAATATATCTATGGGCATTTTCCCCCTTGACTTTGCACCAGGCCCATCAAATACCTATTTTTTAAAATAAGGAGACAAAAGGAGCAAGAGAGGGTTTAAACCCATTTTCCCCTGCTTACACAAAGGCCTTGTGTGTATGGATAACCTCAGAGGCAGATGCTCTTCAGCAGGAGGAAGCCCCAGGTTACACACCAGCCACGTGCAGCCTGTGTCACTGTGCCAAGGGTGCCAGGCATTTCCCTCTGCTGGCACTGTCCCATTCTAATCTAAACTGGGGTGACTGCACCCAGAGACACCAACTCAAAGACACACTGAAGGCACAGCAAGGTAGGCTAGGCAAGTGATGCTGTGATCATTGGCAGGTATAAAAGCAGATTGTATCTTTATGTGTGGTGTGGACATAAAACTTAGGAATGCAATTCCTAAAGTTGCTTTTCAGATGACCTTATGTGACTGCCAAAAGAAAAAAAATCTGTTGCACCATGTTTAAGGAAATGTTCTTCATATAAGCACTGTGGCTTTCCAGTATATAAGGAAAAACCAACTACCAGCTACCTCCTAGGAGAAACAATCTTGAATGAATGTACTAAGATGCAGCAAAAGGGACCAGCGAGGGTGTTTGCAGAGTACAAAACCTGCAAAAATACATATCTGACTGCCATTGCTGTAGCAGACAAGAAGGAATCATTTATATTGACAGCTTTTTAAGAAAGGATTATAAAGGAAGCTATGATAATAATGATGGTAACCACTGTGCCATGATCTAAAAGAAATTCTTACACTAGCTGTGACAAAATAAAGCCTTGGAAGCAGTGGAAAGAAGGAAGGCTCTAATCCCCAGACTACCACCTGAACTAGGAACATCCTAGGAAAAAAACCCTGAAACACAGAGGACTTATTTTTGTGTTCTGCATAATTCAGGAGATCATAAAATGAAAAATTAACAGGATAACTCTAGTAGGACCTGGTGATGCCATGATTTCTTGTCTGGGTTTCATCCATTGTCACTCCTGGCATGACCACTGCAAGTTTTGCAGAAGATCCCAGAGATGAACAGTTCCAGAGTAGTTTCAGGAAGGTCAGACCAAACTGAAATGCTTATGCTCATGGACTCGTAGGGGTGATAAAAACACCTTTGGTGTTCTCCAAAGGGGAACATAGGAGAATAAGGAGAGGATGGGAATGGGAATAAGGAGAGGAGAGTTTTCTTCTTTGAACCCAGACCAGCATGACCTGCAAATCCAATGTCCTGACATCTTTGTAAAGGCTTTTCATAGAGGTGCTCCTGTGGCACCTGATTTGATCTTTCAGGGTAAGTATTCTCCAGGGACCTGAGGGTAGCAGACCCAGCCCCTGTCCCAGCCCTGCCATCAGTCTCCTTGCCATGCTCCTGGGACTGCAAAAGGTAAAGGAATGGATGCAATTTCACACTGGAGGGAGGTACTCCTTGTGATTTCACAATAGCCAATATAGACAGTAATTTCTCTGTACCAATGAAACTGCGTATATTTGTCTTGGCTCTGTTTTTTCTTTCACTTGGTCAGTTTGCAAGCCTGAAGCTTGAACCCACCCTTTGGCATTGTGCTGGGAGACAGTGTTATCAAAAGCAGCATATGTCATGGCTGATAAGCTCTTGACATTTTGCTGCAACTACTTGAGAGAAGGGTTGGCATTTTTTAACATCTGTAAATCCATCCTACACAGGTGCAATGTCATAAGTTCAACCTCAATATATGAAATGATTTATTGTTTTTCTTTTCTTTTTCCCTCCCAGAACACCTTATGAAGTCCCAGAGCACATACCAATGGAAGGCCCTTTGCAAACCTTCGTTCACGCGTGCCATGAAAATGGGCAATGGATGTCACGGTTACCAGAGAAGCTCTGGGATATTCCCCTCTATAACTTAGCTCTTCCAGGTAAAGATTTTGTTCTCCACTGTTTTATTAGCTTGCCATTTAAGCACTGGAATATCCTGTTTGTCCCATTTCAGGATGGCTATGTTTATTATTTGGGTCAGTGTGTGTGGGAGGATTTGTGTGATGTTATGTGAATAACGTTGGTCTGTAATGTTTGGTGTTTCTTAAAGGGGAGGGGTAAAAAAGGAATTTTTTACTGTTTTTTAGAAATGAAAAGAAAGAGGCACTTTTTTCCAGTCCCTCTGCATCATCTTGTCAGATACTATTAATAATCTAAGAATTGACTTATTTGGGCAATGATAAAATTTTCCTAATTAATTATTGTGACATCCTATATAATAAAATGTGTCCAGAAGGGGAGAAATAACATTTTACCTCATTTTTTGTTACTTTGTCCTGTCTAAAAGAGGCTGTGAAGTTGCAGAAAAAGGAGAATTGAGACTTGTAATTAACATGTTTTTATTAATGTAGACTGTTACTTTTCTACATGATCCAGCTTATAAAAACTGGATTTATTGTATTATGCATAAAGGCATTTAAATGACACCTGTGTATCATTAACCTTTCTTTGGTGATATTATTGCTTCTTTCTGCTGCCTTGGTTTTTTTCTCCCTCTCATTCTGTCAAAAAAATTTATGGTACAACATGATTTCACTGGCACACGGGGAGGCACTGAAGGACCATCATCTCTTGAGTGGTTCCCTTTGCCTCCACATCAAAAATGGTGCTAATGAAAACTCTAGCCCACTTTTCCCTCACACCTGTAGATGCGACAGGTAGTTTGGGTGGAAAGCATGTAGGTGAATGTTTTATGTAGGCCACAGGATCATAGGTTAATTTTAGGAAAGGCATAAATTTAGAGAGAATGTGAAGTCTTGTCTTCAGTGGGTAGAGTCCTGGGAGTATCCAAGAATTGCAGTGTTTTGGCTTTTTTCTGCCTATTAGTTGTGAACTAATGGAGTGTGGACTTCCACTTAAAATCGAAACCCAGAAACTTCATGGTGGCTTCTTAGATATGTAGTTTGAATTGATGTTAACTTCAAAACAAGCGCATCTCTGTTTAGGATAGAGCCTATGTAAGAGGACCAGTACAGGTGCTATAAAAAAAAAAAAATCTAGATTTCTTATTTAACCATCAACAGAAGAAAAAAGAAAATATATACTTGTCTTATGACTGAAGAAAAAAGGTAATAGTCGTCTCTTTTTCTATTTTTTTTTTTGTTCCTATTGCAAAAATCCTTCAAAAAGTCAGTAGCACACTCAGTGGGATTTTGTTTTGCTGGAAAAGGAGCCATGTTGTTTCTATAAGACTTTCACCTGGTGTTTCTTGGCCATCCTAGAAAGTGGAGGACCTGGTGATGGGTTTGTTTGACTTCCGGGCTCTCCTCCTGAGGGTGACCTTGTTATTCTTGCAAATGTTTGTTGTTCTTGTGAATATGCCTGCAGGGAGAACAGGCGTGAGGAATAGCTGAAGGCAAGTCCATTTCAGCAAACATTAGAGGAGTTTTACAGGGCATTGCAGGCTATTAGCTTGGAATGTTTTGGTGTCTGTCCAGCTGACCTACAAATCTAGCCCATGTCAGAACACAAACAGATCAAGACCAACCAGGACAAGACAGCTCTGGCAGGTTTCCAGAGGGAGCAATGACTGGGGGAAACCCAGTTTGGAAGTGGAAGTTTATCCCATAGAAGGCATGGAAGAAACATGACAGTGGATTCTGAAAGCATGAAGAGGAGACAGCGGCAAATCTCACTAATTAGTGTTGTGCTTGCAGCAGAATGAGCACAGTGCTGCTGGGGAGGTGTTGCTTCAAGGTCTGGAGCTGCTTGGCTTGATGCTAGCTCACTATATTTGCATTGTATGTGTTGTGTCATGGATGTACCCATCTTCCTTTCATTACTGTAACTCACTGACATCACAAAAGACTCGTGAGTAAAAGATTACTGTCCGTTTGCTGGTTGGCATTTGCAAATGCAACACCCATCAATGGAATCCTGCTCATCTCTTTCAGGCTTGGATTTGGTCCATGAGTATTTAATAGTTCGACTCTTACATCTTCTAACACCTACTTCTTGTATTGCATGCCCTCAATATCCATCTTCCATCTGCAATGAGGGTGCTTTGGGTATTTAAAGCAGTAAAATAGATCAAAAATGGCTTTTAGAAGGTGAAAAAATGGAGTGAGACATCAAACTACAATTGACATTTTCAAAGAATTTTTATTTCCAAACCAATCCTTTTTACTTTGTCTACTAGAAATATTACCACTGGCACCAGTAAGACTGACAATTCAAGAAAGCAGTTCCAAGCATGAGTGAACGATTAGTTTGACAGAAGACTTAAACCCCAAAATGATAAGCAGATTCTTTGCAGATACTTTGTTAAGATCCAAGCAAGTCACTTCACCAAGTTGTTAGCTTTTCCTATTGATGCTTTATAAAACTGGAAGAAATAATGGAATAGAAAAGCTAGCAAAATCACCAGTTCCCTCTCCTGAAGAAATTGTGAGTTGCAATAGTTTTATCTAAACATGATGCAAAAGATGTGTCAGATTTATTAAGACTTCAAGGAAATAAAATATTTGTGCAGGCTGTTCTTGGCTCTGATGTCTGTGGAATTCCCTGTGCTGGAAAGAGGTAATTTTTGAAGTCGATCAAATGAGGATCTTGTTCATCTTTCACTCATAAACTTAGACTTGGATTTGCCTCTGTAACCTTCAAGCACCGACCTTGTTTGTTGCTTTTGTAGGGAAGGTGGGGGTTTAGTTCAGGAAGACATTTTTACCAGGTATTTGAGATATAAATGTTTAAAGTGCCGAGTTGAGTGTTGGTCCAGTCAAAGGTGTAAGAAGATGAATTTCTGCTTTCAATCATATTTTCCCTTGCAGAGATCAGGGTACTGGAGAATGAAATCTTGTATTTGGACAACTCTGAAAACAGGACAAATTCTAGATAAATTCAGCCTTCAGCTATTTATTCCCTGAAAAAACCCCATGTTTATACATCAAGATAATTACTTCAAGAGAAGATGCCATTTGAAACAGATCATTTTGTTGTGGTTTGGGGCAAACAACAGTGGTGTGTAGTTTAGATGGGGACTGCTTTATTGAAAAGTCTCAATGCCTTCTCTTCACAAGGATTTCACAGTAAGTTTATTAATGTTAGGTGAACAACCTCTGTAGAAAATTCCACCTTTTTGCCGTAACTACAGAGGTTCTCAGACAATATTAGGTGTGTGGCTCACAAATGCCTATCAGGTGTGCACATGAAATGTAGGCATGGAATGTGGTCTTGACTAGTTAAGAAATGAGATTTTCTGTACATTTATTTTTGTATTCTACAGGGAGTCACGACACTATGACCTACTGTTTGGATAAAAGCTCTGCTGTTAGTGGCAATGAGTCCAAGCTGGTGAAGTTTTTAAACAAATGTCTGCCGTGCATTGTGCACCCCATTATCATGAAGTGGTCTACAACACAGGTAACCATCGTCTGGGTTCTCTTCTTGCCTTGGCAAAGCTGAAGGTTGTGCTGCAGGGCTGAGAGTGTACAATGACAGAATAGCCTGCTGCCCAGAAATCTGTGCTCTCATGAGATGCCATGCTTGAGTGTTGTGGTTTAACCCCAGCCAGCAACTCAGCCCCGCACTGCTGCTGCTCACTGCCCCTGAGTGCAATAGGGTAGGGGACTGGAAGGGTAAAAGCTGGAGAACTTGTGGGTTGAGATAAAGACCATTTAATAGGTAAAGCAAAAGCCACAGGTGCAAGCAAAACAAAATAGGGAATTAATTCACCACTTCCCATGGGCAGGTAGGTGTTCATTCATCGCCAGGAAAGCCAGGTTTCATCATGTGTAATGGTGTCTTAGCATGACAAACACAATCACTCTGAGCGTTCCCCCTCTTCTTCTCCCCCCAGCTTTACATGCTGAGCATGACTCCTCATGGTGTGGGATATCCCTGTGGTCAGTTGGGGTCATCTGTCCTGGCTGTGTCCTCTCCCAACTCCTTGTGCTCCCCCAGCCTCCTTGCTGGTGGGGTGGGGTGAGAGGCGGAAGAGGCCCTGACTCTGTGTGAGCACTGCTCAGCAACAGCAAAAACATCCCTGTGTAATCAACACTGTTTCCAACACAAATCCAAACCACAGTTCCATTCCAGCTGATATTAAGACAATTACTCTTCCCTATCTAAATCCAGCACTTCGGAGTATGAGATAGGAGCCACACATACCTGATCATCTTTTCTGGAGAAAAAGCATGCAGGTGAGGCAGGGATGATACTTAAACAAAGATGTTGCTTAAAGCTGACCACTTGGTACTAGAAACCCTTTTTCACACGTTTATTGTTGTGGTAAATAACATTTAATATTAATGTAATCAACAGAGGTTTTTTGTGTTGCACTTTGTTCAGAAGGTACTGCTTGTAATTTTTGCTGTCACTGTTGTGTGACATGTCAGTTGTTTTCCCATCTATACTGGGTATTTCACCCAGCAGCAGAGACAGAAGAATCCCTTGTTGACAGGATTTTTTTCCCATAAAGATTAAGAGAATGAAGGTGTGGTCCATCATGTAAGGTTTCGTTAATTTTTTTAAATGTGCAAATATTAAGCTAGTAGTTATCTCTTTGTTCATTACAAATCTATGTTAAATACAAAATTGGGGATCATGATTTAAGCTACAGCTTTTGAAGATTCTTCCAGAGAACAGACTTTCCTGACATCAAAGAGGTACTAAAAATCTTTCTGGTTTTGTTCATATTGAAGGAGTAGTTCATTATTACAGAATTAAAACTGAGTAATTGATAAATAGCAATAACCATGCCAAAGTTTCTTTTGTTGTGTTTGAGCATCTCTGGCAAACTGGAATCTTAGACACTACCAGGTATCAAATACGAATTGGCCATGATGAGCTGATGTGGAAGGGCACTTGCTTAACACAGATCCTTGTTTATCTTGAGCTGCTTTTTTTGGGGGGGGACTTCAGCCAATGAAAGATTTAAATACATCCTAACTTGTGTGTTTCGGGCCAGCAAAGTGACCCTGTTGGTGACAAACAATCTCTTAACATCATTATAGTAATTTTCTGGTCTGAACCCAGCGTGACAAGCAGGAAGTGGCCCAGTGCTGATAGGGAAGAGGCACAGCTACAATCCTGCCCCTCCTTAGCTCTGTGGTGCTCCAGTTATCTGTGTGGGGAGATGACTCCACCCATTGGTATCCAGAACAGACACCACGGAGCCCTACTGAAGGTAGGATCCACAGATTCCTGGATGGCCCAGTGCCTGGGAGTTGCCTGCTAGAGCCCCAGCTGCTGTGGCTGTCAGCCTAGAGGCCCAAATGTTTCCTGTGTAATGGCCATGTAACTTCCAGTCATGCCCTGGATGCCTGGTCTGAGATGGAAGCACTGAGCAACATTGCTCCTCAGGGCTTCCCTTTAAATTATGCCCTTTAGGGGGCAATGTTCACACTGCCTAATTCAGTATCCAAACCCAGGCGACTAATTGGAGAATCTAACTTGTCTAGTTTTCACGTGTAGTCAGCAGAAAAGAAATGACTTCATCCAAAGGGCAGTTCAGAGCAGCTGTTTCATCTGGTGCTCCTTCTGGACACGAATGTTATATATGACCTACAGCCATGTGTATTCCCCTCTTCAACATGCTCCAAGCAAAGGGGTGTGGATCACCCCTTCAACTGCTTCAGCCTGGTGGACACCAGGCAGGCACAGAAGGAGCTGTTGGCTGGACCCACTGTACTGTCTGGACCCCTTGGGCACAGCCTGGGGAGACTAAATTCATGTCCAAAGAACAGGAAGTTAGGGGGTTAAACTAGGCAAGGTGAGCATCCTGCCATGTGTCTTAAGCTCTGTCTCAGTGCTAAAGCTACAAATTTGGACATGCAAGAGCAAGGCCTTGTACTGATTTAGCTTTCATTGAATCCTTTCTGACTTAAATCAGCACCATGTATGGTTTCTGAAACCTAAATTTTTATCCCTAGCAGGTTGAACTGAGACAAATTAGAGTTTCAACGTATTTAATTTCATTGATTCTATTTTCTTATGCTAAGAGAGTCTTGATATAAAGAAAAGATAAACAATTTGGGACTTATTGGCCTGGAAACAGCTTTATCACCTGTTTGATTCAGCCCTCAAATCCAGTGGAAGAGCTCTGAGGGAAGTGAAACAAGAGAAGTGCCTCTGTTTTGTAGGAGTTCTACAGGTTAATTCAAACTTTATAAGAAACTTTATTTTAAAAAAGAACAATAGCCAGTAGTTTTTTCTATTTTTGTTTTTCCTTCTGTTGAGGATGTGTGAGGTCCGCAGAGACAACCATGGTAAAGTCTTTGATCTAATAAAATAAATACAGCCTTTCTAAGGTGCTGATCCTGCAATTGTGTTTTAAATGAATAGTTGTGTGAAGAGCAATCATGTATTTATGCGCAGGTTAATTGATCTTTAACTTTCAGAACACAACAAGGGCAACGATCTGTAACTTATCTAATCTGTACCTGCAGCATATGCTACGGGTAAATTGGAATCCCTTGTCAGGGTGCAAAATCATTCAAAGTTGCAACTTGGTGCCACATAGTGACATTTTAAAGACAGAAGACCTGTGAAAAATGCCATAGAGCTAACTTTGTACCCCTCTTTTATCTTTCTAAACTAAAGAAACAAATCTCTTTCAAGCTCTCAGGACCTTTGTCTTCTGTATCACCTTTCAGGTCCTGACTGTGACGGAGCAACTTGAGGCTGGAGTTAGATACCTGGATTTCAGGATCGCCCACAAGGCTAACGATCCATCTATGAATCTGTACTTCGTGCATATGGTTTACACAACTGTTACTGTGCAGGTATTTTCCTTACCTTTGTGATGGCTATAAAACCGTTTTGCCATCTCTTTGATTTAAGAATCTCAATTTGAAGATGCTGGCTCAAGGTCTTCCGAGTAGGTTATTCATTTTTCTTTTGCGAGGACTTTAAACCAGAGAAAATCAGCAGGGCTGAAAATTAGTTTCAGCGGCTGCATGAAATACTGGAGCATCGATTGTTTCCTCATCCTCAAACCAGACTCTGTGCCTGCTCTCCACTGCCTATCCCTACCACATGCCCAGAGTTCTGGGGCTTATCGTGTGTTGTCCCAGGATGACACACAGGGCATTCCTGTTTCCCCAGTAAGGAGAGAAGTTATTAAAGGGAAGAAGGCATTAAAAACTCTATATAATTACAGAAACACTTATTTTTTTGAGAAAACACTGTTTTTCATTATTATGATTGTGAGTCTGCTCCACCATCACTGCTCTGTTGATTGTGTATCCTTTCCCCTGCATAGAACAGATAACTTTCTAAGCTGCCATACCTCTTTCTTGTAGGATATTCTGTGGGAAATATTGAGGTGGTTAGAAACTCATCCTCAGGAAGTTGTTATCATAGCCTGCAGGAATTTTGATGGATTAACCAAGAGACTTCATAATCATCTTGTTGCCTGTATAAAAGAGATTTTCCAGTGTAAACTGTGTCCTAGAAATGTAAGTATGAGATCCTTTTTTCCTCATTTCTTAAAGATACATCACAGTGAGATCTTTGATTCCAAATTTTTAGATATATTCTACTTCCACTGTGTTTTTAACCTAGGACAGGTACCATTTGCTGCATCAGAGATAGATCATTACCTAATAGAACTGAGGAGATAAAACAAACCTACATTCCACAGCGTGGAAGAGGGAATTAAATTTGACTGTTATTTCTGTTGAGTTGTGGGACAGTAGTAGAGACAACTGTCATCCATTGTCCTGCCTGAGTTCTCTTTGAAAGGAAAGGGAGGGGAAAAGAGGAGAGGAGAGGAGAGGGGAGGAGAGGAGAGGGGAG
>VZRR01006140.1:715537-896535 GCA_013398015.1 Oreocharis arfaki
GGAGAGGAGAGGAGAGGAGAGGAGAGGAGAAAAAAGAAAGGAAAATAAAAGTTGTGTGCGTTATTTATTTATAGAATATAAAGAATCCATTTTCTGCCTTTTCACAGCAATAATTAGCAATTAATTTTTTTCTATTTAAAGTAGTTTAGGTTGGAGGTCATCTGGTCTAAGATCACCATGCAAAGCAGGACCAGCTTCAAAGTTACATTGGGCCATGTCCTGTTCATTCTTGAATATCTCCAAGGATGGAGATTCCACAACCTTTCTATGCAGCCTTTGGCCACTCTCACAGTAACCGTGTTTTCCTTCTCTATCTGATTGGAATCTCTCTTGTGTCTGCTGATTTCCACCCTTGCTGTGCATATCTGGGGAGTCTTCTCTACATTTACCTACCTGTTAGGTATTTGCAGACAGCATAAGACCTGTCCAGTCTTCTCTTTTCATGCTGGACAGACTCAGCTCCCTCAGCCTGTCCTTGTGTGTCATGCTCCAGCCTCTGCTCGAGCCTCTGCTTGTGCTGGTTGTGTGCTGCTGGATTCACTCCTGCTGGTCAGTGACTTCTTTGTACTGGGGAAGCCCCAGCTGGAGACAGTACTTGAGCTGCAGCCCCACAACTGCTTAATAGGAGGAAAGATCCCCTTTTCTTGATTTGCTGTCTGTGCATCTGCTAATACAGCCCACTTCACAGCTGACCCTTGCCAGGTGGGCACACTACTGGCTCACATTCAGCTTGATGTTTACGAGAACCTCCAGATCCTTTTCTGCAAAGCAGATTTCTGGCCAGCTGCCACCAGTCTGTCCTGGTGTGTGGGGTTAGTCTGTTCAGGACTTTGTGTTTTCTTTTGTTGAACTTCATGAGGTTTGTGTCAGCTTGTTGAGGTCCCTCCTAATAGCATCTCTGCCCTCAGTGCATTTCTGGTGGCATTGACTTTCCTGGAGCTCACCTCCTAACCAGCCTTTCAGTTACCCAAACCTCCAGAAAACCCTTAATTTAAATAATCAGAAAATATTTGATTGCTAGATTTTAGAAGTTGAGACTTTTAGCTCTCTCTGGTTTTTACAAGGTGTGGGAGCTTTTAGTAGTTAAACAATTAACATTTCAAAGACACACAGGAACAGAGAGTTTTCTCTAGAGATGTGAGTGGTACAGGAGAATGATGACCCTGTTTGCGATTCAAATTCAGCCTTTGAAGCTGGCATTTCAGTAACTGTGAGTATTAACATTTCAAAGCATTTTGTATAGCAGAGTTAAAATAGAACAATTCTCAGCAAAACTAGGGGATTCTGAATATTCAGGCCTCAGCTGAATAACTGAAGACCTGAGTGACACTGTTTTATTGTTTCCCCAAATAACTTGAGTGTGTGAGTTGTGGATGAGCAGAGATACTAGAGAAGGTGGTCAAATTGGCTTTCAGACACATGGCCAGTTCTTAAGAAAAAAAAAGTTATTAACTGCAAAAGGGGCAAACTGCTGATGGCAATTTGTTGAACGAAGGTATTGAAAGAGTGGTCTGAGATCACTTCACTGAAAAAAGAACATTTCTGAGTTGTGTCCAGGAAGAGGGAGGAAGGGAACTGGAGAAAAGGCAAATCAAGTACTTCCCTCGAGTAGGAAAATTTTCTTTCTATGGGGTCTGTGACCAGCCAATGGATCTGACCAATTTTGCTAGCGGTACCATTGCAGGTTAGGCAGCTGTGAGATTTTTCAGGATCACAGGTTTAGATTTACCATCAAATATTCAAGTGCTTGCTGACTTATTCTAAAATAAACTGCTACCTACTGTCTACCAAGGCCGCATCTCTGTTGTCATACAGAATTAAGTGTCAAAGTGTTTCTGAAGCAGCTGCTAAGGCGAGGTCTGTATGTAGTACTGGCACAGGCCACAGCGTGACAATATTACACTGCATTTAAAATTTTAATTGTCTTAACTATTCAAGGTGTCTTCCTTTGATCTGGATTACTAGGGTTTAAAAATCCCTTGTTAGACTTTCATTTCTGCTTTGTTTGCAAAATAAGCACCGGTGTTCATATACACATCTCTGGTAGCTTTTTTTTTGGCTTTTATTGAACATCTTTGTTTGTTTGTTTAAGAGGTTCCAGCTTTAGAAAGGCAGCTGGAGTAAAGCAAAGGCTTTAGTCAACCACAAAGTTTTGTTGCTTGAGTAGCTCGTGCCTTAATTTTGCAATATTTTCTGACCTAATGGGGGCTGGCATTCTCTCTTTTGTGGATGAACTGAGATAGATTCATTCAACCCTCAGCTTTCTTCAGATGTTTACATTAATAATTTTCAAGTGCCTGTGGCTTTTATTTTAGTTAGTAAGCTAATTGGAACATCAAAAAGCTACCATTTCCTTTTCACAAGCAGCAAACATAGTTTTTAACCACAACATTCTTAGAAAAAACAATGCCTGTTAAATATGTTGGTTTTGCAATTAAAACTAGTCAGAGGGCCTCAGTTCTCTCCAATGGTAACTTCTGAGGTTGGAAAATGTAATTTCATATTGAGACACTTAAATTTAGCTTAAATTTTAGCCCATCTATCTGTTAGAGAAAGTGTCTAACTCAGGTCTATCTCTCTCTCAATTAAAAATGTCTGGAGTGTCAGGAAAATTAATCCACAAACACCAGAGGTTTATGTCCAAAAAGGAGACAGAGGAGTCCCTTTACTTTATTCGAATAAAGGGAGAGGTCCTGGGGCATTCCCCTGGAGTCTCTCAAATATTTGGAGGTCGAAGCCTCCTTTTTATCCTATTTTTCCCTAGTTTCCCGACCGCATTTCCCTCTCTCTTTCCCCATTGGCTGAGGTACTCGAGAGGTACAGGCTTCCCGGAATGCCTAATATCTAAAAATTCCCTTCTAATGTATAAACCCTGCCCTTGTCAGCAGACCTTTGGTCTGTTTGAAGATGTGTATCTCTTTAATTCATCAATCAATTGAATCCTTTCCATTGTCCTTCTTATCTCATTGTGCTAGTCTTGTCTACCCACAGCTTGTTTGTAAAGACAAGTTCTGCATTCCTCTCAGGAGCATCCCAATTTCAGAAGCTTTCCACTTAGAGAAATAAGAATTTGTGTAGCTCTTGGTGATTCACATTTAGTCTTACCAAGTTTTAAGCATTTCAGTTTTCTTTGATGGTTACCGTGCCGAATTTGCATCAGTGTGCGGCATTTGCCAAAATGATTCCTGCTTCCCTGTGTCTGCATTCCTGTAGCAGATTGTCTGTATCTTCCTCCCCTAACAAATTTTCAGCTTGTGCATGAGGGTTGACACAGGGATGGTTTCCTATTATGCAGGTGCAAGACCTTGAGTTATGTACGTTATGATAGTCGAATTGTTTGAGGAAAAGAGGAATTTGCTGAAGCTCCCAGCGTCCTATTGCCCTGCAGCTTGTCAACTAGCCCATCACCTACTGGGCTGCTCATTTAAAAGCTTTATCTGAACTCAGTCTGTGCCAAGGTGATGTCACACATCAGTATTTGGACTTTGGGAACACTGCTGTGTTGCTGACCTCAACCTGGGCATGCTTCCTTTTAGGTGGTGCCAACACTGCGGACCATGTGGCACCTCGGCCATCAGGTTATAGTCTCATACGAAGAGGACGTGGAACTGGAGAAGCACTGTGAGCTGTGGCCCCCCATCCCATACTGGTGGGGAAACAAAACGTCCACTCGTGCTCTTATCCGGTATTTGGAGCGCATGAAGCGGATGGGCCGTCCAGGTAGGCACAGGGAGTTTGCTCGGAGGAGAGAAGGCGCACTTACAGCAATGTGAGACAAGCAGGAAGTAGGAAGTTAGCTTTATGGGATATAAGCACCCTGGGTGTGCTGTGTGCCCACGGCTGCTGAGTGCTCTGCCCGCCCCAGGTGAGTGCGGCATTGTCTCACGTGGTGCAGATGTGTGTCAGTGCGTGCACACGCACAGACTACAGAAACTGTGGCAGCCACCTCGCCCGCGTGACCCACAGAAAGGGAGCCCTCAGTGCAGACCAGGTCGCTGGCGCAGCTGTGCCCACCTCCTGGGTAGGAGGCTGCTCCCTCAATCCAGTGCTTGTTGCTTTAGGCAGCACACATGGTGAGAGAAGTGCATTCCACGAGCCTTGTGAAAGGAAGCCCCTACAAGGTTTCTCTCAGGGGACACCTTATCACTCTCTACAACTACTTGAAAGGAGGTTGTAGCAAGGTGGAAATTGGCCTCTTCTCCCAGGTGACTGGCAACAGGGCAGGAGGAAATGGCCTCAGGCTCTGCCAGGAATGTTGAGGTTGGACATCAGGAAGAATTTCTTCACTGAAAGGGTGGTTAAGCACTGGAATGGGCTGCCCAGGGAGGTGGTGGTGTCATTATCCCTGGAAGTGTTCAAGAAACAACTGGACGTGGCACTTAGTGCCATGGTTTAGTTGTCATGGTGGTGTTTGGTCAAATGTTGGACTCAGTGTCTTGGAGGCCTTTTCCAGCCTTAGTGATTCTGTGATACGAGAGCAGTATGAGAAGGGTGTAGCTGCACATTAAACAGCAGCACACAAGCATGCTGGTGGTATAATCTGACAGAGGCTCAGTTCAGAACCCCTGACAGTTTTTGAAGCAAATGCACAAGGTGGTGACGGGGAGAGCCGCTTGAGAAGCGCACTCCCCAGCCGAAGGCAGACGCTCGTGTGGGTGCACCCTGTGTTCCCATCCATCGTGGGGGAAGGCTAAGCGTTTGGAACCAACCCTCACAGAAACAAACATAATTTACAAAGGAGGACTAGTCAGTGGAGAACCTTTAGACTGCAGTGAATAACTAGACAAATTTAGCTGAACTGGAATGTTTTGATAACCAAGTGTGGCTCAGGAATTGTTTACTACAGCATGCAGTTGCAACAGGGGGTAACAGTTGTAGGGACATGAAACCATACAGAAAGAGTGTGAAGTTAGTATTTTAATGAACCCCACTGGAATGAGATGTGAAACTAAGGCAATTCTGAGACGTTTCTCTTCTCCTCAAAAGAATATTTAATGTGTCACTTTCTGATTTTTTTTTCAGGAAAATTCTTTGTAGCAGGGATTAATCTTACTGAAAATTTAAGGTATATTCTCATACACCCATTTGGATCACTGAAGAAAATGACACTCCAGAGTCTTCCATGCTTGAAAATCTGGATAAAGCAGCAGTATCCAGGACCAAAAAAAAAATGCATTAACATAATTGCTGGAGACTTTATAGGAAACAATGATTTTGTCAAAGATGTGATAGAACTTAACACAAAAATTAATCCTCCATTGCACTGTCAAAGTGAACTGGAACAAATAGCATTTAATTCTCAGCTTCTTAATCTATGAAAAGTTGAAAAGGCTTTGTCTGCATTTATTGTGCCCTGCTGTAAACATCCTAAATCCCATGAATGCCCAATTAACTTAAACCAGGAATGCTTTCAAGGCTCAGTAGGGAAAGGTCTCTCAACATCATGAAGATTTTGGGGCCTTTGGACAGAAAAGAGAGCAGGTGTACCTTGCTGAAGTCTCTAGAGAACTATGGTATAGGTGTAATTTTTTTGGAGGAGCTTTGATTCTGTAGCAGCTATCAATACTGAATGTCCCAGGAACTCAATCTTATTTTACATAGTACTAAGAAGGAGGAATATGTCAGTAGCTGCATGATTTAGTGGTAAGATTTTATCTTTCTTATAATTGTAAGGATATTCTGCACTACTTGCAACCCAAATTCTTACTCTTTTATATCAGTCTGACATTTGACTTGTCATTTTCATAGTTTGTGTTAAATAAAAGGAACAGTTAAAATTTTTTTTGATATATCAGAGGTGCTGTACTGACAATCCAATTTGAAATGATTTTATATATACACCAATGTGCTGACTATCATTTGTGAGCTACCTTACAGGGTAGCCACAAAATTATTTAGGATTTGTAAGAGGTAATTGTATTTGCACACTTAATCATGCCAGTTCTGCAGGGATTAAGATACCAAAACTAGGCCCTTACAGAGTTTGTCTGTGGCAATGAAATATTTTACTAGGTGTTGCCAAAGTACACCTTACAATGAAAATAAACACTTAGGAAACAAATGCTTGATCTTAACTTAACCTGCCCTAGAAATACAGGTTCTTGGCTTCTGTCATGCTTATTTGGGGTTTTGCACCTGGTCCTTTATTTAGCTATTTTAGTAGCTCTGTAATTATTTTACCTCTCACTAAGTAGTTTTTGCGTATGTCAAAACTAAGAGGTTTATGCCGTTTCCCATCGCATACTAATTCTGCTTTTCTAAATGAACTGCATAATAACAGATGATGATGAAAGCAAGAGAAATGTCAAGCTCTAAAATAAAACCAGTTATTGTGTAAAGTTCACTATGCAACATCATCCATATACCTCACTTTTTAGATGCACTTTATATGCAAAAGCTAAATTCAGATGTCTGCTAATGTTTGCGGAAGTTTTTCTTGCGGAAGTTTTATCTTTTGTGCCCTCTTTTGTACCCTTGTTACTCTAATAAAACTTGATCTCTCTCTGTAATATGGAGTGAAAGAGTTTGGTTTCTCCTTTCTGTGATATTGTTTTATTGGCTCCCAGTAGTAATGCATAGCTTAAGTAATGGATCAGTTGGGGTTGTGGGTTTGTTTCCTTTTGTTTTCGTCTGTGAAAAGGTTTGCTGTACCTTAAATGTTTTCTCCAAGAACTGACATAGTAATAGGTATTGTGGATAAATTAGTGTACCAAGAAAACTGTATTGGTAAAAGATGTTCACAGCTCACTTTATTTAATGCCTCAATTATGATTTTTTTTCTTCACTGCAATATGACACAGCAGTTATTTTACTTACATTCATGCATTCTGCTTGAATACATATTTACTTTCATTATTTTTATACAACCAACAACATTTTGTTCTTAACTTTCATTTTCCAAAAACCATCTGAAACACCTTAACTATAATAAATACTATTTTCTTCTGAAAAAGGCGGTAAAAAGCTTTATTTATGTGATATAAGAAACTTGGTACTTTTTTGAAGGTTAAGTCAGATGCCATTCCATGTGTTTGAGGGCCGCAGCTTATAGCCAACAACAGGTTTAACATAAAAGATTTAGTGCTGTCCTGGTACTTGCTGACAAAATTAAGCTCAAAGCTTTTACTGTTTCCATATAGAAATTTTCTGAAACAGCGTCCATTTCTAAAATGCGCCAAAAACATCAAGTGGGGAAGAAAAACAAACTATTCAGCAGTGACACTAACAGGTCATTCCCTTCATTTCATATCCTCTTGAGGAAATCAGTTTCTTCTAAAACAGGATGCAGTTTCATGACATGAAAATCTTACTGTTGGGAAAGAGGTTTCTGTATCTGCCAAAAGCAGAACTGCCGATTATCACCTTCACCCTGGCTGTGCCATCTTCAGGCATGACTTCCACCTCCTGAACTGCTGCTTCTTTATAGAGCCAACTGTAAATGTAAAAGCATGTTAAGGTATCTTAAAGGTACAACACACTGCACAAAATGTGATCCTTGGTCTAGGTCAAAAGGTTCCTATCCAGATAACACTTTAAAGGATGAAGTGTTCTGCTTCACTTCTCCAGTGTATCTAATGGGGCTATTTTTTGTCAACAGGTTGCAAAACATTGATAATTATCTCTGTTATTCTTAACGCAGATTAAAATCAGTGTGATATGATGTGAAGATGTGAAAAGTTTAAGACATGCATGATTAAATGTTTCATACCTCTCCAAGTCCTTCACACAATTCAGAATTATTTACCTTAGCTGAGGTCCCTCTAAGTTGATGTTAACTGTTAGAACCTTCTTCCCTGTTGCTGCCAGTATTTTTTTCTCTATTTCTTGTTTCAGTTCTTCTAAACCACTCCCATGCAGAGCAGAAATAGCTAAAGCATTTTCTTCAGTGGGTTTATACCTGAAAGAAAATTAATTGCTAGCACATTTGTTCATGAAGATTAGATTGTGAAAATATTCCAAGCACGGACAATTTAACTGAGTTACTTTATACTGACACCTTCTACAGAGGCCACTTCTTGTATGACTCAAGTGATTTCTCTTGTAATTAAAAGATAATTAATTCTTTTTCAGACCATAGTTACATATGTAAAAGATTGAGAAACACTATTAAATATATTCTGAAGTGTGGGATCTCTCTTCTAGACTAAGAATTAAAAAGATTCCAGAACATAAGAAATGTTTAAGTACACTTAGCATCTCTTGCTTACCTTTCTATCAAATCCACTTTGTTATGAACTTCTACCATTGAGTCCAGTAAATGGCTGGGAACATTAAGATTCCTCAGAACAGACAGAACAGTTGCTTTCTGGAGGATGGTTTCTGGATGAGTAATATCCCTCACATGAACTATCAGATCCTAGCAAAGATCAATATACAACACCAGTTACCAAGTTGGAGAGCTTGTATACCATTTTTGCATTGCTAATTAATGTAAAATACTTTCCTATCCATTTGATAATACACTGGCAGATTACGACTGTAAAATTAACTATTAAAACAGTATTAAACTACTGTTTCTTAGACCATGATGGAAGAAAATCTGTAGCAGCTTAGTCTTCCACCTCTAGTGAGCACAAATTGCTTCCAGCAAACCTGAAGCAAATGTTGTCAATCAAGCTAGCTACAGGATCAGATTTCAAATAATTGATCCATCTTTTCAAAGCCAAGGCTTTGTAACAATAAGGCTTCGAAAACACTAGAGATTTAAAAGAGCGGTCTCTGAAAAAAACTTTAGAAGAGTAATAGCTGTAAAAGTTTCAAAAACAGATGGACCCCCCCCCCATGTAACCTGTAATTCTATTTTTATATTCAAAATATAGAAGATTATCCTCCTGCTTAGCTCCCAGTATACTGTTACTGGTGCTTCACTTAAAAAGCTTTATACAAAAGTTACCAGTTTCAAGTGTATACACAATGCTTGCCATGATAAAAACCAAGCAACCAAACTCAACATTTGCATTCAAATTGTTTCATCATCTTTGCTCAAGACATTGCTTTAAACTTTTGAAAAATAATTAGAAGTAAATTTCTTGCCTTTCATTTAACACTTCAAAGTAAGTGACAAACAGGATGGTTTCAGCCAGCTTTTGAAAGCCTTGCTATTACATGGTGAAGTCTAATCTTTAGTAGCATTCTGGCATCTAGCTACCACTGAATATCATTACCTTTCATGATACAGGCTTTTTGTTTGAATGTCTGTGTGTATGTGTGCAGCTTTACACTTTGTTTTAACACAGGAAAATAATGAGAAAATAATTGCTGAAGCATGTTTATATTTATTACATGATGCCTGCATCACATCACAATCACCTACTCGTAGTTCTACAGGAAACCGTAAGTAAAAATCAGATCATTTCAGAAACTTTATTTCATTTTTAACTCCCAGGAAAGCTAGCCTTGGCTGACTTGGATGTACTGTTCAGATATTTTATCAAAAAATATGGTTCATCTGGTTTAAGTATCATGGAGAAGGACACATATACTCCAAATAAGCCTTCTCTGAAATCTCTTCATATCTGTATGTTCTGCATAATTAAAGTATCAGAAAATTGGTTTAAGATATTTACATCCTCATCTTAGGAGATAACTATAGTCAGCCAGACACTTTGCTAAGGACAACATGTCAATTAACCTCCCCTGTTTTGAAGGGGTGAGGATTATCAAAAAGGAAATTAATTCGATTTCCCAATTTTTATAGTCAACTACTTACTGAGTAAGCCACTTCTTCTAGTGTAGCTGAAAAGGACTCAACCAGATTATGTGGAAGATCAGTTAGAAACCCAATGGTGTCAACATAAATAACTGCCATATGTGAGGGCAGATAGCCAGCATGGGCTGTAATATCCAGAGTGGCAAACAGCTGATCCCTGGGTTGAAGTTCTGCTTCTCCAGTCAAGGCTTTGATCAAAGTAGTTTTTCCTAATTAAATTAAAAAAATGACAAGATTTTAATGGCTTGTTCCAAGTAAGATTTCATTTGCAAGGCTCAGGTGAAATGTATGATGTAACATTTATTTTCACATCTGTTTTAGTCATTTAATTGTAGCTTGTGATCAGTTATCTATATGATATTAGGAAATCCAAAGACAGTCTTACATTTTATAACTTGGAATTGCGTTTAAGTTCACGTATGTAATCACATACTGGTATCTACAGCTGTGCTGTGAAATCACAAGATGATCAAAGACCGATTTGACCTGCAAAGTGACCTACCCACATCTCTCACCTGTAAGATTCTTTGAAGAGCACTGCCATGACAGCATTAGGAAGCATGCACATACATACTCCTCAGTGTTTCTGCTGTCAAATAAAATAATTTACTTGCTAAATAAAAAAATAAACAGAAGTGCTAATAATATATACCTTATTAGGCTGAGGCCTTTATTGGGCATTTCCTCAAGAACATAATACTAGAGACATTTATTCGACTCAATGAATATTTCACATAATTAATCCTTGAATCAGTAAATAGCCTAATTTAAGTATTTCAATTATGTGTATACAAAATCATTATTTATATATATATACATATATATATATGTCTATATATATATTTGAATCTTCAGTTTTAAAACTATGGAAGTATGGAAGTATAACATTTAAGAAAAACATAAAGTATAATCCAAATCTTTGAGTATACAAGTCGTAACAAAATTAGTACAAGGTAGGTTTTTTAAAGAAGTTGCATAAGAAAATGAAATTGTCTTAAGATAATGCAACCTGAAAAAAGTGTCTAGTCCCAAGTCTACTTATGCCTTGTGTAAGAATTCACTTGTGTAAGCTAAAAAACCAAATCAAACCAAACCAAAAAAAAAGAAGCAAAAAAAACCCCTTTAGCTTTATTTAGATTCTCCTAGGAACGCATCTCAGAATGCTACACATAATCCATGAAAAGCTACAGTGCTCCTTAAGCAGGTTTCTCAGAGCAACAGCCAACTCTCAATTGTCTTCCTGTGCCTCAAGCCTCCATGGTGATCCAAACACCCATGTACTTTTCTGTACCCATTCTGATCAAGCAGCAGAGATTCATACAAAGGGGCATTAACAGTGCAGTCTTCAGCACTGCATATAAAATCTTTTTGGCACAAAAGGTGCTAGGCATTTCTCCAGACTGAAAAAACCAAGCAGCTTAATTTGCTTTCCTAACTATATCCTAACCGACAAATATTCATTACACAATTAAAGAAACGAATTAAAATACGAAGCCTATTCACACACAAATGAGATTCTGGCTAGAGTTTCTAATTAAAAATTAGACAATATAAGCTCTTTTGTGTTATGATTTCAGAAGGTTTTGCTTACCACAGTTGGTATAGCCCATTACTGAGACCACGGGGAACTCGCACTTTCTGCGCTGAGTTCGAAGTAAAGCCCTTTTTCTCCTTAGTTTCTCCAGGGCATTCCTAATTTTAAGTTCTCTTTCTTTCAAAACACGATTCTGTGTTTCTAGAAATGTTTCACCTGAAAAATACAAATGGATAATTAGCAGAATAGTTTACAAGGGAAACTGTAAAGCAAGCGATGTATTTGGAAATCAACAGCTTAGCACTAGGGCTTGTGAAGTTAAAATAAGCCACCAAAGCTATGTATTCTTGCCCAAGAAAGTGAATAAGTAATTATAAAACATACGCTAACCACTCTAAAATATCCATGTACACTTATGAACAATCCCTGTGGCAGCAAATAGTCTGTCCTTGACCACTTACTGAGCCAGTACACACCCAATCCTTATTATTTAACTTTCCAACATTTGTACATTTGTTTAACTAGATGCAGAACACTGCTTTCCTCCCGACCTCCTCCAAATAAAGTAAGATGCAACTAAAGGCTATGGAGAAAAAAACCCTCTAATTCATGAGAATATTTAGACCTTACCTGAGCCCATGATGTATCTTGAACCGCCTCTCTGCTGATCTCGCTGAGACACCTCGTTTTTCAGATTTGATCTGGCAGCAGAGTAACAGTTAATCAGAAGCAATTTGCTTTAATCCAGCAACACTAAAATGCCTAATAATGGTGAAGGAGTAGTGGTATTCTGATAATACAAATAAAACCACTAAATGACTGAGTTGTAAATAAAACTTACTCAAGGCAAGTAGCCTGGAGAAAAAAAATCCAGATTTTCCTGCCTCTGTAGCTTGAAAAAGCATACAACTCTCTCAGTAAATTATAATTGCTATTCTGAAATTTCAGAGTGCCAAAGAGACCTCTAATATATCCACCCAATTCACATCAACTGCCATGTACACATTTCTATGCCACATATGGAAAATTTAAATATAAATTATTCTTCTTTGTTTATAGCTTTCCTTACTAAACTCAAAAATTTTATATATGGGATACACATATCCAATTCCTACATATTCTTGCAATCCATCTCCTGTCTTAGAGAGAACTGGGACCTTTCCATGAGAAATACATTTTGTAAGATTACTGGACATATTCTGTTTTTGCCTGTCAGCACTGCAGAAGCTTAAAATAATGGCATTATAGTAAATAATTTTATGCTCTAATCAATCACTGAACACCGTATGTATTTTTTCTTTGCAGTAAATATTGCTGGTAGTGGTTACTGCAAAGAAATAGTCACTAAAATGTGCAGATATGAGTCTGTGATTTGCACAGCTCGAGATACCTGAGGAGTGGAATTTCAGCCAATGCTACCTGCAGTTTTGCTTCCTTCGTCCGGGCATTACAACGAAAAATGTGAAGTACCACGGTGTATCTGTCAAAGACCTGCACGCCCCAGGCACCTTCCAGTTTTTTCTTTAGCCATGTAAGACAAAACAACCGAGATGTCTTCTGTCCCCCACAGTATCACTAGATCAACTCCTACACAGCAAGTACAGTCAGTTAGCTCATGGACACTTGAACTCAGAGGATCTCAGGATTCTATTGCAATGGATGGGCAATCATCATGAGCATGCAAAGTCAAAATTTACTTGACCACAAAGAGAGGAGTTAAAGAGTTTAGAAAGTAGAACTTTATGTCTAGGCCCGTCAAATTCAGTGAGAATCCTTCCACTGCCCTTTATGGATTCTTGCAACACGTCTTACAGCATATCTCAGAATCAAGAATGTCAGTGGTTAAATCCTTGTAAAAAATCATTATGAAATACTGGAATGGGAAAGGATAGCGATAACACAGGAAAAGAAGAAAGATTACTAAAACTTGCAAACAAACAGTGAGTAATGCAGGAAAATTATTTAATAACAAGCTTTTAATGAAATGCTTAATAAACCCCCAACCAACCCAAACCCCTCAGCCTTGCTCTAATTCAGCAAGACACTTAGAGTATGCATGCAGTAGCTCCCCTATGCCATCTCTAAAATCCAGAATGCTTGTTGTATACATGTTCTCAAACACTTTCTTGAATCAACGCTGTTTAATTGCTCTATATTTGTGAAAAGGAAAAAAATTAGCAAACCTAGTTCTAAAAGAACTCATACTATAAAATAAAGAATTTTCCTAAAAACCTAGGAAATTGAAATGAAGCATTTTCAACTCCCTTTCATCAACAAATGGAAGCACTTGAGATAACCATCTATTAGAAATATTTGTCATCTCTTCATTTTATGATCAGGGAAAGCATTCAAAACTACCAGCAAAGCATTAATGTTTGCTCAGAGTTTGCATACACTTTACACCCTGCATGATGCTGCACATACTAAAAACCCAAAAAAGTTTTTATTTCAGTTTGTCTAATAGTATCTGTGGTTCATGTACTAGTTGTTTTACTGCAAGTGTTAAAATACAGAAGTATGCTGCACCCATCAATGTTTCTTTTTAAGGGTTATGAATGAAAGTTTAACTATTTGAAACACTCAACTATAAGGTTGCTCTGAATTTACAGCTCATATTCAAAATACAATTCAGCATCCACAGCATAGGAAAAAAAATATGCTGTCCATTATAAGTATAGAAACTTGAGCACATAGCTAATCCAAAATGTTGATGTTCTTCATAACAAAAGCTGTGTTAACACCATCATTTTGCAAAAAACCACACTGAGTAACTTTTTCAACATTTTAAATAGGGCCAGTGGCAAATGTGGGAGCAGAGCCTACACGAAATTATACTATGCTGCTGGAAAATTTCATGCTCAAGAGCTGGACAAATGCAACAGGTGTTAAGATTCCTTTCAACAAAACTCAGACCTGGTGCTTCATATATTAACATTTTCAAATTCAGAATCTTAACTGACCATTTCTCCTAACATCAATAGCTTCCAAGCAATACTGATGCAAAGAATATGATTTGATATTATATTTAATTACCTTTGTTAGTGAAGATATTCTTTCCACATTCAAGAAGACAGCTGTCACATGGGGCAATTTTTTAATCTTTTCTAGAAGATGGATAATGATTGCAAAACACAGTGTTAAATGTCAATTCTCTTTTTAAAATGCCCAGACTATAAACCATTGTGCACTGAGCAGAGTGCTCATAAAACACCAAATAGCACCACATTCTTTGTTCATAGAGCAGTTGTAATTGCCAATTTAATACTGTGCCAAGAACAGCATCGGTTTCACTTATATCAATCACATAAACTGATGGATTAAGTTGCCTCAGATATTTTCAGTGAGCAGGGGTTACGTCTATTCTGTGTTGCTTTTGCAACCTTAAAAATTCTTTCAAGTTTGTCTGCAAACCTGCATGATGGATAAACAAAATTCTCCCTCCCTTCAGCTTTCACACCTATCCTTGAATAGTCTGGCTGCAAAGGTCTTCCATTTAGAGTGATGCAGTGCTGAAAGATCTCAGTCCTTACCTGTCAAAAACTGAAAGTTTCCTTTGCCAAAAACAAACTTCTTGTTGGGATTTTTTGTAGGAATAATTATTTTATCTAAAACTGTCCAGTTCTGAAGAGTATCTACAAGAGCAACGGCTTCGGCAATCTGCAATTCAGCTTCAGGAACATAACAATAATAGAAAAAAGAAATAAAGATTACAATGTACCACCATAACTCTGCTCAGATCTCCAATAACTACAGTACATGCATGAACATGGAAAGACTAAGCTACGCTGAAATTCTGCTAGGGTATTTCTTTTAACGTCTAGCACAAAGAGTGTCTCACATCTAATCAGAGTAATTGAACAGTTTGATGCAATTTTATCACACAAAACATCTTTCTGCCAGCATCAATTATTTCTGTGGTTGTTGGTTTAGAAGAAGTTTTAATTGTACTGTCAAGAAAGAAATCTCCAAGCTTTTTTCCCCAATAAGTGAAATGAATAACTAGCTGGCAAATCTGTTATTTCAGATAAGCACAAAGTCACACAATTAACACCTTGGTGTTTTGCAGCAATAATTTAGGAATTACTAATACAGGATATCCCGCTGCTAACTTTCCAGCCACTTATTCATAAGGGACCTTAACTGGTTTTTGACTTGCTAAAACCAGCAAATTTGAATCCTGTATTCTGGTTCATCAATCACCCTTGAGTTTTTAATATTTACATTGCAAAGCAATGATTTTTGAGTACTTCGTGAAATCACAAAGACTACATGAGGATATCAGACCAGCAGATCTAGTCTTAATATGCCAAAGTTTTCCTCTTCAGAGCAAATTTGTCAAGTTTCTCTAGACAGCAAAACATCATTTATATACTAAGTAGGTTACATTGGTCCAAAATGTAATGTATTTTTAAAGGTAATCGTGATCCACTTTCTCCTCATATTGTTCATGTTTCTTGTGAATCACACAGATTTCCTGTAGTATCTGTGGTGTTTGAGCAACCATTCCAAAACAATTGTTCAAACTTCAGGCTCTTCATCTGGAGGGCCTAAATAAATGGAAAGGCCTAAAATAAATTGCTATTCTTCTGTATGTTTGGACAGAAAGATGCCATCCTATTTTACCTACATTTCAGTTGTAAAATTATGTCACTCATGTAAATTCTGAAGAGGTTAAAAACTTGATTTTGCAATGTGACAATTTGTTATAATTAGCAGCACTAATAAAACTAAACAAGATTTAGGTTCATCACATAATAAACTGGAACAAAAGAATAAGTATCATATATAAGCTGTCTCTTGCCATCCAGAAGGACATGGACAGGCTCAAGATGTGGGCCCATAGAAAACTAGTGAGGCTCAACGAGTGCAAAGTCTTGCATCCAGGTCAGGGCAACCCCCAGTATATTGATACAGGCTGGGGGATGGACAGATGGACATGAGAAGGACTTCTGATGAGAAGGACTCAGGGCTGTTGCTGGAGGAGAAACTGGACATGACCCAGCACTACGTGCTTGCAGCCCACAGAGCCAAATGGATCCTGGGCTGCATCAAAAGCAATGTGGTCAGCAGGGCAAGGAAGGGGATTCTGCCCTTTTGGTCTGCTCTGGTGTGACCACACCTGGAGTGCTGCATCCAGCTCTGGGGGCCCCAGCACAAGACAGACATGGACCATGGAGCAGGTCCAGAGGAGGGCCACAAAGATGATCAGACAGGTGGAACCTCTCCTGTGAGAAAAGGCTGGGAGAGTTGGGGTTGTCCAGCTTGGAGAAGGCTCCTGGGAAGACCTTTTTATGGCCTTTTAGCACGTAAAAGGGGCTTATAAGAAAGATGAGGACAGACTTTTTAGCAGGACCTGTTGCAACAAAGCGGGGCAGTGGTTTTAAACAAAGAGATTTGATATAGATTTGACAGAAGAAGTTTTTTACAATGAGGGTGGTGACATACAGGAACAGGTTTCCCAGAGAGGTGGTTTTCCTGTAAACATTCCCTGTAAACATTCAAGGCCAGGTTGGATGGGGGTCGGAACAACCTGATCCAGTGGAAGATGTACTGGTTCACTGCTGGGAGGGAGTCTCAGACTGGATTTTAAACCCTTTAAAGATTCCCTCCAAGCCAAACCATTTAATGATTCTATACATAAAAAGCTAATTTACAAGATGCTTAAATCCTTTCTATTACAACTTTATAACTAGAGAAGCGCTGGAAGAAAGCATCAAGTCCATCATGTATCTTAACTGTGTGCAATTAATGCATATATATTAGCTAGTTAGGAGGATTTCTGAGAGAACTCTAACAGTAGTACTAAAAATGTCCCTATAGAGGAATTAATTATTGGTGACTGCATCACTAAATAACTGCATAAAAGCACATAGGTGTCGCCTGCCTGGCCACCGGGCGGTCAAGCAGTCACAGCGACAGGGTGGGGAGGCAATTAGAATCCAGGACATAGGTCTTTATACAAGACTTCATTTCACTGCACTCTCTTCTCTGGACAGGAGGGTATTGCTGCTCTTCAGCCAGCTTCTGGGCAAGCCTAAGGCCAAGGGACTCCAGCTCACCTAGGAAGGCAGCACAGCTGAAAGCCGAAGGCAATTAACATCGTGCTAATAACGGGGAACACCCGACTGTTTCCCTGACCAACCTGCACTAAGGCGTTTTGCCGTCTAAAACACAGTCAGCGTGATTGTCAAGTCAAGCAACAGGTCTGCCAACACTCACTAAGAGCTCCTTGTCTTTTAAGTTGTCAAAGAAGGAGAGACCGAGACCTTCCATCCAAGCTTGTGCTTTGCAAGCCGCATTTCGCGGTTTCACCGCTGTAACAGCGGGTTCCCTTCACACTAGCCACAGAATCAATTCGGCTGGAAAAGACCTCTGAGATAGCCGAGCCCAACCTGTGACCGAACACCACCATGGCAATAGCCCATGGCACTGAGTGCTACCATCAGTCGCGCCTTGAACACGTCCAGGGACAGGGACTCCACCACCTCCCGGGGCAGTCCATTCCAAACCCCCTGGATGTACTCCTAGCGCTCTGGGAGCACGCCCGCCCCCCGCAGCCCCGCACCCGTGGTGAGCGGCGACTTCTGCGGGCCCCACTTGACCGCGGGGTGCACGATGGCAACACGCTGCGCGCCGGGCCCCGGCGTCAGCGGAGACGGGCCCAGCAGCTCCTCCAGGGCAGCCTCCTCCTCCTCCTCCTCCACTTCTTCTTCTTCTTCTTCTCCATCTCNGATTGTCAAGTCAAGCAACAGGTCTGCCAACACTCACTAAGAGCTCCTTGTCTTTTAAGTTGTCAAAGAAGGAGAGACCGAGACCTTCCATCCAAGCTTGTGCTTTGCAAGCCGCATTTCGCGGTTTCACCGCTGTAACAGCGGGTTCCCTTCACACTAGCCACAGAATCAATTCGGCTGGAAAAGACCTCTGAGATAGTCGAGCCCAACCTGTGACCGAACACCACCATGGCAATAGCCCATGGCACTGAGTGCTACCATCAGTCGCGCCTTGAACACGTCCAGGGACAGGGACTCCACCACCTCCCGGGGCAGTCCATTCCAAACCCCCTGGATGTACTCCTAGCGCTCTGGGAGCACGCCCGCCCCCCGCAGCCCCGCACCCGTGGTGAGCGGCGACTTCTGCGGGCCCCACTTGACCGCGGGGTGCACGATGGCAACACGCTGCGCGCCGGGCCCCGGCGTCAGCGGAGACGGGCCCAGCAGCTCCCCCAGGGCCGCCTCCTCCTCCTCCTCCTCCTCCTCCACTTCTTCTTCTTCTTCTTCTCCATCTCCGCCGGCGCCCGCCGCCCCCTTCCACGGCGCTCCGCCACCCATGCCCGGCGGGCGCAGGGGGGCCCGGAGCGGAGCGGCGGCGCTGAGCGGGCGGGCGGGCAGTGGGCAGGACCGGGGCGCGCCCAGANTTTCTGTTTCATCCTCTTCTGCGGCCGGGGGGGAAGGGAGGGGGGCTGTTTGTGCCTCGGTTTGCTTGGAATTAAGCCTCTTTGTGTGCCTTTCTTGACAGTTTTCGGCTGCTGTTCCGCCTGCAAAAGCCGAAGGGTTGTTAAGTTTTTAACACTCTCGATTTCTGTGAAGCTTCCTCAGAAGGTCGTGTCGGCTTGTTTATGCTGCTGAAATGTAGCGGAAATGATAGCCGAGCCCAACGCAGCCAGTAACCTTCCCAGCCAAAAGTAAGACCCGGCACAGGTTGCCTGTAAAATCTATGGGTAAATCAGGGTGCTGTCCCTCGGGTTTGTGCCTTGCAGATACCGCGGAAATCTACAGTGTGTCACCTTGGGTGGAAAGGAGAAAAACGGGATTTGCTGTGCATTGTGCTTTTTTACTAGTATCTTCATTTTATTTCCTTTTGTGTACTGTTTAGCATCTTCTTGATGTACTGTTTTATGCTGTTTGGCAGGGACCTTGGCCTTGCAAGCTTTTCTGTGCCTTATTCACCACAGCGCAAATGAACCTACCTTAAAAAAAAGAAGAAAAAAAAGGCAGATTCATTGTCAGTGCATGTGTTCCCCTCAGTGGAGAATTTGGGGATGCTGAGGGGAAAGAGTGCTAAGTAGTCTGTAGGTTTCCTGTAGGCATTGATGGGGGCATTGCTTCCATATATTTTATATTGCTTTTGTCAGGGTTCCATCAAGTCTTCTTCCTTCTGTAATGTATTTTTCAGTTATCAGTTGAGATGATCTGAAGTATTCATATCATTGTCAGTCAAGCACTGACAATGGTAATTAGAAGTTCTACTAGAATAAATAGAAATAATTTAAAAGTAAAGTTAAAACATTTGGGCATGTCTTCTTTGGTTTCAAAGAGTGAAGCTTCTTAGATGTCCTGTGTTGTGTACTTTGAACTCAGTGCAGCCCAGTCTTTGCTGATCCTATCACCTTCTGATCCAGTTTGCTCCACATATTTTGCTTCACTGTGCTCTACTGAAAGCTGAGAGTTGTAGCCTGCAATGACATGTATAGCTTCCCACATGTCCTTTCTAGTATGTTTCATCTGAAACCAGTCTTTTAAGCTTCAGAAATGTTAGGCAGGCACATGGCAGTTGCTTACTGGAGTGTCTTATATTGCTTCTGAAAGATGAATTGGTTGTTTTGAAATTTATAATTTTAAAAATCTACAGATAGGATTCTTTCAGTAACATAGATTAATTGTTCCTTTCACACAGCAGAAAAAATATATTACCTCCTTGGCGAAGAGGTAGTTTTCTTTTCAAGTGTGAGTCACCAAATCTGTTCAAAATGTTTATTAAGATAAGAAAACTGAATTCAGAAGTTATCACAGTAGTGTTGTGTCTGAGGATTAGATGTGGGACTTGGCTTCCTTTGTACTTTAGGTGTTTTATCTTATCAGTAACACTTCAAGTGCTAGTGAAAGGACCATATTGTGGCAGGAACACAAGGTAAAAATAAGTCTCTGAGCCACATGTAACAGGGCATAAAGGTGGAAATAGAAATGGCATTCTGGTTGCTCATGGAAGCAAACTAAATGGCTAAGATCTGTTTCTTCCATTGCGTGAGGCAGTGAATATATGCATGCAGAGGTGCTCAACATGGTGTAGAATAACAAGGTGAGGGAAAAAATCCCAGCTAGTTCAAAATTTGTCAAACCTACCATTGCACTCCTGTAGCTGAAAAGATGTTAAATGGAGTTATGTATAGGGATCGCTGCAGAAGCGATCCCTATGTCTTCCTTTACTAGGTACGGTAGTTCCTATTTTGCTTAAGAAGATAAGAGGATTTCTTAATTCTTTCAACAGTTTCTTCAACAGAAATGTAGTTGTGCAGATAAAAGTTCCATTTAAATATCGTTTTTAATTGCTCAGTGGTTTTAAGGGGTTCTAGGTGCTGGTCTAGTTTCAGCAAATGTTTGTACTTGCCTTATAAATAGCCTTACTGGAAACAACAGTATTGAAAGCTACAAAAAAANGAGAAACATGGCTATTAGTGGTATCTGGATTTTAGAAAACAACTACTTTTGTGTAAATTGTCTGTTGCTGCCCAGTGCTTCCTGAGGCATAGCTATGTGCTGTGACGCTCTGGTAACCAAAGCAGTTCAGAAACTAAATGGCTTTTTAATATTTGTATTAGTGCTTAGTTAAATTTCTTGAGTGTTTAAGACGGATGCTTAGTTGCACGTGTGACAGTTACTCTAACGGGTTTCACCCCACATGAGTTTTATCTGGTGTTGGTAGCCCAACATGGGGGAACTGTAGATCTGTGGTCTTCCCACTCTTGCAGGTTTTGCTGAGCTGTGGTACCATGCTGTTCCATATGCTAGGCATTTCCTTACTTTGTTGGGCCCCTTTTGCTACAAGTATGTTTTGTCTGGCAGAAGAGACTAAGCAAGCAGCACAAGGCCAGTAGATACTGTCCAAAGTGCTGTCCTTCAGGAGGTTCTTGGGAAAGAGAGGCATGAATTAAACCTTAAAAGAAGTAGCTTCTAGACAGAGATACTAAAAGTAGTACGTGATCAGACAAGTCCTTGACAGAACTGTCCTGCGGTAGTTCTGGTTTTTGAATTATTTAAGTGTTTTAAAACTCAAATATAGTTGCTATAATCAAATGCAATGCATTTATCTTCGTTATGGGATGGACTAAGTTGCTAAATAGTACTTTTAAACAATTCAGGAACAGGTTTTGAAGGTGTGTTGGGTGTTATGTTGAGGTACAGTGCAGAAACTGTTACTACGGTGTTGGCTGGCACCTGAGTTGTAGTTCCAGTGAAACAGTACAAGTAAGAACCTGTTAGTCCAGCCCCACAGTGTTGCATTCTGCTTTGAAATGAAGAGTGAAAGGATTTAATCACGTAGGAGAAACAGCTCCTTGACAAACATGTTTGGATTTTTTTTGGTTTTGTGGTCTGTAGAAGAATCTGGGAAGAGCAAACTGGCATCAGAAAAACAATATGTGTTGCTGTCCCTTGCTGTTTGTTCTTTTCAGTGAGGAAGTCTCTGGTGGTACTTGGGATACTTAATCTCTCTGGCTCGCAATTTTAAATCAAAGAAGACATTTGAAAACTTTTGTAAATGATTCCTTATGGAATGCTGACTCAGTTGGGAACTATAGTTTATCTCACTTTTCACATGCAGAAGTCCAGACAGCTGGTATAAGGATTATTGGTTCATCCTGAATTATTTTCTTTGCTTCCACGTATCAAACACTGTGGCACATTTTGAACTTTTCTACAACAAGTAATTAATGGAATTTAATTTTCATGGGACTTTTCTCTGCAGGGAAGGTAAGCATTTGCATAATTGTATTTAGAAATTTTACATATTTTTGTGCAATTTTTATATTTATATAGAATTTTTATAGGAGTTTTTGGAAGCCTCATTCTACATCATTTCTTGAAGTGCCTCAACAGATCAAAAAAGTAAATAGAGATGTGTTTAAATAAAAACTTCTCTCTGCTCTTACCAACAAAATAACATCAGGACCTTGGTCCTGCAGTTGATGCTATTCAGTCTCAGAATTTGCTTTTCCAAAACAATCTTGGGAAGAAGATGCTTGTCTGACGTTGATAAACCTAGGTGAAATTGAGCTGGCTCTGCATCCATAGAACAGTTCATTCTCCATCTGTGTTAGCCAACACTGGATACTGGAGAGTAGACTGCATCTGATAGTGTAATACACTGGTTTTTTTGTTTGTTAAGTGGTCACTTTTGTTATTACACTCTCTTGTTGCAGTAGTATCACAAAAATAGATGTAATTGTACACTCTCATATTTACTTTCTTTTTATGCCTTCTTGTAGTACAAGTTGACTGGCTTCATGTCCTGGCCACTGTAGCTTAAAAGGAAGCCATTGCAGCCAGCTTCCAGTACTGGACCTGCTGCAGGAGTGGGATCCAGCTCATCTACTCAAACATGACCTTTGGCAAAGCACATTGTTAGCATTGGGATTGATGAAAAATGACATGGTTTCATTGCTGATAAATGTATGGCTTCAGATCTCCCAGAAGGTGCATCTTTCTTTATAAAATTATTCCTCCATGATATTAGTAATGACCTGAAAATGAAGGTTTTTATGCGTCTTTTGTTCTTCAGCATGTTTTATAAACAAATGAAACAATTTCTTCTTCTTAAGGTATTGCCCTTCAAGTGCCCATCAAATGTTACTGCCTTGTTTAGCTTAGGGCACTCACAGAGTGAGTGCGTACTTGTGTTATTGGTTCATGGTGCAAAGCTCTTAAATCAACCAAGGCATTAAGTTGACGTCGGCTTTCTGTTTCATTTTCTTACTTTACACTTCCTTGATACCTTTGATAGCTTTGCTGGTTTTCTAATTATCTGCATATCTTAAAGGAAAGCCAATAGTCTGAAAAAGGCCCCAAATTTCTGCCATGCTTTGAAAGTTAGTTGTTTGGTTTTTAGTGACAAAATGTCACTACTTCCAAACAATTAATTAAAAATACTAAAACACATGTATTTGCTTTTATTTTCTTCTGGTTTTGTCCTGAAGTGTGTAGTTCTGTGTACTCACTGCTAATCCCTTCAACCTGTTTGTTACACCTTAGAGAGAAAGCTGTCCATGATGAGACTGTGCCTGAGTCTGCTGCGCAGAATGGCAGCTGTGTGAGAAATGGCAACCTGAAAACACCAGTAAGTCAATTTTAAAGCTTTTAAAAGTTTTAATTCTTTTCAGTTGTGGAATTTATTTTGTGTCTCATTTAGTTGCTACAAAATGGAGTATTACATGCAACAATCACAGTGCATCTAAAAGCTAGTCACTGGATACCGATTGGCCCTCAAATTCCATTGGCAGCAGAGCCTCAAGGCTGGCTTTTGAACAGTCAGTTCATTTCAGCATGTGCTTTTCCTTTGCTGTGTTTTGTGTGATGTTAATTTGCAGGTAGTGAGTTTAACCTGTGAGTGAAAAGATGTAGAAGAGCTTCTGTGCTTGCTTTGTATTCTTCAGAAATGACAGCTGTGACTGAAAACTGCCTTCTAGGTAGTGTGCAACTGTACAGAAGCTTCTTTTCTGTTATGTCTTCCTATGCTTATGACATATCGTTGAGAGAAAAAATTCCGACTGTTAAATCCTTTCTTTCATTCCCTATTAGTATGGTTGTGTTTGGTAAGGATTTGTTGGGGTCTTTGGGGCGTAACTGAGCAGCCTGAGGAAGTGATTACAATAAGAGCAAAATAAACTTGTATCTGTGAATGTCTGATGTGTGTTGTGTTTTCTCACATACTTTGTTTACTTGTCTTGTTTCAGAGAGAGAAGCGGAAGGTCCGAGAACAGTGTGAAAACATCAGGAGGACTTCTACTGGTAGCAGAAGAGTGAGCCAGCTGCAGAATGGCCAAGTGGTTGAGGCAGTTACCTTGTTTGAAGTGGTTAGCATGGGGAAGCAGGCCATGCAGGTATTCCTAGCACTGAGTTCTGAAAGCACTTGGTGGAGGGAGGATGGATAAACAGTGGTGATTTCCATTATTTATACTGTGGAACATTTAAATTTTGGCTTAGGTGGGGAAGAAACATGTTTGATTGGAAAACTGCTGTGAGCATGGCTCTTGGAAAGAACATCTTGCAGCTTCAAGAAATTAGTGAAAAAGTAGCTGTCAGATATTTAAAAAGAGGAAGGAAATTGTACCTAAACCAGTCTTCCTAAAACAATGCCTGAACATACGAAAAGATAGTTATTTAAAAAAATGTGGAAAAAGTTCATCAGTAGCAAGTTTTAGTTGTCCAGGATTCTGAAAATCAGGCTTTTCCTATTTTTTTTTTTAACTTTTTTTTTTTCACTATGTGCTTGCCTTTTGGTGTTTTTATTTTACGTTCATGCCAATGCAGTTTGTCAGCAGCTTACATGGTAGCCAGTTTCCCTGTGCATCCATATAGTTAGCAACTTTCTTCAGTTGTGAGGAAGACCACCTCCCCATATTCTGTGAGCACATGTATATATTTACTTTGTGTGTGTTTCAAAATCTGGACCCCCAAATATTTTTATACAGTTATGCATATGTCTCTAGTGTGTAGTGTCTGTAAGCAAAGTGTGTGTGTGTGTGTGTGTGTGCATGCATACATTAGTATTTTGCATGTCAAGCCTTTATTTTTCCAAGATATTTGTGTGGATGGCTTTTGCCATGCTACAGCTGTGTTAACTTCGTTAGAGCTCCCTGGAGAGCTTGGCTTCTGCTGTGCCAACCATCATGGGAAGGTCTTGGAAAGGCAGCAGAACTTGAGTTCTGTTGCTGCTAGAATTTATTAGACCTGTGTGGAAATACTGGTGGGTTGAAGCCTGGATGGCTTGTCCCAGGAGACCCATGTCACTCACAATTTGTAGGCTGTACTGCCCTAGAAATGAAATTTGGAGTTGTTTTTTGGCTTATGTGTAGTATGTGAACTGTTTCAAACCTACTGCACAAATCAAGGGCTAGAGGGAAGGAGAACTTCCAGGATAAATTGCTAGTATAATTTAATACTCGTTATTAGATGGTGCAGAGGCTAAATGTGTGTGTGGATTTTTTGTTGTGTTTATTTGTTTTTAAATTAAACTGTTACTTCAGTGCTAGCAAGAACTCAGGAGGAGAACTTTTTTTTTTAATGTTACATTTATTAAAACTGTGGTTATTTTCCCTGTTAACAGGAAGCAAAGCATCTGTGAAAGGCAACATTGTCTAAAGCAGTTTAAGACTTGAAAGAGTCTTTAGAACTATTAGATATGGGACAGAATTGCTTGGAGTTTATTCTTGTTTTTGTAATTTAATGGAGATGGAACAATGTTAGTTTTTGTCTTTATTATGGGTATCCTCACTGGAGTGCAGCAAACTGTGTTCATCTCCCCATTAATGAGTTTCTTTAATCTGTTCTAGTCTGTAGTAGTTGACTGGATTGAAGCTTATAAACAAGACAGGAATGTGGCACTTCTGGATCTCATCAACTTCTTCATTCAGTGCTCAGGCTGTCAAGGTAATTTATCCTTTTCATAGCCCTTTCCACTGTCTGTGTGTGAGAGTAGTCTGAAGTGTGCTTTCTGAAATGGGATTTTCCTCTCCAGTAAATCAAGTACTTGTAATCTGTACTGTTCGTTAAGACGACCTCCACATGGGCAGGCGACATGGAGAAGAATGCTGCTGGTTAAATTCTTTGACACTGTGCTTGCAGCGTTCCAGCTCTGAGAGCTGTATTTGAACAAGGTTTGCAAGGTCAGGTTTCTGAAGTGGCATGTCACATAGCTTTGCAGAATCCTCACATAGGGACAGTGCTTTTGATGAGTGTTCTAATTAAAATCCAGTGTTTCAGTTGCCATTTGTTTTATATTTCCTGGTATCTTTTGTTTTGCTTGTATCTTTGTCTGAAAATAAGCAGCTAGCAAATTCAGCTCCCTGCTTTGGTGGCTAGAAAAGCAATCTCTTGCCTCGTTGCCGTTGCTTTTACTAGAGGGTTGTGAAGCTCTCTGTTCCATAGCAAACATTGAGGCACTGAGTTCTGGGAACAGTCTGCCTAGTGAAATGCTTCAGGATGGCAAGTAAGAGTTTTAAGAAGACTATCCTGTTAGTTTGAAACTTCTGAGTGTATTTAAGCAGCTAGACATGCACCTTTTACACTTCTTTTTTTTTCTAGGTCTTTGACTAATATGCCTTCTCTTATGGGAAATACTTTGGGGTTTTTGACTAGCAGGGGGCAAAATTTTTAGTCAGTCCTTGAAATAAATGAATGAACAGAGGAAACAGCCTTTCCAGACAGCACAGACCAGGCTTCTTTAATGTGAATTTCAGTTTTGGTTCATCAGTACTTTTTCCTATCAATTAATGTATGTGTCTCTTTATATATAATGTTGCCTGTACCAGTGTACATGTAAAACAGCATTCCCCTTTCTTTGGTGTTTCTAAATTTAATGAAGTCTTTACTGTGGCTTGGACTTGATTAATGTTGTAGAGTTTTCAGTAATTCTTCTTTTTAAAACACTGCTTTTTTAGGCATGGTAACAGCAGAGATGTTTCAAAGTTTGCACAAGAAGGATGTAATGAGAAAAATGACAGAGACCTTTGATAAGGTAGGCACAGCTTTGATTTTGCGTGTCTTTTTTATACGAACGGTAGGCTCTACCTTAATAGCCAGCCTGGATGGAATTTCTCTTGCTTATCAGGATCTCTGTACCACTTCATTAATTTAGGAAAATAAACCTGGTTTTTTGCATGAGAAATTTGGTGTCATAATGACCCTTTTTAGCAGCAGCAGGATATGTTTTTTTTTAAGTGACTTTTATTTTGAGAGTTTTATTAGGGCTGTCTGACTGCAGTCTTCCTCAATCATTCTCTTAGAAGTTCTTTTGATAGTGACTTTATAGAGGTAAATATAACCCAGCATTGCAGCAGGTAAATGGTTCCTTTGGTACTTGGTTGATAGGTCCTTTAAAAAATACTAATAGGGATTACTGATGAGTTAATTCAAAAATATTTTTAGCTGATACTTTTATTTAAATATGTTCTTTCTGCTTTACTGAAAATTATGATTATTTTATAACTGTATTTTGTCATATGGAAGAAGAAAAATGCATTTCAGGTTTTTAGATAGTTGTGGAAACAATAGTGAGTATCTCATTTCTTGTGGATTGTTAAGAAAAGCGCATAGCTTTACAAGGCTGTTTCACTGCTTGACTGCTCCTTCACTAATTAGGGCAACATTAAATTTTCTGCAGTGCTCTCACAGTTGCTTCTGTGCTTTTTTTCCCCATATTTGTCACCTCTGAATTGATTTGTCAAGCAGCAGCCATCAGCCTTGTTTTAATTGAGCATTTCTCAAAGACCAGCTGCTGTAGAAATTCCCACAGAGGATGCATTTGCCAACACGGTTTTCTTCGTTTTAGAACTGTAGTAGCACTTGGGCTAATTTTTGACAGAAATGAACTGATAGGTGTCTTGCCATATGAATTAGTAATCTGGCATTTCATTGCCAACTAAATTAGCCCCAAATAACACTCATGGTAGTGCAGGCACTCTGGCAGAGACAAAGATGTGATTATTGTTATCATCAGCCTGGAACTATTATAGCTCTGTAACCTTTTCACCTGTCCTGGTGGGCAAAAAGGCAGGTTCTGCAATTGCCTTAGAAGCTGTATTCTTTGTGCTCTGTAGAGGAAGTAAGTTCTCTCTTATCTTTCCCATGAATAAGATGGAAATGTAGGTTAGTGGTTTAAGTTAGTTGAGAAGTAGTGCCATATGGGACTACTGTGATTTCAAAAACATTTTTTGAAAACTAATGACAGTAATAGTGAAAGTAGCAATGAGAGTGGATAATATTGCCAGATACCTGCTCGAGATCATCTTGCCTTTGAATTTTTATTGTTTGTTTCTAGCATTCAGAGGATTCATTCATGATGATTTCAGTAATTCAACCATGGCATTGCTGTTCAGTTAATTAATAGCAGCACTAAAACCTTGTACCAGTGCTTCTTCCTAAAATTCTCACTAATGTTGGTGGGAAATGCTAATGAAGTTGAGTTTGGCAAGAAATGTGAAGGGCAACAAGAAAAGAACTTACATCAATAGCAAAAGGAAGCCCAAGGAAAACATGGGCCTGCAGCTAAATGAGGTAGGGGCCCTTGTGACAAAGGACACAGAAGAGCCTGAGGTACTCAGTGCCTTCTTTGCTTCTGTCCTTAGTGGTAAGACTGGCTTTCAGAAATACCAGCTCCCTAAGACCAGAGGCAAAGTCTGGAGCAAAGAGTACTTTACTTACCCTCTGTGGAGGTGGGCCAGGTTAGGGAACACTTAAATGGACTGAACCTGTGTAAGACCGTGAGTTCTGAAGGAATGTACCCAGCAGTGCTGAGGGACCTGTCTGATGTCATCGTGAGGTCCCTTTTGGTTGAAAGGTTGTGGTGATTGAGAAACATTCCTGAAGTCTCAAAGAAAGCAAACATCACTCCTGTTTTCAGGAAGGGCAAGGAGGATCTGGCAAACTCAAACTGATCAGTCTCACCTGGGAAGGTGAAGAAGCAGCTAGTTCCGGAAGTAATTTCCAAACACATGAAGGACAAGAAGGTGGTCAGGAGCAAAAGGTCCAGTTGGAGGCTAGTCACTAGCGCTCTACCCCAGTTTGATATTGGGGCCAATGCCGTTTACATATTTAATAATGACCGGGACACTGGAGCAGAGTTTACTCTCAGCAAGTTTTCTGGTGATACAAAACTGGGAGTATTAGCTGCTAGGTTGGGTGGTTGTTCTGCTGTTCAGAGGGACCTCAACAGACTGGAGAGTTTGGCAGAGGGGAAGCTCATGAAGT
The DNA here is from genome assembly GCA_013398015.1 of Oreocharis arfaki. NCBI lineage: Eukaryota > Metazoa > Chordata > Aves > Passeriformes > Paramythiidae > Oreocharis > Oreocharis arfaki. Next base: position 744,519 of record VZRR01006140.1, read on the forward strand.
TCCACAACAGGAAACCCCCTGAACCTGGGAATGAATAACCCTGTGCACCACTACCCACTGAGGGCTGATTGACTGGAAAACAGCTCTTCAGAGTAGGGTCTCTGTGTGGGTGACAAAATGAACATGAGCCAGCAATGCACCCTTGCAGCAAAGCTGACCAACAACCTCCTGGGCTGCATTAGGCAGAGCTTTGCCAGCAGGTCATGGGGGGTGATCTTTCCTTTCTGCTCATACTACTGAGACTACATCTGGAGTGGATCTGAGCCAAGTTCTGGACCTTACAGAACAAGAGAGAGATGAGTTTTTTTACTGGAGTGGGTCCAGTGGAGGGCCACAAAGATGATTTATGATCTTTAATATGAGGAGAGGCTGAGAGAGTTGAGCCTGTTCAGTCTAGAAAGAAGTTGGCTCAGAGGAATCTCACCATTTTAGTGTGTTAAAATACCTGATGTGAGAGAACGACAAGGAGGAAGCACAACTCCACTCAGCGGTGTGCAGTGAGGCTGGGCACAAAGGCAAGCCAAGATGGGCAAAGAGCACAAACTGAAATGTACAAAATTTTACCTGAACGCAAGAAAACTTCTAGTGTGAGGATGGTCAAACAGTGGAACAGGCTGCCCAGAGAGGTTGTGGAGTCTCTGAAGAAGTTATTTGACTGCATGTGGCATCACCTGACGCTGAGGGAACAGATGTGTACTTTTAGGGATCCTTGACAGAATGATGATGGCACCAGTTGTAGTTACAATTAAAGCTTTATTTCTTAACAGTATGTTATGATTGGTATAGCACAGAATTTATGATTAAAATGGCACAGAATTTCTACAAGCAGAATCAATATAATAGCATAATATAGAATTTATAATATAGCTCAGGTCTCACTGTCCAGCAGGAGTTCTGGTCGCAGCTCACCTCTTAGGCCTTGCAGTATCTTGATTTTATAGACAGTGCTCTGGGTGCTGTGATGCTTCCCTGTGCTGTGACTGGCTCATTGCCACCCCCTGCCTGGCTGGATGCTTGGGACCTTCAGGGTCAGTAAGGAAGGGAGTAATTGGCCTGGCATCCAGGAGCTGTGAGACTACGAGGGAGGGGAATTAATCTGTTTGATTTGTCTGCTTGGTTCACAGGACCTTCAGGGCCTGGTAATGAGGGAAAGGGAATGAATACATGACCTGCTTGGTCACAGAGAAGGGCTGCTTGCCACTTAAAATGGCATTAGTTATGCTGACCACATTACATGGGCTTGAGAGCAGAGGTGCTGGTCACACACAGCACTTGGCAGCCTACTCTGGCTGACCCTGCTTGAGCAGATGGAGTTGGATAAGGTGATCTCAAAGAGTCCCTCTCAATTTCAGTCTTTCTGTAATTCTGTGAAAACTTGTGCTGGTATTGGTAGCAGATAATGGCTTTAATGTGGTTATTGAGGCATTTATTTCATCTTTGTGAGCCATGGTATTCCTCTGTGATGAGACAATCTTGTCTTTACACTGTTTTTTGTTTTTATTCTATTTTAAGATATTCTGTTTCTCTCTTCTGCTTTTGTTCCTGCTAATGACGTTTACTTCTTCAAGTTCTTTGTTCTTACGTAGTTTTTCTCCCCTTTCCTATTTTGTTGCTGAAACATTTAGGAAGGGAAGAGTTTGGCGTATAACTGTACAGCTAGATGGGGATAGAAACACTTGCGCTTCACTGAACCTGATAAAGAACTCTAGATTTCATGGCTTTTGTCTTAGAGTAATTGCAGAGTTGAGAAAACATCTTTGAATCAAGTCATACTAGTGCTGAAAACATTTATCTCTAATTTGAAAAGCTTAGAATGTTTTTTTTAGGGTTTGGATGTTTTACAGTATCTACGTGCCAAAGGTTGAAAAGGGATATATACTTAGACTTGCTGAGGAGCCATGTCTTAGAATGAACAGTGAAACCTTGTATATGTTTGCTTACAAATTTTGAAAACAAGTTGTCTCCTATTTGTAACAAGACAACTCAGGTTTTGTATAAAAAGTATGTTTTTCTTCTGTCATTCGTTATAAAAAAACCCCCCAAAACCCAAATAAGAAGGATTTAGATTTTGTGTAGTATTTTGAATTGTGTGGGTCACCTGTAGCACACACTGAAGTTCTAATGGCCTTTGAAATATGTTGCATGTTTTGTAATGCTTTTGTCTGTGAATTCTCTGTGCCATTTTGTTAACAAGCTTTCAAAATTTTGGCTCCTGTGTTACAGGAAACTGGGTTGCAGTACAAGAAATTCATGGCCTATCCTTGGATCCTGACAGTTACTTGGCCGGTGGACATGGTAGGGCTGTTGTAGTTCTCCACACCCTGTAGTATAGCTTTATCTGTGGGGAATTGATCTAAACTCCTTGTTGGCACTTCATTTTGACTTTTCTCTCTTTCTGTAGACTGTGTATGAAAGAAGGAAACATTTCCAGGTTGAGTAAGAGCAGGAGCTCACATCACTCTGTTGAGTGGTTGGAATAGTTGTCTGGAAGAACCTGTGTTAAAGGCCTAATCTGACTTGGTTTCTGGAAGCAGAGTTGCTTCTCTAGTGGTTATGAAAGGAATCTAAGGGAATCCCAAGTGAGGTGTCTAAATTTAGGTGATGTGCCCATATGTGTATATGTTTACAGCATGCATGTTGCCATTAAACAGTATCCCAGTGTGAGAAACATGCACAGTAGAAGTGCTCTTAAAAAGTGAGGGAGATCTTTGTGTATTTTGTGCTGCTTTTCAGATTGAGGAGTAAGCTATGGTGATAAAGAAGGTGTTTCCTGAAGTTGGAGATGGTCTTTCTACTGTCCATGCCATGAACAAGGAGCATTAAATGAGGCTTGCTGGAAACTTCCCTTTCTGTTTTGGCACTTGCTGCTACTGTTAGGCTCTGAACTGACTCTGACAGCCTGGTCAGGAACATATTCCGAATTCCCGATGTTCTTTGGGTTGCAGCCAGCCGTGTGATCGGTCTGTGTTTGCATTTCTCTTTAAAGAAAGCAGCAGCCTCTGTGCTTTGGAAACAAAGTTACAAGAGAAGAGCATGAAGTGTACTTTGTAAGCACAGGAGGTTATGCTGGGTGTTGAAGCTGTGTTAGAATGTGCCTGAGAAGGTGTTTTCCTGCTGGTGAAGGACCAGCTGAGCAGTGGCCTGCCTTCAGGATGAAGTTTTCCATAGTGAGTGAAATTTTGGAGTTCCTTGACTCCACTCACACCTGAAAACTATTAAGATGCAAATTCATATTCTGAGCATTCCTGGGATCTGTGAGGTGTAAATGAAATAAATGTTTGCACTGTCTGAGGTTGCCATTTACAAAGTCTTTCTAGTGTGCTTTCCACTATTTTGTGTGAGAAGTCATTTCAACTTCCCTCTGTTTGCTTTCCTCCTGGCAGTATCAACTGTACTGTGGACACTTACAGTTTTATTGTAACTTGCTTTTTGCATGATGTCAAAGGTATTGGCCACTTACTGTTTCTGTGGGTGTTTTTGGAGACCCAGGTGCAGGTGGTATAGGTGAATGACCGAGTATTTGTCATCAAGCTGTAGCCTGATAAACTCCTCAAGCTGGCAGTGCTGCTGAGGAGAACAGTCCCGTTCTGTTCACACCACAGTTGTTTGTCTCCACTTTTCACTTCATTTTCTGCTTGGATTTTGCTATGCTTTTGCAGAAAGAGGAAGGATAGGGAAGTGGGGAAGCACTGCTACCTGTGAGGAAGTAGAAGAGGCCAGGAGTGCTCATGGTTCATGCCAGCGAAAATTACTTACTCTGCTCTGCCTTCCCACACTTTCTCCTTCCGGTCTGTTCACAGCTACCTCGCTTACATTGCTTTCAAGTGTGAAATTTGTTGTGACATTGTAGCTCTAATAAGGCTACTTTGTCTCTCTGCTTGCTTGTATACTAGTTGCTTGTCCCTACTTTGGAATACTAACCATGAAAAAAGTTAGGGGGATGAAGTGAAACTGACTGTCAGCAAAACTCTCTCTGATGTTCAGTGGGAGAGATGTGAACTAATTAGTGTGTTTTCTCTCAACTTTTCTTTCTTGTGCAGGACAATGAAGACTACCCACTGATCAGAACGGGACCCTATTGGAAGAAGTTCAAGGCCAATTTCTGCGAATTCATTGCAGTGCTTGTCCAGCAGTGCCAGTGCAGCATCCTGTATGATAACTACCTGATGGACACCATCATCTCGCTGCTTACAGGCTTAGCAGATTCCATGGTCAGAGCATTCAGGCACACAAGCACCTTGGCAGGTAAAATCACTTGCAGAGTTGCTGTAGAGGTACTGAGTTTTATTGACTTGTGTAAAACAAAACTGCTCTAAATTGAAAAACTGTGTTTACTGGAGCAGTTCTCTTATGCACTGAGAGTTATCTTCCTCCTAGTGTATGTTATATAAATGTCTATAATATAAACTGTTTGTTCCCATGTGTATCTGAATTGAATTTGAATTTGAATGCTTTAGATATGATAGATCTAACCCAATTTTTTCTTGATAAACAAATCTTCTTTAATGCCTGTCATGACTGACTTCAGAATTTTGCTCTTCTGAGTATTATATTTTTCAGTAACTGATTTTTCACAATTTTCTATTTTGTTATTTTTCTCCCTCCACTAATTAATGTGATGAGGTTGCAGTTAATGCTCCACCTAAAGAAGCTTCCTTTGGAGAGCTGCTATTCTTGTGGTCTCTGTGCTAAAAAGAACATTGCTTGTTGCACATTTTTGTTTCATGCATCATGATGATGCTGAAGCTACTACTTTTTTTCCCCTAAAGCCAGTAAATACCTTCTTTGCCATGCAAAGAGCACTTAAAGTATTTATTCTAAAGTACGCTGTTTGCTTTGAGGGCTCAGAAAACCGACTTGAAATCTGTTCAAACCATCCAGCAGTCCTTAGAGGAATGCGAATTTTTGTCAATTCCAGTAGTATATTAAGACTCCCGGCCATTTCTGAGCCAGCTGCACTGTTTTTTCTATTTTTTTTTTTGTTACTGACAATCAGCTATTCCACAATTCTAGATTCTTTTGCAGAATAGTCAGAATTACATAAACTAGGAAGAGGGTTGCCCAGTAAATTACTTCTCTGACCAGAACTCTGACCAAAAGTTGTGAATCACCAGAAATAGAACTTAATTTTCCCTTTTTGATCATTGTCTGCCTTTAAAATAAACACCGTGTTTTAAAACAAATTACTATAATTTAGTAGTGTTCACATTTTGGATATAAACTGGATTTGGCTAACCATATCCTTTTTGTGGTGAAATGGTGAATATATTTATGCTGCATATCTCTGAGCTAAGCTAATTGTGCTGGGTTTGTTTCTTTTTTAGCAATGAAACTTCTGACAGCAGTTGTAGGCGTCCATCTGAACCTTGACGTCAACAAGCACAATGCTCAAAGATTGTATGAGGTGGAGAAGCAGAGGATAAGTGGCAAGAGGACCAGTTACAGACTTGATCAGCTGGAGAGAAAAAGGAAAGAGGTTAGGGAGGTGTCTTGTGTGGGAGATGGGTGAAAGTATAAAAAATGGGATTGCTTACTGCTTGCTTTTGGGTCCCTGCAGCTCGTTCAGGTTTATGTGTTTATTTAATGTATGGTGCAGAGCAAGTGTGACTGGCTAGATTAAGTGGTACAAAAATGGCTAATGTAATAATTGCCCTATGAAATGTTAACCTGTGGTGTCTGTCCTACTGATTGCTTTTCTAAATTGGCGTCATTAGCCCTTGATCTTCACACAAATATAGATTTACACACAGATTTAATTGTCTCAGTAGCTCTGGTGTTGTGGGAGTGCAGTTTTGTATATGTTTGTACAAATTACAAACCCAAATTTTAGAGATGAATCAAAAAGGACGCAGGATACTTGTCATTTCTGTGTGAGTAATGCATTATAAAAAAGGATTGAACTTCAAGGATGTCCAATATAATTTTTGCTGTTCAGCTTCTGTTGTTTGTTCCCTGCTCAAACAGACAGCTCCTTTTCAACTCCCGGAGGCAGAGCTACAACTGTAAAAAATAACTCTAGCTTGAGGGAGAAGGTGACTTACGTATGAACATCAAGTCTAGTTCCTTGTTTCCTGACCTTAGAATCACTTACCTCTGTTCTGAGTTTTAGATGTCCCTGGACTTCTCTGTTACGGAAACAACACCCTTTTTGTGGGGAGGAGTGTTTGGGTGAGACAGGATATTTTAGTATCATTTTAAGTCTGATCTTATGGGAAAGACAGAGGAAATGAGTGTGTTGGAGGGAAAACCCAAACTTGTCACCCTTCCTGATGCTGTTGATGAGAGAATATCAGGTGACTTGCATTTTCAGAAATTCCTACCTATATTTTCAGGATTCAGTTTTTTAATATGCTTATTTTGTATTTTGAAAATTCCTTTGTCTGCCTTTCTTCCGTCTCCATTCAAGTACATGAAAAGAGAATTTGGATCTATGTGTGAAGATTGCTTAATAGTTGTGCTGTATCTTTCTGTGTGATTTTTGATAGATCAAGGCCCACTGTATCAAACAAGTACCTTGTTTCCCAGGCTAGCAGTTGGTATCTGAAAAACCTTTCCTTGGGATGTAGCTACAAAAAGGCCAGTTCCTAGTGCAGATACAGACCACTCCTTTTGTGTGGGTACCATGTGTGAACTCCAGCAATTTGCACCATAGTAGTGTTCCAGGGGCCCTGATGCAAATTTTTCATGTGTAGCGAATTGTGGGACCAATATTAACATTCAGTTCTCTTTGTATTTCAGTATGAGCATAAGCTTCTAGAGATACAGAATATGATGAATGCTATTTTCAAAGGGACGTTTCTAAACCGTTACCGGTAAGGGTAAAAGTAAAGCTATGACGTGTATCTGCATTCCCAAGAAAGTCTTGCTCAGACTGTAGAGATACGAGAATCAAGATAAACATCCTGGAGGCACTGATGGTGTCAAGGAAAGTGTAGCAGTTAAATTATTTTTAAGAATTTGGGCTTTCAAAAGAACTTCTTGAGTGTGTTCTTTCAGTTCTTCCTGCTGGCTGTAGAGCAGTGCGTTTGTGAATGAGAAGAGATCCAGAATTGCAAAATAGTTTGTGGCTAAAACTGGTCTAAGTATTGACTGAAGACTAACCTATAATATTACTACGAAGATACTTGCAGTATTTTGAATTATACATGCTTTTGCAATTCCAGAACATAAAAATATTGCAAATAATATAATTAGTTTTTAAATTAATTTTTGATGTATTAATATTACAATTTTATAATTTCACAGTGATGTTATCCCTGAGATCAGAGCAACTTGCATTGAAGAAATTGGCAGCTGGATTAAAACATACCCAGATGCTTTTTTGAATGATAGCTACTTAAAATATGTTGGGTGGATGCTGTACGATAAGGTAATGTTTGAAATTTTTTTTCTACTCAGGGCAGTACATGGGATTTTTGTTGTAAATTTTTTAAAAGAATCCTAGCATTTAAATTCTTGAGAGTGGATGTTGAAGACTGTGGTGCTACAAAAAGAATTTAGTTTCTTCCCCATTTCAGGTTTTATTTTTAAAGCCATTTAAACACTAAGTAACAGAGAACATTTTTTCCAATTCTGTGTGAATTCCTGTGTGTGCAGTTATTTTTATATGTCACTGAATTGGGAGTTATTTCTGAATTGTAAAATGGCTTATATCCTTTGAGAGTGTTAAATATTGACTGAAATTCTGCTCTTAGCTTGATGAACATTTAAAATTTTGTTTAAATTTATAAAAATGAACAAAAAAATATTGCCTATAGTAGAATAGTCTTCAATATTGCATTTCTCATCTGGAGTTGGACATACACAGAAGATACTTACAGAAAGTCCAGCTATTTCACAAAGAGTTTTCTCCTTTTCCTTATAGTTTTTTTCTTTTGACTAGAGGCACATTTAAAAATCCTCCAAAAACCACAAAAACAAGCAAAATACCCAAAAGAAGTCAGTAAGTCCAAAACACCAAGCAATAGAACAAGATGCAATGGGCAAAAACTGGGACCCTGGAAGTTGCACTGGAACGTGAGGAAGAACTTCTTTATCTGGGTGACTGCTCCCTAGAAGAGATTGCCCAGAGAGGTTGTGGAATCTCCCTTCCTGGAGATGTTCAGAACTGTCTGGACACACTCCTGTGCTAGGATGACCCTGCTTGAGCAGGGAGGTTGGACCAGGTGATCCATCCGACCTGACCTGTGCTGCGCCCCTGTGAAAACGTGCTTTTTCTCTTGCTTCGAAAACGCATGAGAGACTTCAGAAGCATAGGAATATTTATCAGGAATGGCTAATTAGCGAAATCGACACGCTAGGCTTCTGTAGGCCGCCTTTGAAGGTGTCTGTAGCTGCCGTGTACGTCCCGAAACATCCCGGGATTTGTGTCAGCTCCGGGCAATGTTTGCGTTCTGTGAATCCGGTTGTACCGTGCCAGGGAGCCAGGAGGGGGCGCGCGAGCCTCCCGCTTCCCGGCCGCGTGCCGTCCCTCTAAAGGCGGCACTTGGGTTTTCAGGATGACAGATCTATCAAGAACTGTCGTTTTTTCCTGCATAAATTTTATCTGATCACAATATCTTTTTAGTGCATGTTCAGTTTAGAGAATTCTCAAAAGAAAAAGTAATTTTTTTGCAGATGATGTGTCTTCATTCACAGTACTCTACAGTGAAAATTAACAGCTGGTGTCTCTGATAAGTGCACACAGCTCACCCAGTGCCATTTACTGGAAACTGGAAATGGTTGTTTTTTTCTAAAGCTGCTTTTTTTTTTTTCTGAAAGCAATGCAGACACAAGCAGAGTGAGATAAAGTGAGATGTCTTCCATATTCTACATTTGGCTGAGACCTGATAGTGTGCCACTATTGGTGGCTGCAGTCCTGGCTGTACTTTGTGATTTGCAGCCACTGTCAAATTGCCTGATTTCAAAATGAGAGCAGGGCATTTTTGGCACCAACAGGGGCAGCAGTGTTTTTATATACTGTCATGGTTTTAAGCTCAGCTGGAGATGAAACACCATGCAGCCTCTCTCTCACTTTCCACTTTCCCCTTTCCGTTTTCCCCTTTCCGCTTTCTCCCTTCCCTCTGAGAAGAAATTAACTCTGCCCTAGCTGAAACCAGGACATATGAATATGAATGTAATTTCCCACTACTCTTCCTTAATAAGCATTTATCTCCCACCTTGTTGGGGGTGGATGGCAAGAAACTGCTATCTCCCAGAGCCATTTTTCTTTTAGAATATATATAACAGAGAAATTTGCCAAATGATTTAGGCTGCAGAGTGGAACAACCACCGAAGTGTTCTAAGGATGGGGGACAACCTGGCCATCTACAGTGCTGTAAACAGAGATTAAGTTCAGTCATTTGTGAGGATTTAAAGGGGAGAGAGGAGGGGGAAGTAAGTATGAAATTACCATTTTTATCTTCAGAGTCTTGTATTTGAAGATAAACAATCTTTCTTCCCCATGAGATAATGAGATACTGTTTTGCCATTATAACCTCATATGAACCATTAGAAGATGTTCAGAATTGCGTATGAGGATCTCTCTTTGGCCTGATAAGAACTGTGTAACAGTGCTATAAGGATATGCTTTCAGGTAGTTTAAGTTCTTCTGTTAGAAATAATTTAACCTTTTTGTTTTGAGGACCAAGGTGACATTTGTGTGCATTTAGATGTTATATGTAAGCCCAGTCACCTATCAATGCTTTTGTGAAACCCAGGCTCTTAACTTGTACTCAAAAGTTCTAGTTTTCTTCCAAGTGAATATATAGTATCATAAATCAGCATTCAGATTGAATCAAACCCGTGCTGAACAGAGCAGCGGGTGTTAAGGGAAGTGCTGTGGAAAAAGTTCTGAGTTAGAGATCAGAAAAATGAAGACAATGAAGAATAAGGATGGGAAAAGTGGAAGGCAGAACTAGCAGACAGGAAGGCAGAGACCATGGAGATGCACACTTGGGATGTCCGTGTTGGACTAGCTTTGTCTGGAACTTTGGGACAAGTTGTTGACGTTTTCTCGTTAGACTCAAAGAAATCCTATGGAGACAGGAACATGCTGTTGAAATGAGCTTCTGGGTCCTGACCATGTGATCCTCCTGGCAAACTACAAGAAATGGAAAGGGCTTTTAGTTTTGCCTTCTGTCCAACATGGCTGTAGAAACCAATCCCATGGTTACAGCAACTTAGGAAATACTTTTACTGTTAACATAGTGGTTTTCTGCTCATATCTTTGGGCATATGTATGGATTTTTTTGGGGGGGCCGGGGAGGGAGGGCAGTTCTAAAAATGGTTTTACCTCAAAAGACAGTTGGGTTGTCTTTGCTATCCAGGAGTAACTCAGAAGTTGACCTCTCTACTTCATAATGTGGGGAGTGTTGACCCAGATGAAAATAGGAAAATAATAGAAGTAGTCATAGAAGTAGTTACTTGTTTCTAGTTTCTAGAGTTAATTTTCTCAGCACTTAAAGAAACATACATGTGTGGGGTTGTGACTGAGAGCTTTTGGGTGGGAACAGGATGCCTCAGAAGGGAGGTGGTATACTGTGATGTGTTACACTTTATGTCTGCAGGCCTGTGCTTGACTCCACCTGACTGACAAATGACATTACCAGGTGCATGCCAAGAGCTGTATGACCATTCAGCAAACCAGTGCACACTGTTGTCCCTTTCCCCAAGCACAAATTCAGTCCCTGTTCACAAGCAGGGTGTTGTGAAAAAGAACCAAGGGCAGCATAAGCCAGTTTTGCAGTACATTGGCTGAGCTGAATTTGTGCCAGTGTGCAGTGATGGGTGCCACCTTGGGACTGTCTGTGAGGGAATTCTGTGCTCTGCAGCCCTTGTAGCTGTAGGAAGCAGCAGGTGTGGGCAAGTCTCTTCCTCAGAAACTTTACAATTAAAGTACAATATAGAATAAGTACTGCTGTGTGTGTCATGGGCAGATTAGAGAGCAGTGTACGTTGTTACCTGCTGATCTTTCATTTTATGTTTCTAGCAAAAAGCTCTCTTAAGCAAAACTGTTAGTCAAAGCCTGCCACTGGGTATCATCCTTGGCTTTCCATCTAAGCAGGTGAACAGGAACTTGTAGCAATGGATAGCCCGTGTGTAGGTGGTCTCCTTTCTTGGATTTCCATGTTTATTCTTACTGCTATTGTTAGCAAGAGGAATTAAGAAAGAAATATGAAGAGATTCAAAGCCGGCAGTTCATTTTAGTGTCCCTGTGGATGGCTTAGCATTATAAATTTACAGAACACATGATTTTTCTGTGTTGGATCATCAAAATCACTTTCCTAATGCCATTTAAAGCTTTGTCCTTTGAAAGATACAGCCATATGCATGTGATAAGTGAAAAACTGGCTAAGGAAAAGACTTCTTTTTGAGGCAACTATGAAGGAGCAGTACTAATAGTATGAAATAACACCCTGTACAGATAAACATATTTTGCCTAAATTAACTAATTAGGCTGAATTCAAAGCAACTCTTCTCCTAGAATACTTAAAATACTGTGTTCTAGTGTAAAACAGAAATAGGGAGATGGCATGACACTTAAATCTGTAAGAATCCACAATGGTAAGCCAGTGCAGGTCTAAGTTGTACCTCTTCCTCTGGGAATCCAGAGAAATTCAGAATTTCTTGGACTCCTTGTCTTTGTTTAACAATTGTCCCAGTCAGCTGTTGAAAAGAAGCAAAGTCTGATCTATGGGAGGGTGCTGGTTGTACTAAGTAGGTCATCCATACTCCTGTCTTTGTATCTTAAACAGATGAATAGCACAATCCCTGTGTCTTTTGCATTCTATTGCTTTTATTAACTGTGAGGTCTGTGAGAGTTTCTTTGGCTTTTAGGGAGCCTAACACGAACTTTGATGTTACCTTAGTTTGGGTCTCTGCAGGCTTCCTCTGTCTGTGTGGGAGCGAGAGACGAGCATGTGTACACATAAAATGGTACTGATGTCACTAATAAAGAAGATGAGGCAGCATTTCGATAGCCTGCTGTAGGCACCCACAAAGAACTCTTATTTACATGATATAAATGCTGATAGGGAATAACAAAGATACATGTTTTACTGTTAGCCAATTTCTCTTTGTCTTGCAGCAAGCCGAAGTGCGGTTGAAGTGTCTTCTGGGACTGCAGGGAATTTATAGCAGAAAAGAACTTGCTTCCAGGATGGATCTCTTTACTAACAGATTCAAGGTAAATAAATTACTGTTTGCTGTTTTTGTAAGTCTAGGTTGGGTGTATACACAGGGCCTGGTGTTTTGATCAGAGCTGATCTCCCCCCTCTCTTGACTGCGAGGAAGTTAGACTCCTGCAGAAACAGCCTTGTTGACTGAGTGGATGAAGGAGTTTTGCAGAGATGTTTCTCTCTGTTTCTGTGGAATCTTCCATTTCGCTTTAGTTCACACAAAATGGTGCTAGCATGCACTGTGGTCAGTTATCTCTGCCATTTATCCAAATTGGCCCAGATTTTTTTACAGGATCTATGGCAGATGACAAAGAATTTCATATGCTAAAGATCCCCTTTTTGCTGCCCCTGATAATGGGTTAACCTTGTACGTAGTGGACTGGCTGTCCAGGTATGACACTGATGTGGGAATGGCTCTCTCTTGATCTACCATGTCAGTATGAATCTTGAAGAAGGATCCCTTATCTCCTTTCTGGACAAATCAGGTGATACACTGTAGTTTTGAGAGCTTGTTTTGTGGCTTCACTGACCCTGTACTCTGCCTTTATCATATTCCAACATCTTGACTCATTTAAGAAGTGAGCCCTTTACTTTTTTTAATCCTGGCCTTGGTAATGGTTTTGTCAGCTGCTCTTATCCTACCAGGGTTGCACCTTCTCAGTATTTGAATAAGAAAGCTCAAGATGATGCAACTGATATCTCGGTCCCTGTGAATCAGGACATGGTTTAATGTCAGGACAAATCAACTGCCTGCACGTGGTGGCAATTGTGTTTTTTCTCAGTGTTCTTTTTGCAGAAGGTGCAGGGCTTACGTGTATATCAAAGCAATTGCTAATAGTAAAAAATGCCTATTAGATATCCTCAAAGAACAAGAAATAGATTAATATTGGTATTCATTCAGAATGAAACTTGGCTGTCTAAGACTGACCCCTGTTTTAAATGATTATGTGGTAGTCCCTTATCTTTCTGTCTGCTGTAAGCTGTGTAACCAGATGCAGGATTGGTATTCAATAAAGACGGATGAAATGGCTCCAGGCTGTTTGTACTGCAATCTCCCTCTGTGGAGGACGCAGTATAAATGGATTATTGCAAACTCCATCCCCCAGTCAAAAAACCCCCACCCAAAAGGAGCTCCTTCCCCTCTAAACAAAAGAAATCCAAACAGCTACACACAAAAGACATGCTTCAAAGTTTAAATCATGCTTTCTCAGTGAAGGGAAATGTAATCATATAACCATCAATCCATTTCCTGCAAATGGGAGTTACACATGCTCCCTCTGTTACCCTTGAGTGTTCTAACTCAGGGTTCGTGGACTTACACACCTTCCAGCTGGATTGTGAGAAAAAGGAAGGTGCAAAGGAAAATGAATTTAGAAATCCTATGTTAAATGGGGAAACTGTTAGTCCCAAATCAAGCAAGTCTGAAGGTGTAGTATATCTTAAAGATAGAGGCCACACTGAGGTGTGCAATTTCTTGATTCCATGGGATGGGAAGTTTTCCAATTTTCTGAGCTGTTTGCGTGTGTACTAAGTTACAATATTGTGAATCCTGGAGGTCAGCAATGTTGCTGCTATGCCGTGAGGTATCTGTATGACTTAAGCTGTAACTGTCTTTCCAGCAAGGCACTGACTTCTGTAACGTGTAGGTGCAGGCACTTTACTGTTAATTGGAGAAACTGATTATATAATGCTTGTGATTTGAGGCTTACCTTCATTTAACATACTGAAGTGCCAGTAGTAACATCTTAGAAACAAGTTGTCAGTCACTTTTAATTTGTAGTGTGTAGTTGATTTCTTGTGAACGCATACATTACATCTATAAAAAATATCATATTGCTGCATGATTAATTCAGTTAAAAATTAACATGCTGTTAATTTTCAGGGGCTGGGGAACTACTTGGTAGTAATCAAGTTGCCTTGTGTCTCTTAGGAAATAGCTGCTGAAATAAAAATAAATCTCTGCTGTACTAGTGTAGATGATCTAGCTGTAGCAAAAATACATGTTTATTGAGAACAAACCATGTTACATCTTTTTATTGTCATTTTACATCCATTAGGATCGAATTGTGTCCATGCCTCTGGACAAGGACCATGAAGTAGCAGTTCAAGCCATGAAACTCTTGATGCTTATGTCACAGTAAATAATTTCTTTTTTAATTTACTGTATTGTTTTAATGGCAACAAGATCCAGGTACAATCTTGATGAATCTTCCTGTAATCAGTTACTTGTTGGGAAACAGGTGCTTCTGGCAGGATATGAGTTACAGGTAAAGCTGCTCAAGACATGACATTTTCTTTCTGTAAGAAATGCCAATGTTAAGACTACCCTTGTGCTGAGATTCAATCTGAAAACTACATTTTTATATCTTTACGTTTCCCTCTGAAAGGAAATTCCACCTTTTTGAATTTTGGCTTTTCTCAAAAAAGCATTTGACTGCCTTGGGGGAAGTTCTCACTGAAGTTGGGGTCCCCACCCCATCTTCTGTCCCAGGATTGCCAGGCCTTGACCAGAAGCTTGGAGAACTCTGCCATCTTTCCTGTCTCTGCACCTGATGCAGGAAGCCTTGAGCTTTGAGGCTGTTACTAGAATTTGGACTTTGAGATTCTTGGCTCCAGGGCAGAGAATCTGGTGGCCTTTGAGCCCATAGCAGACTGACTGACAGGAAATGCGCAAGTGTTTGATACTTTGGTTTTGCTGAGGTGGAAAACCAACGGAAGAGTTGTTTTCTTGGGAAATTTACCTGCCAGCCGTAGATTTGGTAGGATAATGGCAAGCTGGAAGTGTGAGGAAGAATTAGACTTAGTATTACAGAAGTATATAAATCTTATTCTGATACATCCTTGAGCAGCATGTTTATTTTAGAAATGTCTTTATTTGCAAAATATGTGTAGAATAAACTTTCTGTCCCTCTTTTTCAAAGCAAAATGGGAATAAAAACTTCACTGCATTCCATTGGTAATACAGTTGAGATGTTAGGACTCAGTGTCTCTTCTGTCTGAGAGCGTAAGTTGAATTTTGGTGATGCAGATGCTTATTTCCATGTACAGCATCACACATTGTCCAATAGCCATGTGGGATTTGCTTCTCCATTTAAGCCAGAAGTATTAGTCATTGCTAGAGGAGCATGTAGACCTTGGTGGTCCAACTAATATGATGTTGTAGATATTTACATTAAATTCCAAGTATGCTTGTATGTTAAAGTGCTGCTCTATAGTCTCCTATCTCACTTCACATTCCACTGGCTTGAATGGCATTTTTCCAGGCCTCCTTCAATAGGCACATCAGAACAGCATATGATGCTGTGAACACTGCACCCTCTTTGGAAGGTAGTGCCATTGTTTGGGCCTCACTAGTAGTAGCCAGGGTTATATTGTTCCTGTGTTCACAATATCCATTTCTACATCCCTTGGTTCCCCATGGTGCCTAGCTGTTGGAACAAAGCACAATGCTGTGTCCATGGATAACGTGTCCCTGTGCTAGGAGGAGCAGCTCACCATTGTTGAAGTACAAAGATTCCATACACCAGTTATGGCTGCACTTGTTCCGTATCTGAATTAACAAGAGCTATATTGGCACTGCAGCTGTTTATCATCTCTGGCTTTATTATAAGGGATCATGTTCTCATTAATGCAAGCTGCAGCTATGAAAGTTTGATCAATGTTTCTTTTTCCCTGAAGCAGTTTTTTCAGAATTTTGCTTAAGTATGGTTTCCAGTGTGAAGAAATGCCTTCTAAATTTTTCTGAATGATATTTTTCCATCATAAGATGTAATTTTCCTAAGTAAAACTAATACATTATGAAATTGTTTTAAATTAGGCTGTGTAGAGGCCTAGCAAATACATTCTTTTCTTTCTTTTTGCTCATCTGTTGCATAGCCATCCTGCTTTCTTCCACTGCCCCCCCCAGTTGCTCTGAGCCCTGCTGATTTGGCTTAATTATTGGAGTGGTGAAAGTGTGAACTGGGGACTCAATAAGCAAATTCAGCAACAGCTCTTCTCTTTGGTAAGAGTAGTGCTGACCAGTCTATAACTCTGTGTGAAGAGAATGCAGACAATATAGACAGTCACATGTACAGGTTTCTTAATAAGAGCCTGCATCAAGATCCTTTTCTAGCAGGGGAAAAGCTGATGCCTTAGTACCTACAATAGTGGCAGGGAGGACTTGCTGCTGGCACTGCAGAAGCAAAGACCTGCAGGGCTGTTGTGTCTCAAATAGGTGTGTCTCATAGCTCAGAACCAGTGTCTGGATATTGAGCAGTAATGCTGCTTGATACATGCAGTAAAGCACGAAATGCAGTTGGGGACAGCAACTCCCCTGCCTTAAAGGGGATAATGGAATAATAAACGATAGCCTGTATAAATGACATGGCTACTAGTATGCATTGGTGTAATAAAATTTTTGCCACTTTTGTCATGCTGTCTTGGCTTCTCTTTGAATGACTAATTTTTGTCATCTGCAAATTTGGCAACTGAATTCAAGCGGCCCAACTTGCATTTTTAGTGAGATGTGAGAGACCTTTCAGATCAAGTTTCTATTTTTAAAGCTACTGGCAAGAATCTCTATCTGAATTCCCTATATTTGACCTGGAATCATTAATTTTTGAAAAAAAACCAGTATAATCTTAACTGATGAGGTACTGACCCTCAGAACATATCTCTAATCTTGGAATGAATATTTTGTTGTGTCGTGACATGAGTCATAAAGAAGCAAGGCCAGGAATAGCTTTTTTTCTTCCAATTAGTCTGTTGGTAGTTTTTACTGGGAAAAATACATGATGTCAGTAACTTCCTTTTACTGACTTCCATAGTTGTCTTTTGGGTGAGTATAGCAGCAAGACTATGTTGCTAATTGACCATTTTTGTGATATTCTACAGTGGCAGCAGAGCTGTGCTCCCTGTATGTTAGTAACAGGTTTGAGCATCTCTTAACCATCACTGCATTCCAGTCCTGTGAAATATACACTGACTACTCTGTGTTCTACTAGCCCATAAAACTGCTGTGCCTTTGCATTCTCTCTTTTGATAGCTAGAGAGGCAGTGAAAACACTAATCTTTTCAATTCACTTATATGTGTTACATTATGAAAAAAAAAATCCCAGTGCTGATTCAGAACTCTCTTGCTATGCATATACTTAGTTTTTTTTCAAATCCATGTTTGTATTTTGTTCTTGTGTATCTCTGTGAGCTGAGATTTTTTTCCTTCTTGTTTGTTGCATGTTGTCTCAATTGAATGCCAGTCTTTGGGCTAGTGGTTTTCTATTTTTACACAGCATGATGCGATCCTGAAGCTGAAATGAGCCTATGAGGTTTAGCATAATAGAAATTATTAATGGTACTGAATTATGCATAATTGTTAGCATTAATGTTGCAAAGGATCTGACAGGGAATAGAACTAGGAAGGAAATAAAGAGGGAGGAAACATGAGTGACAATGAGAGACCAAGGTATCTTACTGAAAACATTGCCTTTTAGGAGGCAAATTAGTTTAGTGTGCCTACTGCTAGACAATTCTGTTAATTTTTGTGTGCATAACTACCTAGAAGAGTAGGGGGATTATGGAAAAGAGCAGCAAAAGTAATTAGGTAACAGCAGTAGATGCATGGGGAAAGGTTACAAGTGGTGCGGGTAGGGGCACAAACCTGCAATTAGTTTGAATATGTAAATAACACAGGGGAAAATGACTGCGATTTACATTAGTTGAGTGTAACTAGAAATTAAACTGAGTTTTAAACACGAAACACATCAGTCTGCCAAAGCATAATCACAGTGTATTGCAACATGCTAATCCTATTGTACAATGGGTGGGAAAGGACTGTTGTTACATTGTAGTGACAACCATGTTGTCATTTTGCTGATCACCAAAGTGTGTCTGGAAATACCTGCAATGAGAGCGGGGGAGTGAGATTACAGAACAGATTAGTAGGACATGATTTCTGTACTTAACATTTTTATTGCAGACGTTAGAATACTTTCCACATACATTTTTTTGGTTGATAGTGCTCAGTGTACAAATACTGCTTTTACAATGTATCTGCAGATTTGGATGTTTAACCTGACTTAAATGCAAAGTGAACAGATTCTTTTTTGATTGAGATGCTATACCTTGGATTGTCAATCACCATAATGTGTACCAGATCTTACCCTGCACAGCCACTAAAAACAAAGACTAGCATAAAACTCTGTAAAGTGCATCAGGTGTGTTTTTATTTTACTCTCGTGATTTTGATGGTTATCCTTGGTATGAGCAACAGCACAGACCAAGTCAAGCAATTCCAGCAGTCATACCTCTTGCCTGCCACAAAATGAAACAAAAAGCAAGATACAAAATCTTTCAACTGGTGCCATATGCAGAACAAAATGGGTCTGTGATCTCCCTCTAGAATGTCCCAGTTTCTTCTTTGTGACATGTTCACACTGAAGTGCAGAGAAAATGGTATGTCATGAGATTGGTATGTGGAAGGCCATGCCTGTTTATTTTTAGGCACCTAAACACTGGCAGGCACTTCTGGCTTAACCTTTAGCTGTTGCTTGGCATTCTGAGGGCTGTGAATTTGCAGCAGTATTATTGCTGTATTTGAAGTATTCTTTGTGTGGTTGATGATTGGCTTATGTATGTAAAAAAGAAAGGCACCCGTTTTCTGTGGTGGTGTTAGTGCTGGTGGTAGCAGGTGTAGTCAAGTGCTGCATCTTGCAGAGGCAGGTAAAATGCCTGAGCACTCATTTCAGTGGGAGTACGAGTGTAAACCTCATTGCGGCTCAGTGGTGGTTGAACAGTAATAGTAGTAGTAGTACACACAGGTATTCCCTCCCACTCAAGAAAGAAAAAAACAAAAGATCAGGCGCTCAAGTGATGTCAGGAGTGTCCGTCAGCTCGTGCTGCAAAGAAAATGGATTCTTCTCCCTTTGCTTCTCTGCTCTTTAGGGGTGCTTCATTCACATCTGGAGCTATTGCATCTGACTTACTCGTGTCTTGAGGAGGCAGGAAATAACACTGCCCTAGATTAATGTAACTGGCAAATTCCCAGCCTCTTAGAAGCCAAAGTTAAAAACAGGGAGGTTGGGATTTTGGAAATCCTAGAATGGCTGAAGTTAGAAGGGTCGTCTGGTCCAAGCCCCTACTCAAGAAGAGCCACATAGAGCACATTGCCCAGGACTGCACCCAGATGGCTTTTGAGTATCTCCAGCAATGGAGACTCCACAACCTCCCTGAGCAGCCTGTGCCAGTGCTCTCACCTTCACAGTAGAAACATGTTTCCCGATGTTCAGGAGGAGCCTCCTGTGTTTCAGTTTGTGCCTGTTGCTTCTGGTCCTGGGCACCACTGAGCAGAGCCTGTCTTTGTCTTCTTACTCTCTCCACCAGGTTTGCTAAAATCCCCCTGAACCTTCTTTCCTCTAGGCTGAACAGTCCCAGCTCCCTCGACCTTTTCTCGAAGGAGAGATGCTCCAGTCCCAGGAGAGATGATCCCCAGACGATCTTTGTGACCCTTCCTTGGTCTCTCCCCAGTATGTCTCTTGTACTGGGGAGCCCAGCCCTGGACCCAGCGCTCCAGGTGTGGCTTCACCAGTGCTGCTTAGAGGGGAAGGATCAACTCCCCAAACCTGCTGGTAACACTTAATGCAGATTGGGATACCATTCACCTTTTCAGCAAGGGCACATTGGTGGCTCGTGTTCAACTTGGTGTCCACCAGGATCCCCAGGTTTTTTCCTAAGGATAGAAAATACCTATGGAAAGGCAGTTTCAGTAGTACTGGAAAGGAAGAGTCCTTAATTTCTATCTAGAGAGACAGATGTTGCTGAGCCCTTCAAGCTATCTGAACAATTCAGTCAAGGAACTCTTTTAAAACAGAAACATTTAGGGATTGCATTCATAATTTCTATAAATGTGTTAAAGACAGAAAACCTGAAATATAAAGAAGAAAAAATTTAAATATAAAAAAGAGATTATGCTTGACTGGCATGTTCATACAGGAAATTCCATTTAAGCATAAGAAAGAAGTTTTTCGCTGTGGGAGTGATCCAGTACTGGAACACATTGCCAGAGATGTTGTAGAGTCTTTGACCTCATAGATTGGACACAACCCTCATCAGCCTGCTGTAGCTGATCCTCTTGTGAGTAGGGAGTTGTACCGGATGACCTGCAGAGGTGCTGACCATCCTCAGTGCTCTGTGATTCTGTAGTGGTTCAATCTAGATCACTGTATGTTTGTGTAGAAATTTCTTATATTCCAAGCTGTCCACTTGGTTTTGAAAAAAAAAATATATGTAGAGAAAATGACAAAGACATCTTCATGGAAAGTAGTGCTTTAAAAGAACTGAATAATAGATTAACATTAAAAAGAATGAAAGTAACCTTGTCAGACTGCTAGTTTATTTCTGTAAATTCCCCATAGTCTTTTAATACTTGTTATATAATGTCTTTTTATTCCTGTAAGTGCTCTCTATTGTTGTTCTTTGTTTTACTCTCGCTTGTTAACCTTGTAGAAGTTTAATAAATTTGATCATTTATGGCTTCACAGGACACACCACTGCTTTTTCATATGCTCTAATGCACCATTTTACTTCTTTCATGTTTTTACTGTTTAACATCAATAAACACGTTTTTACTCTACCTTCCTGTCACAGATCGACACTAACAATCAGGCATGGATGCAGGTTTCATACACACGCTAAGGTCTCGGGCCAACGGGCAAAAGCTTGGCCCCTCGTTTATTTTCACACTTATATACATATGTACAGACAATCAACAATTGGATGAAGAGGTTAAGCCTCTCCAAATTGATAGGATATAAATTCAGTCCATCACCTTCCTCCGCCTCCGGAGAAGGAATGCAAAACAATTCTAAAAATACAGCCTAGAAAAGATTAGTTACAAAAACATGGGCATTGTTTATCTTACAACTTACGAGGAAGTTTTTCACTGCTAACGCAAACAAGCATGCAATGAAAAACCAGGGCAACACTTTCCCAGTTCTGTAGATGGTTCAATGAGTGACATAAATATTTTCCTTTATGCTGATTTCTTGATATGTATTATCAGACAACTTCCTGTATGTCCTATTAGTGCAAATGTATGCTCAAGGTAATTTCAGGTTTAAACAGTCCACCAAAACCTGCCTTAAGTATGAAAGGCAGCTTTTATTTCACATTATGCTGTGAGACTGATTCATCACTTTCGGAGACATACCATTAGCACTTTCATTTAAAAGACCTTTATAACGGATGCTCCAGTAATAGTCTCACCTAATGTGAGCTCACTGCTTTTTCAGTCAGGTTGGAGGATATTTTGGGGCTTTGTGACTTGTGAGGATGCTAAAGGATGTGGTGGGTTGGAGACAAATGGGCAAGCATAGGAAGGACTGCTGATTTGTTTTTTAGACATCACTCTTAGCAAGAGAACAGCATGAATCCTCAGTTGTAGAGAGGGTATTGGACCACAGCTGTAGATGGTTTTAAAATGTTACTACTTGAGGATTGAATGCAGTGATAAATAAAAACCCTTTCCTCTCACCTGAATGTAGTTGGTGTAAGGATCTCATATGTTGCTCTTTCATTCTCTGAAGTAGACTAGTCCAGTGACGTTGTTGTGGCAGTAAGAAGCAGGTATTTGGAAACTCTGATCCTTGCTTTGGACTTCACTGCTCTGGTATCTCTTTATTGGGTTATTCAACCTTGATGCTTCAGTTTCTCTTTGTAAAAATTTGATATGAATACCATTTCTACCTCTCAGAGAGAGTGTTCTAGGTTTACTAGTTGGCATGTGGTATTCTCAAGATGTGTAGCTGAATGAAAAAAGTCATGACTTTGAATGTGTTTGTGCAGAGAGGTTGCAGGCATAAGTGTGGCATCAAGAATGTATTTTGATTTCTTTTTACATGGGACTCTGTACAAGTCTAGTGAAATAGAATATAGGTTTTAAAATGCTGGAATAAATAACTTAAAAATAATTTGTACTACACAATGAAGGTTTCTTACTGTTTATTATCTTCTATGGTGAACATCTAAGCATAAAGGAGAGGCATGATTTTCCTGTTTTATTACTGTTGCTCTTTTTACTGTGATCACTAATCAACTGTAATTATACTTTAAATTAATGTTCATGTCTATGCAGTGGGCCAGATTTACCATAGCTTGCACAGACTGCTTCTCTACGCAGTGAGTAAAAGAACACTGCCAATTTTATTTGAAAACATTTTTGTAAATGCCCTACAAAAATTTACACATAACTGTGTACACAAGTTGCACAGTTATGGAGAATCAAGTCTAGTAAAAGCTGGACATAGCGTTCATACTATTCTTTGCAGATAAACCTGGACTATAACTTCCGTTGTTATTTTTGCCTAGGAACTGTGAGGATGTGTTATCAGCTGAAGACTGTGAAATGTTATACCAGTTTGTTTATACCACACACCGTCCGCTTGCAGTAGCAGCTGGGGAATTCCTTTACAAAAGGTATCTCTGCCTGCCTACTTCTTGCAGATTCTCATTTGTTTTGGAATGAAGGTGGATTTATTTAAGGGGGACATCAAGCGTGAATTTTTCTGTTGAAAGTGTGTGCCAGGTTTGTTCTGGTCAATCAGAAGAGAAGTGTTGTTCGGGGGTAATTGCATATTTTCCTGCACAGCCCTGAAACAATGGGCATGAGAAAAGTTGCAAGACTAACATAGAGAATATGAAACTACTGACTGATCCGCAAGTGCCATGCTGTGTTGAGAACGTGCCCTCTTTCTTTCTACTTTCTTTTCCTATAGCTTTGCTTCTTACAAGCTAATCTGTCACTTGTTATCTTCTAGATTTTCATAGTTTGGTGATTAATCACAAAAATGGCCTCCTCTTCTCACTTTGGAAGTTGCCTTATACATTGTAAAGGCTTTGAATAATGAGAGATACAGCAGATTAGAAGGCCCTCTCAATTTCCTGTCAGGTTAATGAAGTACAGGGTTTATCTTCCCCAGGAGTAACCCTTATAAATGGGCTTCTTGTAACAATGGTTGCATGAAGTTGAATGGAGTTGGCATGCTAAAAAGGAAAGAGACAAATATTCTTTCTCTACGGCTGAGAGAAATAATCTTGATTTACAAAAAGGAAGGAAAATAAAAATATTTAGGCAAGGATTTTGTGGGGGAACATTCAGAAATAATAATTGTGTTTCCACACATACAAAATCTCCTCTAGTTGTCTAGGTGTCTTTTCCTGTCTAACTGAAGTGTTGGCATTCTGGAGTTTGTGGAGCCAAGTCCAACAGAAAGACAAATGAAGAGAAACTTCTGTTTTGATGAGTCTGCTATCACATCTACTAGACTTAGTCTTTTGTGTTGGTCCTAATATGTGCTCATAAATTAGATGTTTTTCCTCTCAGAACTCTGCTGCTTTTTGCTATCAAAGTGATTGCTCTGATAACTACTTTTTCTACCCAGCTTGGTAGTGCACTGTGGACACCTTGACCCTGTAAATCTCATCCTTATTCTTGTTTGCCCAGTGCTTCTCTCCAGCACTTCTACCAGTATAGAATGTTCGCTCTGGTGTGATAAGACACCCTCCTTTCTCACACCCTCTGGTGTGAGACCCTCCTTTCCTTGGTCATACTGCTGAGTTTTAGTATAAATACTTATGCTTTCCAGCCCTGCTGTCCTTTCTTCTTGGTTTGCACAAAATCTCCTCCATGCCTGCATATTTTAACTTAGGTTACTTAGCTGGCATAAATTATACCAGCAGAAGCACTTCCTGAATGCAGGAAAGCTTTTGCTGACATTTAGTAGTGTGGTCCAGCTCTTAAATCCAAGCTGTTTGGGCCTTACATTAATCTGGGGGGATGGCCTTCCTGTATTTATCTTGGGATTAGCACTTTTTGTGGGCAGTAGTCACAGTCATTTTGGATAAGGGGGGAGATAGAAGTGTCATACTGTGTTTCATGCTTCAGACAGAAGAGGAAGAGCAGATTTTCCACTGTATTTGTGACGTTAATTGCCTCTTTCCTTAAGAAGCTGCAGTTCCAAGATGTACTGTGATGTGAATAGTGGCTGTGTAGTAATATCTCTACTGTGTTGTTAAGGTTTAAATTTGGCCTAGAGCAAGCCCCTTTTCAAGCATGAGCAAACGCCTACCTCATTGTATGATCAGTTCTGTGGCATCTGCATCTGTTATCCAGAAAGCTGGCATGGTAACTGTGAAACTGTCAGAAACAGTCTCTGCATCCACAGGGACAGCATATCTCTCATAATGCAGAACAATCTAATCTTTTTTCCTTTCATCTGATAAAAAAGTCTAATGAGATTTGGGATAAATAAGTAGGCACTTAGGAGAAATACAGTCCTTGTGATCTTGACAGAATTACTGTTTCATTGTTGAATGAGTGTGAGGAGAATGTGGCAGAACTGGACTGACTTCCTTTTCTGTTGGCAGGCTGCTTAGTCATGAGGGAGATAAAGAAGTTCAGCCCAAAGGAGGAGGAAAGTTTGGGGCGAGTACTGGCCAATTGAAAAGATTAATATGCTTTTTCCTGGAGAGTGAGGTGAGGAGAACAGCCCCTGTAGTAAGCCCCTTAAATCCAATGCTGCATGTTAAATCAATTAGTTTCTTTCTTTTGAAAGCAATTTCTGTTGGTGAGCTCCAAAATGTTTGGTGTTTGAAATGTTTTTACTCTCTAGGTTAAGTTTTTAATGAATCCATTTCTGTTCTGTTGTATTAAAACTAATTTACAAGTGTGCTAATGGAGAGAATCAGTGCTGAGGCAGTTTCTGGAAGCAAGCTGAAAGACTAATGCCAAGTAGTGAGGGTTTTTTGGAATGTGTCCGTATCTTTCTGCGGGCAGATGTAGGTTGCTGTACCATGGCTCCATGCTGACCAAAACTTGTAGTTTGCTGAGAGTTTTATCAGCTTAAGTGCTGATAAACAGTTCATGTTTTGCTTTTGCAGTGGTGCAGACCTCTATCTGGCCAAAGTGTCTCAGGCACAGCAGTTTTGAATTTTTCTGCAAAGAATTGGATAGACAAGGACTTGTTTCTAGTTCTGTGACTTGATTTTTAGCTGTTATGGTCAGCAGTATAAAGCAATACAGAAGCTAGTTTCAGGGATTGTTTAAATTAAATTTAAAATTAAATTTGTATTTAAAAAAGAGAAAATAAAATATTTTTTGCCTGCTTTTCCTGCTTTTTCACCCCACTTTCCTGCTTTGTATCAGATTGAAGACATGGTGTTTAAATGTTGACTGGCCTTGAACTAAATATGTTGGACTACTGGGTGTGAATATGTGTTGAATGGCAGAGCTTTGTCATTGGGCATTGAAGGGGGACATATGAAGCTGTATTTCTTTTAGTGATGTGCTTGCTTCTATAAGCTTGTGTTTTTAATCCTTAGCTACACAAACACGTTGCATATCTAATAGACAGCTTGTGGGATTGGGCAGGCAAATTCCTGAAGGACTGGGAGTGCATGACCACTCTTCTATTAAAAAATGCTGAAGAAGATGGAGAAGGTGGGTAAGCAGAGAACTAGGTTTTGTCTGAATGAATCTCCCCATAGTATTTTTTGAACCTTGCCTTAGCTAGTTCAGGATAATTTCATATTGCAGTACCATTTGGTCCCAAATTGCGGTCCCCAAGTGTCACAAAGCAGATGCAACTCAATGCACTGCTAATGTAATATTTATATCAACATATTTGTTTTATGCAGGATTCTGTATTTCTGTAATGTTAGTTTAGAAACTTTGCAAGAATACTTGTATAATTAAGCCATGATGCTTATGTAGTGTTCACTTTATTTGTTTCTCCAAAACTTAAGAGTCTAAAAGTATTAATAGATTGAAATGCAATTATTGTCAGGCTTTTGTTCCTGCCCCAAAAATAAAAGAGTAATGTATTCAGTTCACTGACATCTAACATTAGACGATTTTTTTTGTAGAATTATTTTGAAGTGAACTTAAATAAACCTTTAAATTCCTTTCCAGCCCAAACCATTATATGATTCTATGAATAGCTGTTGTAGTAGAACTGGAGTTGGTTGTGTGATTAAAATCAGTTTGTAGGCCCAGTGAGTTAGAACATTTTGCTACTCAAAGAAGAAGGTTTGTCCTAATTGAGACACTAGTCAGTAGGAGACCTCATTAAAACTGCGTGTGGTGTTGTGAGCCCAACTGCCCAAAAAAGTTTAGCCCCTAAGGGATTAATGGTACTCGGTAAATGTAGAAAATAACTTTCTTCAAATGAAGTCAAACACTCTCTAGCTGTTTATGTAGCAACACTGCATCTCTCTTTCTTTAGTGTCGTTCCACATTTGCTCAGGTAAAGGAGTAGGCTTTACATCATTTGTTGCTGCATTTTCACTTTTCTTTTGTGTGATGCTGAGACTGATTTACTTCCAGCACTGAGTGATGCCCAGGAAAGTGCTCTCATCGAAATCATTCTTGCAACAGTCAGAGAAGCAGCTGAAGGTCATCCTCCAGTGGGCAGAGGTGCAGCCAAAAAAGTCAGTGCATCTTAGTCTTATTTGTTGTCCTGTCATCACATTATCTTTGCCTTATGTACTTTGCCAGACAGCTTGTTCCTAGTTGCAAGTGTATCTTAGGAAATAAAATCGCTTTTTTTCTGAAATGTTGCAGTGTCTTTTCACCACTAGATCTTATTAGAAGTGGATGTTGAAGGAGATGAGCATTAGAGGAGAGCCACTTGAAGCATGTTACTGACAAATGATGAGCATTTTATCCATGACATATAGCTGTTCAGCAATTTGCATCTAATTTAAGGTTAACAAAAAAAGAGAAGCATCTGGTTTTCTTCATGGAAAAGTATCTCTATCTTAGCTTGATGTGCTTGAGACAGTGCAATTGGAGTTAAGCTTGGATTACATGTAAAATTCCACTCAAATCTCAGAGATTTTATAATTGAAACCAAATGCTTTATCTGCAGATTTTGTCAGTAAAAGAGAAGAAAATACAATTGGAAGATTGTACCAAAATTACTGAACACTTTATTATGGTGCTTCCTCAGCTCTTGGCAAAGGTAACTAACAGCTGCTCTGTGAATGCATGTTAAATATTTTATTAAAATTCCTGCAATGTATTCATATCCTGTTTTTTCTCTGCAGTATTCAACAGATGCACAAAAAGTGGCAAATCTTCTGCAGATTCCTCAGTATTATGATTTAGATGTTTACAGGACGGGACATCTAGAGAAGGTGAATAGGAGTTGGGCTAATCTGTTCATGTGGAATGCGCTAAGTTTATGTGACAATGTAGGGAGTTTAATGGGGTTTGGAACAAGTAGGAAGTTGTTGAAATACAATGCAATTGTCTCATACCTTAAGGAAAGTGGTTCTATTCAGGCTTTACTTTTTGATTTGGAGCTGCAAAAGCTTAGCGCTTGTCAGTTCTGGTATGCTGTGTCTGCCCTTAGTGGGTAACAATTTGTGGTTTTGTGTGGTAGACCCAGCCCTGGATTTTTTCATTCCTGGTTGGAGGGAGGGTGGCTTATGCCATGTGTCTAAGCTGGTGTCTCCCAGGAGTTTACTATGGAGTAGGTTTCATTCTCCATGAGGGCTGACTCCCAGCTGCTAGGGAATGACAGTAACTGAAAGATAAGAATGGAGATAGTATATCTGCTGATGGGAAAGGGATGGTCAGAAACGGATAGATGAAATCCTCGAAATAGCTTAATGTGTTCTTAAGCAGGGATGTTTACAGGGAGGTAGTGTTAGGCAAACATTCTGAGGTTAATTTCAGAGAGCGAGTCAGCAGAGTGGCACAGTTACCTCTCCCACTTAAAGCGAAGACCCAGTCGCTGATGTGTTCCATAACATTCTCCATTCTCTATTGCTGAGGCAGGCAACTTCCATTGTTTGGAGACACACCTGTCCTTTGGGAAGGCATCTTTTATTCCATGTATAATGCTAAACATGTATTGCTAAAGTAGAACTTAAAGTAGTTGCTTCATTCTTTAGGAAGATCCAGAGACGTAATAATAAAAAGAGCTATAAACACAGAAAAAAAAGTTGTGTCTAATCCTACCCCTCTCCTCCTTAGACTGGCATTTGTTTCATCTTGTTTATATGACCTATAAGGATATATGGGCCCAGTGAAATGATTTAAAGCATAAGAGAATTTTTGTAGAATTTACCTATAATACCCATTTTATCACCTGCAGCATTTAGATGCTTTGCTGAGAGAGATAAAAGACATTGTGGCCAAACACTCCGACATGTCTGTCCTCGAGGCTTCCTCCAGGACTTATTATATCCTCTGCAGTGAAGAAATTGCCATCTATAGCCAGGTGGATTGTGCTCGAACTCAAATGATAGATGAGTTGATGGATCAGCTTAACCAGCTACTAGATTGCTTCTGGCAAAAGGTGAGTGTGACTCACTGAAGGGTAAGCAGACTGTTTCCCTAGGAAAAAAAAGGAAGACAAAATTAAGGGGAATACAAAACTATTCTTTGCCTGTTGTTTTGTCTTGAAAGAGGCAGAACTCTAAAAGATGGGTTTGCACCTCTGAAAGGAATGGTTCTTCACATTTTAATGAAGCAGATATATTTCAGCAGTATATTTTGGCAGGAGTAGAGTGGAGAAAATAATAAACAAGGTAGTCCGCACCACCAACAGGGCATTGTATGTCTTCTGGCAGGCTTTTATTGGAAGCTGATGTTGTAAAATGTGTCAAGCCAAAAGGTCCCCTAACCTCAGATTAGAATTATTTTGTTGATCTATGTCAGTGTGGGAGAATGTGTACTTGTGAGGAACAAAAGTGCTACACCAGATATTCTGGACCTAAGGTCTGTAGTTGCTTTGTAGTTACTCCAGTACTGGGCCAGAGATACTATGTGCAATATCAGCTAGTAAGTGCTGTCGATCTATAGGTGATGAGGCTCTTCCCAAAAAGGTATAGTTCTGTTTTTCTTCATATTTGACTGGATACAGGATGCCCTTTGTGCTGTCACTTCGGATGTAGGGAAAAAAATAGCAAACAGCAGTCTGTAATGAAGATTGTATAGCTTTGAGGGTCTTTGAAATAATGACTTTCCCCTTGAAAGAGGACTTCAGTCTCCCTCAAAGCTTTTCATTAGGTCTAAAAAGCAGAAACAGCTGGTGGGGATATGAATAGCTTGCTGGCTGAGCTGAACAACAGAAGCCTGCAGCTGATCTGATCAACTGTGCCGTCATGAACAGGTGTCATGCCATGGTATGAGAGTTAACACTGGCAGGTTTTTATTGGGCACAGGGATATTGCAAAATGTGTCAAGCCAAAAAATCCCCTAACCTCAGATTGGATTAATTTTATTGGTCTTAAATAGAGATCTATGTCAATGTGGGAGAATGTGTACTTATGAGAAACAAGATAAGTGCAAGACCAGGGATTCTTCGACTCCTCCGTAGTGTGATCTATATCTAAATAAAGAGATTTTTCTCCTGGAACTCCTCCCTTCTAATTCCTGGTTGTATATTTCGTCCCCCAGAATCACATAGTATACTTGTGGAAACTACAGCAATTGCATCTATGGGAAAGTATTTAATATATTTTTAGCTATCTTTGGATGTGATCTGGCAGCTGGAAGTAAGGAAGGTCAGCACCATGTGAACACTTAGCTTTCCGGAGATCCTTGACAACTGTGTGAAGGACCATGTTAGACTAATTGCTACTTTTTACTCTGTGTTAGCAACACTGCAGTCTAGGGAGGCTGCCATTGATTTATTAATGACAGGGATTTTCCCTTATACAAAGTTTCTGTGCAGTTGCATTGTTTTCTTTTTACTGTAGAGTAAGACATGAGCAGCATGGTTAGAAGTGAAGCTGTTGGGGAGGGCTGGAAGAATGGGATCCGAGCTTTTGGGTTGGTTGGGAAGAGAACACAGTAGTTGCCTTGGCCCATACTGGCTAATTCTCTTTCTTTCCCAAACTTCCATGATTTAGGAAGGAGGATTTTGTATGGACACAGGAGAAATATCCCGGATACATTCTACTTTGAGAAGAGTAGCAGCTTTTCATAAGTGAGATGTTTATTTACACAATTTGTGTTCCCATATACTTAAAGTGTTAACCTTACGCATGCAAAGTGAGAATTGCTTGTTGGGTTTAATGGGGTTTTCACAAGAGAATGAAAGTGATACCTATGAGAGGTGCTACCAGGTTTAGCTTCTTCTTAATAGAACTGTGTGCTTGGATATGGAATTATTTTTGGACTCATTACTGAGCATCAGCTCTAATGTGGCTGAGAAGTGTATGCTACAGAATTGAGATGTGAGAGTGGTCACAGAGATCCCCTCTGTAGTGCCTCTGTCCTAGCTGGATGTTTTTCCACAGCCTTACTGACAATAATGGTGGTCAGTCTGAAGAGGGTATAGTGAATGCAATCATTCTTTGCAGCAGATGTAATCTGCTTTTTATTTTTGGTTTATCTGATCTTCTTTTGTTAAAAGATGATTTCTCAAAACCTTGGGTCTCCAGAGACTGGTAAATTGTCATGCAAGGTAGTACAGAGGTTGGGGGAATTGGGCCTTCTTCTCAATGTGTCTTTTACCTGTCAAGTGTGCTGGAGCTACTTTGGTTTTGCAAAGGGAAGTCTAATGTTGAGTTAAGAATACTCAAGACTATTGGAAACAGTAATTTAGAGTGGACTGAGGAAATTGTTCTTTAGACCTATTTGGGCACTTAAAGAGTATGTATAAAGTATAGCAAAAGATACAGAAATCAAGCTTCTTTTTCCTCTCCTCATAACCCTGCAGTTTTGTGGTAGGAATGCAGACTAAAGCTATGTTGCAGTGTTAGATGATGAAAACTTACTTTCTCCCCCTTTTAATTAATATTTAGTTGTTTAATGTTATTGCTATACATCATATGAAGGCAAAAATAGGATACATCTAACTTGTTTGATCAGGTGAGTCTTCATGTCTTGCTTAGTGTATCATTATTATTTCTTTTTCATCTGCAGTGCCCATGATCTCACCAAGTGGAATGTGTATGACAAGACTTTAAGGTTCCTGGTGTTTGAAACGGAACATGGCAGTTTGCCTGTTTTGGTGAGTAGTTAATATTTAACATTGAGAGATGTTTTTCTTGATGAAAGCACAAAGAAATGTGAAGTATTAAATAATCTTACATATCAGTGTGCTACGAGACAGGAAGATACTGTGTCCATTTCTCAATCTGGGAAACTGAGGCTGTCTTTGGTATAACATTGGAATCTGGAAATTCATGCCTTAATATTAATTAATTTTGGAGATTTCGTAGAACTGTGGTAATCATCTGACATCTGGATTGATCCTTTGTCATGTTCAGTACTTCCAGTGACTGCAGAGTCTCACTTTCAGTACATGTGAAATTGCTGGGACTGTGAGGAACCCCTTTTAGGTTGCATGTAACCAGAAATTGGAATACTTTGGACCTATTGCTTACATGTTGACTCTTGTTGTAGTGGTTTATGATTGCCAGTTGTCTCAACTGCAGTCTTTTGGTTATCTGGTTGCCTCAACTCAAACATTGTTTGTGCCAAGATGGAGTTGTGTATTCTATGATTGCAAGGTGAAATACTTTAGGAGTTATGAATGTTACCCAGCCCCTGTTTGCAGGAGAGAACTTGGGGGGTTTTTTGGGAAGGGGTGAAATTTAGTTGAG
Organism: Oreocharis arfaki; assembly: GCA_013398015.1. Classification (NCBI taxonomy): domain Eukaryota; kingdom Metazoa; phylum Chordata; class Aves; order Passeriformes; family Paramythiidae; genus Oreocharis; species Oreocharis arfaki. The sequence goes on from VZRR01006140.1 coordinate 776,273, forward strand.
TAGAGAGAGCCTGCAGCCAGTAGGTAGAGGTGAACTCCTTTAGATGGAGCATCAGAGCACCAAGGTTTGGCTTCTGCTCTGAACTGGCCTCTGGAGGAGTCTGCCTTTCATCAGAGGCTGCAAACAAATCCCAAGGAGCTAAGCAGAAGTGAGCCTCTGGGAACACACTTTTTGGTATGTGGGTTGCTTTCCCTTGAACTCATCAAGATGTCAGAGAAGTTCTGCAGAAGCAGCACCTTAGTAATGAAGTTTCTCAGGGGGCAATGCTTGCTTGTATATAAACCTATAAAATTTATTTTAAGGATCTGAATACAACTGGGAAATGTTCATGCAAGCAGCATGCAGAATGTCAGGCTTGAATGCTTTGTTTAGTTCTAAACTTTTTTTGCTGCTGAGCCTTTCATGTAAATAAAGGACATATGTTTTTATTTGCAGATTATCCTGCCAGCTCTCCAGTGCACATATTTTTCTCTCCTGTGGCAACTAGCTGCTGTTTTGGAAAATTCTCCCAAGGTTGGCCACTGATGTAATTTTGAAACCCAGAGTTGTGCTTATAGAAGTTGATTTTCCTGTTCTGAGATTTCTTGAAAAAACAAGCTTCTAAGAAGTTAGTTTGTCTATTTTCTTGAGGAAACCAAATTGAATTGAGGAATTTTCTCTCTCTCTTCTCCTCTTTTTTTTTTTTCGTTTAAAGTGTGTGTGCTTTTTCAGTCTGCAGGAACAATGGTTCACTGCTATTTTTACTGCAAAACATGTGCATCGAATTCCCGGGGCTTGATGAAGATAAGGAACTTGTCTCCCTGCCAAAGAGTTTGTTGTTTTCTTGTTTTAAGCAACAAAGAATATTCAATGAAAACTCCAGGACATTCTGTAGCTTTGTTTCTTTTTTTATTTTCTTGATTTACCTACATATTTCTGTCAGAAAGGTTGAGGAAAGTGGTAATTTTCTCATTGGTTGACTATTTACTTTCGTAATTTATAAAGTACCAAGCTCTAGCAGGTGTTTCAGAAGAAGGTGTTCAGAAGAAAGTCTAATTTAAGACACCAGAAAGGAAAACTTTTATGTTTTGTTTCATGTGTGAGTGTGTACTTGTGGAGCTCCTCTTCATGGTGATTTCTGACTCCAGTGGGTGCTGCTGCTTCTGTCATTCTGTCCCCTTCCCTGGTGCTCCTGTGCATACAGGACAGGGCGCTGACACGGACATTTGTGTGAGAAACGCCAGCTGGGAGGTTACCCATTTGGCCACTGATTCACTGTCTATTCCCGTCCCATTCCATTCCTGCATGGATGTCCACATCTTTCACACTGCTCTAATGTGTGCTGCCTTTCACTCCAGACACGGTTAGCTCGCCTGGTGATGGGGCAGCACATTTTTTAATTTGGCTTTTCATATGGGAGCAGATTTTGATTGGAAGCAGATGTGACGGCCCACTCTGCAGGGCCAAATCTGGATGTTGGCAGATAGAGAAGTTCCAAGAGTAAAAAAAAGAATATTTCCTGGACAGCAGCTCTGTTATTTTCCCCTTGCTCCTTCCCTAGCAGTGTTAAGGCGATGTATTGCCCCTCACCCGGTTCTCCTCAGCATGTCCTGGGATGGATCCCCTTTCTTATAAATGCAGAGTTGCACAGCATGAAATCTGTCTCTCTTGTAAGGGCATTCCTCTTACACTGACTGCTAAGAGCTCAGTGCAGTGGTCCCTCAGCTGGGACTTGGTGGAGGATCAGAAAGTCTTTTGTGTGGCTGTGAGCAAACTGAATAATCTCCCATGCTGGATTCATCTTAACAAAGAGTGGTGTCTTAAGTTTATGAGTGCCAAAGTTAAACTCCATTCCCTCTGTAGTCATTAGGGGAGGTAGGGAGAAAACCAGCTCCAGAAGGCAATGCACATTGAACATTAGGTGGGATGGACGAGAGGTTTTTATGACTCTACTTCCATTGTTATCACTGCTTCATACAGATAAGATGAAGTGAATAGGAGAATACGTGCTGCCCTCCCTACAGATGGAGAAACAGAGCGTTTGTGACTTGCTGAATTCCACTGGCCTCAGCAACTGTGACAGATGCAGTTGTTCATACCTAGTAAGCTGTTCTGTGAAATGCCAGCTTCTTTCATCATGTCATCAGCTGTGCTATCTTAAATGAATAATATGAGTGGAAGAAAGATGCAACTGTTGTTTGTTCTGTAATTCTCTGTTGAATCATAGTCTCTAACATATCGGTCCTTTCATTTTTCCTAAATATGTTTTTAGGAGACTCTTTTTCCACTAAGAAGGGAGCTGAGACGTTTCAGTCAGATTTGCACATGCTTCCTCCAGCATAAGGAAAAAGATGTAAGAGAAAAGGTTTGTGTTTCTTTATCACTTAACGAGCATTTGTGCTCAGACCTCCTTTTAAATGCCTGCCTTTTTTTTCATACTGGTGTTTCCTGCTACTAAATTTTTGCCATGTTTTAGTCTCTTTTTAGCAGAGAAATAACACATAAAAAACCCAGTCTTCAACTATTTATTCAAAATAAAAATTAAAGTTATGTTAGTTAAAATGCTACAAGTTATTGCCTTAGTCAAGCATAGATTTGTATCTGCATGAGTCCATCTGCAGAATCAAGGCCTGAATCTGAATGAAAATCACTGTGTTTTCTGATTAGACTTATCAGTGTACTGGTTGCTATCATTGCTTCATTAATGTCTTGCTATGGATATTACTTTAAAAATGGAGAAATTGTCATGTGGTTCAAGTGTTAAAAGAGGGATATTTCAAGATAATAGAGCTCTTCTTCTTGCCCATGGAACTTTGAAAATCTGTAGTTGGTATTCATGCATCATGCGTGTATACACTGCATCCTAAGGTACAAGTTTTTTAAGGATTTAGCTGGGGCATTTCGCCACAGCTGAGGCAAAGAGAAATCTTTAGTTTGTAAGGAAGAAGTGGGATGGAAACTTGATTGTGTTTGATGGAAATGCAAAGTGGAATTGGCAGGAAAAGTAACATGGTCTCTAAATCCTTCTTTGGCTTTGTTTGCTTGATACAGGCCTTCATGATACTCTGTGACTGGTTGCTGATTTTGAGTCACCTGGATTCAAATAATAATGAAGAAGCAGTCAGACTTCTAGGTTATCTTCCTAACACATCACTTCAGGAAAAACTGTTTTCATTTATCCAGGAACACGTTTTCGTGGATGAAGAAGAAGAGAAAAAAGGTTAGACATCTTCATCACCGGAGAAACAATCTACCGTTTTTGCTATCATTTGTCATCTGCAGTGAATATGTCAGGGAAAAGGGCTGGTCTTGCTTTTGTTGTTGTTTTTGTTTTATGAGTTGCTTTGTTTTTTTTTTTCTGGTTGGGCCCCTTTACAAACAAAAAACCCTGTAATTCTTTGGTCTGTACCGACTAACCACAGAATATAGATGCCAATTTACTTGTAGGATGAAAAGGGCTGAAGTAAAGCAGGGCTGGGTGAGTTAAAAGTGTTTGGTAGACTGACTTTCATGTTCCATATGATGGTGTTAGAGGAAGGCCTTGCAGTGTTGCAGTGTGGCTCTGTCAATGCATGGACCCTTCCAAGGCGTCAGAGTAACAGATCAGTGGATTTTGGTTTTGGGGCTGTGGGCAGGTTTCACAGAATTATAGACTGGTTTGGGTTGGAAAGAACCTTAATGATCATCTAATTCCAAACACCCCTGCCATGGACAGGGACACCTTCCACTAGACCAGGTTGCTCAAAACCCCATCCAGCCTGGCCTTGAACATGGAATGGGGCATCCACAGCTTGTCTGGGCAACCTGTTTCAGTACCTCACCACCACCACAGTCAAGAATTTCTTCCTTATATGTAAGAAATAAATCTGCCCTCTGTCATTTTAAAGCCGTTCCCCGCTGTATCACTACATGCTGCTGTTAAAAGTCCCTTTCCACCTCTCTTGTTGGCCCTGTTTCAGTACTGGAAGGTGCTGCAGGGTCTCCCCAGAACCTGCCCTTCTCCAGGTGGAACAACCCCAGCTCTCTCGACCTGTTTTCATAGGCAAGGTGCTCCAGTCCTCTGAGCATCTTCATTACCTGTGGTAATTAACAGCAGGTCAGAAAGCCAGTCTGAGTCTGACATTAGTCTCAGCACAGTCCATTTCAATCTGTGAGAAATCTAGTCGAGAGAAGCAAGAAATTCGAAACATTAGAGGGAGTAAACAACAATAAAGCTGCAGCTAGCATTTTGTTTAGATTCTTAGGATGTCTATGTTGTAGATAACTAATAATAGTATAGTTTAGTTAAAATAACCAATGAATCTACTGTAGTAGTTGAGCAACCAATAAACAGCTAACACAAATGATAAACATACAGAAGTGTATATATATAACACTAGCTCTTAGAATAAACGCTTTTTACCTACACTTTATGTTAGAATTAGTGTGTGTCGCACGTCCGCCTCAACTGCGACAATTACCCTCCTCTGGAATCACTCCAGCAGGTCCACGTCCTTCTTATGCTGAGGACCCCAGAGCTGGGCACAGCACGCCAGCTGGGGTCTCACCACAGCAGAGTAGAGGGGCAGAATCACCAACCTTGCCCTGCTGGCTGGGCTGATTTTGATGCAGCCTAGGACACAATTGGCATTCTGGGCTGTGAGTGCACGTTGCTGGGTCATGTTGAGCTTCTCATCAGCCAACATCCTCAAGTCCTTTTCCTCAGGGTTGCTCTCAGTCCAGTGGGAAATAGTATTTGTTGCTCTACTGCCTTTTTTCGAACACATTTGGATGCTGTATTAAGGTTGTAATTATGAAGGCTGGTTTCTTTTGGGAGTGTTTTGAAAATAGATTGTTCATTATGGTTCTGAGGCCAAGCTCAAGTGTCATGCTTTGACAAAACAAGCATTGTTCTAGATTTCTCTTGTCTAGTTCTTGTTCTTCAGCTGTTCAGATGGAGTTCTCTGTTCAGTTTTGGGCGCACTACATTTCCTTGGGTCATGGTGTATATGCAAGAACCACTGATGGGCCAAAATTGCCACAGGGAGATAGTAAGAGAATCTGTATTAGTAAAGATACAGTAGAAAAGATTGCACAAGTAGGTTGTAGTATCCTAGTTGTGGGAGTTAATGAATCAGGTTATGTTTCAGGTTGTGTATGTTATGTATCTGAAGTGTATGTTATGTACCTGAAACTGATAAAATTGATCCTGCTTTGTGTTAGATGGCCTGAGATCTATTTCAACCCTTTTTTCTATGATGCCTTCAATTTCTCAGTTTTCCCCCCAAAGGATCCCTGTCATCCCATTGCAGATTCCTTCCTGAACAAGTGATTCTGTGATGCTGTATGTGTGCTTGTCTGTGTGCACGTTTGGTAGCTGTTTCATTCCAGTTTAAACTCTGATTTCCAGATACTTCTGATCAGTCATTTGCCTTATGTTTGTTTCCAGGCCCATAGTCATTCTAGAAGCAGAAACAGTCCACATCAAAATGATAGGTCAGAGACTGAAGTCTTTCGGTAGCTGATAGCTTTCATGTGCAGCAGGCAAGACTGTTTCTTGGCTCTCCTGCTGCAAGAAGCTCTCCCCAAGCTTTGTAGCACTGTTGGAATACTCTTAACAGTATCTGTTTCCCATGAGTTATCCAGATAGTAATTAACTCACATTCCAGACACTTAATATGTTCTTAATGCTATTAAATGACTTTTTTTCCCTTTCACTCTTCTTGATAAGCACTTGGAGAATTTCATTGGAACTCTTGCTGACTGTGTGTGACAGCTTTTGTAGGGTTTCTGATGAGTTATGTGGTACTTTTCTAGCATCTGTTTTATTCTAGGAAAAAAACCATGGTTGCAATTTTTCTGGTCCCTTCCATTTGGTGTGTTTGTGACTTTTATTCTACATGCTGGTTCAGTTCTGTAGCTGTGAGCAGTGTTGTACAAGGAGATTCTGACTAGTAGAAGTGCCAGAGCCCTATGAAGATCAGAGTAGAAGACTGTGGAAGAAGACTGTGTTTTCACTGTGTTATCAGCTGCAACTTTGAAATGGGAACAGACCTGTGTTTTCTGATATACACAGGAATGAGTGCTGGCATCTGTTACTGAACAGCTGAGTCTGTGCTATTTAGGTGAAAGTTGGTCATTTAAACTGAGATACCTTGAATAAAGTAATAGAACAAAGCTTCAATGCTTTTGTTTCCCTAGATCTGACAGAAGAGGAAAAGGATGAAAGTTGCAAACTTGACGACTTGCACAAAAAGCGGAGTCTTCTTGCAGCATATTGCAAGTTGATAGTGTATAATGTGGTAGAGATGACTGCAGCTGCTGAGATCTATAAGTATTATGTGAAGGTAATGTTTTAGATAAGGTTGATTTTCCTATCAGCGCATTGTAGTTTTTGAAAGTGTCTCCAATATTTGTGAAAAATATTGTGCTAGTAGTGTTATGGCTCAGAATCCTGGTATAGTCACAAAAGGCCTATAAAATCAAGCAGGAGTGGGGCAGATCTCCTCTTGATTCCACAAAGGTACCTCACTGCAGACAAAGCTACTGAAAATTGAGGAGAGGACATGTCTGTCTGGACACATCCAGAATCTGCTCCTCAGCTTCTCCCGAGAGGCCACTGCAGAGCAGCAGTTTATGGCTGGGGAGTGTTGCAGCTATTGAGGTTCTCACACTGAAGTGGTCAGCTTAATTCATGCAGCTCACACAGTCTATATGCAGATGCCTACATTTCACATGAGTCTCAGGGTTTAGATGACCAGGGTTTAGTAGAGCTTCAGCCACTCTGAAGGGGGTTTCAGGAGGGCCAAGAACATCAGAGTGGGCAGTTTCCTTGAGTCAACTGACAGAACTTTGGAAATACCTGATATAAATCTTGTCCTTTGCTTCATTGGCAAGCGCTGGTAAAGTACAGAAAACTCTTATTTCTCTCCTGATGAGGCTTTGCTCTTTTTTAAGAATTAACAGTTAATTATGAATTAAGAGTTGGCAATCAATTAGTTGTTAATACTTTACAATTTTGGTGTAACTTTGATCCCCACATTACTCTTAAAGGAGCATATCATTGCTTTACTTATGAAATACTATAAAAAGTCCAGTTTTCATCTTTTAACTTGCATGTTCTGATATTGGGAGTGTTTTAGGAATTTCTTGTGACACTTGCACAGTCATGTGGTTTGTGTACTCCCAGTGCTAAAGAAGGGGAATGATAATTCTCAATTGTTTTGTTACTGTTGATAGACCTACAGTGATTTTGGAGACATAATTAAAGAAACGTTAAGCAAGACAAGGCATAATAACAAAATTCAGAGTGCCAAGACACTGATTCTCTGTCTGCAGCAGGTAAGGTTAAGATTAAAGCAAGAGGCTAGGGGCTCTTTTGATAGCTGTATTCACAGTGAAGATTTTTACCTCCCATGCCATAATTATTCAAAATCATTAGAAAACCTAGTGACAGAAATTATTTCCTTTCCTGTACTTTCTATGTTTATGTTGTTTTTGCATGCCATAATTAAAACTCCTTTCAAGTCATGACATCTATTTTAAAAAGGGCTTTTGTCCACAATTTTTTTGTCATGTTTTTAATCTTCCAATGCATAGTATGTTAGAACTGATGTCAGATTATGAAGTGTTTCTTGGGACACAGCAAGTGTCTCTCAACCTTAACAAATGCAAAGGATATTATGCTGTGTTTTACGGACTGCCTTAATTCCTTTTGAATTTGAGGAACCATGGATGTGCCTGGGTCCGGTCAGCTCCAACCCGCCCTGTATTGTCAGCTTTTTTTTTCTGGAGGAAAGTGGGTTGCAGCTCTTCTGAAGGGTCTCAGTTGCTGGGGCTTGCAGCTGCTGACTGATAGCTAGTTAGCTATTTTAGCAGCTGCTTTTGCCAGCTCTGCCCGTGGCCAGAGCTGCTTCTAGCCTGGAGTCCTGCTGTAATCCAGAGAGCAGGCTCCTCCCGGGGATACTGACACATGAGCTTTGCTTATTTCACACACACTGCCGGGGGCTTAGTTCTTGTGAACCAGCCCTTGAAATCTGAGCTTAGATCAGTCTAAGCACCATTTGGCTACATTTATTCTGCTGACATAGTCAGGACTTTGTGTTTAGGTATCACATAGACAACAGGCCCTTTTTGGCCTTTGCTTGACCTTGAAAGTTAACAGGTTGATGAGAACAAGCTACATCCATATTCTGTTAGAAAAAAACCCCAAAGCACAGTTAATTGAGCTCAAGATGCGTTTTTGACCTACTCTTACTCTCAGAAATTGGACTATGGTGCTGCCAAACTTGCTGCTTTGTATCTGGATTGTGCTACTCTGAAAGCATCTCAGGCAAATTAGGACTCTGGTTCTTGGTTCAGAAGACCCAAGAGCAGATGAGATCAGTGGGACCATGACCTTCAGGAATCGGTTCTGTTTATGCATATCATTTTTTGTTTCTGTTTTTTGATTTGTGCCTGTCTTGTGAGCACAACAGTGTCCTTTGTGTCAGTTCCTTGTTGTTGTTCCATTCATGTGCTTCAGAAGCACAACTTACCTGCTCTTCTGTAAGGCTTTTGTCTGTGAGGTGACTGTAGCTTGCTGTGCCTGTCTCTGTCCACCTGGTGCTTCATTTGCCTGTAGAATTACCTGTATTTGCTTATCTGAGACTTCTCTTGCAGCTGTTTCAGACACATGCAGAAAGCCAAGACAGCAGTAGTGGTGTGGACTTCTCCTCTGCTTCCTTTACAAACATCAAAGAACTTGCTCGTCGCTTTTCACTAACATTTGGTTGGGACCAAGTGAAATCTAGAGAATCTATAGCCATGATACACAAGTATGTGCCATGTAACATCACCTTGTCACTGGTCATTGCTTTTGTTAGTTGTCTGTTTTATTTGTTTTATTACTCTGTTCTTTTCTGTTTTTCTTTCAATAGGGAAGGGATTGAATTTGCTTTTCAAGGAGCTAGTGGAGTAGATGGAAAATGCTTGCCTCCTAACTTGAGCTTTCTGGTAATCATCAGTGAATTTTCCAACAAGCTGCTGAAGCCAGACAAAAGACTAGTGTGAGTTAAGTTCTTGTACACTGTTGTACACGGTTTGTGATTTGTGTATCCCTGTACAAAGGAGACTTGAACTTCAGTGGGGTAGAATTTGCTCAAGGGCTCTTCAGAGAACTTCTTACATCAGTCTGCCCCTGAGGCTGAGACGCCCTTGTTGAATTTTGTAGTAGGAGTTATTTCAGATTGTATGTGCAATATGCATTCTAGATCTTTCTTATACATAGTTGTGGCCACATATGGCAATTCTTCTAAAGCCAAGGCTGTTAATTTGGTGGAAGAGATTTGCGACTTGACTGGTTAGTGGAGTGGCAGGAATGCTTTTCTGAACAGAAGAGTAAATCAAAAGATTGTGGAAGAAATAATGCACAGATCATTATTTTGTAATTATCTATTTCCACAGCTTCAGGCCTCAATTATGTGAATTCCATGGAATATATTTGGAATAGAAGTATATGTTACACTTTTCATAACACAGATATTTAAATCCAGAGATTTACTATTTACATGGGAATATGCCCTGATCCAATGGGCCCATGTTTTACAGTGGTTTAAATTTACATTTAATGCTATAAGAATGATAGCCTTCCTTTGGCATCAATGGGGTATTGTGCACCTGAATGGAGAGATGTATGAGTATGTCTCTTATTCCCTTCTTCACCTGCCTCAGCTCTGGTCATCTGGAGACAGAAGTAACATTCTTCCTTTTATTTGACCTTTACCATTACTTCCTTAGTCAGTGCTGTTCATTTTGGATCTGGATCTCTGCACTTCAGTATTTTAGTTACAAATACTAAATATTGGTAAAAAACGGGTATTTCCATTTTCCTGAAAGCATATTTGAAGACATGGGAAAGTAAGATGAACCATTAAGACACATCTGCCTTTTTGCATTTCTGAGCAAATCACTCCAGTACATGACAAGAAGAGTTTTACTTCTGAAAGGAAGTCAGCAGAAATGGAAAAAAAAAACCAACCATCACATCTTTCTGAATCCAGTGTAACTTTCTTGTTCCCATGTCACTTTGTCTTAAATTGGAGGATAAATTCCATGGGAATCATCAGCTGGGTTTTATGTAACATGGGTCAAGAATGGTAAAATGTCTATTTTCCTGTTACTTCACATGACACAATTTCTTAATGATTGCCAGCAACGCAGACAATTCATTTGAAAAAAGTGATTCAAAGCCAGAATGCAGAAGGAAAATAGTCAACACACACAGATTACAAACCCTGAGAAACCTAAAGTGGATAATCTGTGGGTACGGATAACTTCATTTTCTATTTTTGCATTTTTCTCAGATGAGGATATTTGAGATCTCCTACTCAAATTGGTTGTCATAGAATCCATTGGACCTCAAGGATCATCCAGTCCCAACCTCCCTGCCATGGGGAGGAACACTTTCTACTAGACCGGGTTGCTCAAAGCCTCATCCAACCTGGCCTTGACACTTCCAGGGATGGGGAGTCCGCAGCTTCTCTGGGCAACCTATTGCAGTGCCTCACTACAGTCATGGTCAAGAATTTCTTCCTAATATCTAGTCTAAATTCACTCTCAGTTTAAAGCCATTTAAAGCCTTGTCTTATCTCTACATGCCCTTATAGAAAGTCCCTCTCCAGTTCTCTTGTCAGCTCCCTTGAGGTACTGGAAGGTGCTGTAAGTCCTCCCTAGAGCCTTCTCTCCTCCAGGCTGAACAACACCAACTCTCTCAGCCTGTCTTCATAGGGGAAGTGCTCCAGGCCCCAGTTGGGACAGTTTCTGTATAACTCTGTCCATGTTGTCTGTATTTTAAAGAGCTGTAATCATCTGTGGTGGCACTCATGCAATAAGTAGTTTTCTGTTAAACCATCTTTGAAAAACTGTCATTTCATTTACCTCCTGGGAGTAGTTTTTAATTAAACAAGAGAAAAATATTTAATTGTTGATGGGGGCAGATTAAAGCTAAATCCCGATAATTTTTTTCCTAGGGCTATATTTAACCTCTTGATCAGAGGATATAATCTGGAAGTATATTCCTGAGTGTATCAGATACATTTGATACATTCAGGTAGGTTTATTCATGGAAGAGTTTTGTGGGAAATAACAGAACCTAGCAGGGAATGCACTTGACTTCAGTTCTTACTGCTTTGGGCCTTCCCTCTGCTGCTGGGAACAAATGGGAAACAATAAAATTCACTAGAAGGGAAATTGCAATTTATCCCCAAGTACGTTCATTCTATGTTTCTAGAATACCAGTTTCTGTTCTGGGAGGCCTAAAGTGCCTTGCAGAGGCTGGAGATTATATTTCCTCTTAGAAATATTTAGGTTTAGCTCCATCATAAATTACTGGATGGAATGTTTTAGGTCAACATGAACTTTGAGAAACAAACATCTGGTTATTTTCATTTTTCTTATTAATCATGGGATTGATGTCCGGGTCTGTATGTTAACATATGTGAACGTACCTCTAACAGATGCGATACAGAATATGGGCATTTGTTAGAAAGGACTATATTTCAACACCATCAAAGTATATGGACTTTAACCCTCTCCCCTGTAATTGCCCAGGCTGCAGCAGTAAAATGGCCTGGCTTGTCAATTGCTTTGTACCACAAAATGCACAGAAGAAATGAATTGCTGAATAGCAAGCAGCATGAAGCGCCTGATTCCTGAATCAGTAGGAGTCTTTCCATTGACATTGATAGCAGTTGGATTAGACCCTGAAACTGTAGTTACAATACGTGCTTGTTTGAAACCAACAAATTCCATTTCCAGGGTTTCTTGATCCCTGGGGCCCCCAGAGTCCAGGACTCTAATTGTTTCAGAGTCGTTGCTTACCCTGACCTCCTCTCAGCACTGGTTTTCTTGTTTTGCAAAGCAAATGAAAGTCTGATATTTTCCAGGCCACTCTCCTAATAAAAAAAAAAGAATAATATGTTGTACAGGCTGGTGTTAAAACTGTCACTTCTGGTATTTGCTGAGGTGGGGTCTGTTTTAACAACACTGGGCTTGATTTTAAAGTGATGAACTGTAGCTGAAATGTGGTGAGTATCCAGTTTCTAATCCTGAGTCAGACTTTGGTTTTCTTTTCTTATGGTTATGAAGTAGGAATGGGTCAGAAAGACTTGTCAGAAATGTCCTGTTTTTCGAACAGCATATTTGAAGAAGGCCTTTTTGCTCCAGGAAAGCTGATAGCTTCACCTGGGATTCAGGAAGGCCCAGTGTCAAGTCTCTGGATTGAATCAGACAGAACAGGGATTCAAGACAGTGTTTCCCATATCCCATGTGTTGTCACAACTGCAGAGCAGTTAACTGCTTCTTGCAAACACTTGACATTTTATTGGAAAGCTGTGAGAATTGGATTGAGTTTGAGCTGATAATATAGAAAAATGGTTTAATTGGTTGCTCTTGTTTTTAATGTTGACAGAACAGGCACTCATGGTGTAAAAACCCCATTGCCTGACCTGTACTGTTTCTTGTATTGCTGAGTCACAGGGAGGGAATCTCGCCTGAGATCTCCTTTGTGTTGCAGTCCATGAGGCAGAAAAGGCCACCAGGAGAAGAGGTGAATCCTCACAGAATTCTGCTCTGTTCAGGTTGCTACTGGCAGCAGCAATTGGCAGTGACTTTCCCTGCACAGGAAACTTTCTAGAGGCAGATGTAATTTTGTAATTTCTGTGGATCTAGTGTTGTTTCTAATGCTTAAAAATTCAAGCACTCCTTTAGCTTTGAAGACATCTGCATTTTAAATAGATATTTCAGAGATGTCAGCTATTTCAGAGAAGAGGGGTGCCCTCTCTTCAACAGCTCTTTTTGCACCTTTGAGAGTAAAGTAAAAATCCTTTCTTGCAATACATTCCCCAGATATTGAAGGGAAGGACAGTGAGTTTCCTTATGCTTGCTTTTGTTTTTGTCCCAGGTACAGTTATTTACAGAGGTACATAACAGAGCCACTGCCCTGCAGGGGAGACAAATGGCAGCCCTTGGTCTGGTACAGAAACTCTTTATTGGCAAATGAAGATGAGGAGAGCTCTGTCTTCGGCAGTGTGGGAGAGTGGCCCCCCATGGGGTCATCTAAGATGTCTTCTTTTAAAAGGAAATTGTCTAATGGTACGAAAACTTTCAGTTCTTAATCAGCTCTATTTTTTTTATCTGTCTGGCAAAACTGCTGTTTTTGCTATTTTGCTTTGTTTTAGCAAATTTGCGCATGCTAAAATGTATTTCATGCTTTGCATTACCATGATGTGTTGGATGTTGTGGACTTCCCAGTTTGGACTGTGGATTTTGCCTTCAGCTTTGTTGTTGTTAAAGGCCCCTTGATCACTCAGTTGGGCTGAGGACTCTGAGTGAGGAGAATTCAAGATTATCTGAATTCTGCTGTGTGCTAACATCTGACATTTGTCTGAGCCACTGAGACTTGGTTGATTGCTTTTAATTGTTAACTTATGGGCATCGTTGCTTCAAGCCCTGTAGATAATTGAGACAGGAGAGGTATTTCCAGGAGTTGGTTCAGATCTTCAGGCCAGATTATCTGGGCCAAGTCATCTTCTAGGGTTTTTCTCTGTTGAATTTCTAGGGAGCCTGTAAGATTATACTCCTACCTTAAAGAGTTATAGTTAGATGGGCTGCATCCAGGCTTTAGCAGCACTCATGGACTGCCAATCTGTAATGAAGTATTCACTGCATGGGTATGGTGGGACTTAGTTAAAATGTAATAAAGCCATTATGAAAACAATTGCTAATAAAAATGCTAAGTGTTATGGACATGTGCAGTTGTATGTGGAGGAAATTTTTCCACACTGTCGTTTAGTTTCTTTCTCATTCTTTCTCGTAAATCTTCTTTTCAGTGACTTGCCTTCAGAGAGCTTGTTCCTTTGTGTCCCCAAAGGCCCTCCTTTCTTGAGCTTTATATAGACTCAGCAGTACTGATAGCAGTTATGGACCAGGGCCAAGTTCATAAATCTAGATTGCAAAAACGACCAGTGGGCAAATTAAATGGATTTTCTTTTAAGTGGCTTTTAGCTGTCTCCTTCAATAAATGAATGTTTTGCTCCAGACGTCCTTTTGAGCTTGGCCTGATTGTTTCACTGCTGTGGGGAACATATTGGAAATGTCCATCTCAAGATCTCTGAGGGTGAAGCTGAAGAACGGCTGTGTTTCCTCTCTGTTGCAGGGTCTTTGCCTGAAACCAGCCAGGCTGAAGCAGCAAGCAAAGCCCCAGAAGAGCAGGGTGCTTCCCAGCTTCCCTCTGCAGCAGGCAAAAGCAGAAAGAGGCTGAAATCTCAAGAGATGCGCTTGCAGGAACATTTGCCATTCCTTTGTCCAGGAGGGCTGCGCAGAAGATACTGGTGAGGGGTTGATGTCTTACAGGCTCCTTCACCTGTTCTTGCATTGACACTTGAGGTCTTTCTATCCACCTCTGCTTCTGCTTTTTGTAATTCTTCATGAGCTAAGGGTGTGACCCCTCCTGTCTTTTTTATGGGCTGGGTCCCAAGGACAGGTTGGGGTTTTTTTGTTTCCTTTGTCCGATATCTACATTTGCTGCTTTCTCCTGCCACTGTCACAGGGCTTCTGTGCCTTCTTGGAGTAATACTGAGTGTGCAGAGAAAAAAACAAGGGGGGAGGAAAATTCCCTGTCCCACTCCCCATGTCCAGATTGGAGTGCTGTGGTGTTGGTTACTCTCTGGCTGTTTGCTGCAGCCAGACAATAAGTGTTTTCTGCATCTCTGGAAATGACAGAGCATTCTTGTTTCTGCAGATATGCAATTAACTCCTGTGTACTCATTGGCTTTCTTTTAGAGAAGTGTTGGTGTGCAGCATGCACACGTGCCCGAGTGAAGCCCCACACAACTTGGATGTAAAGAGAGGTGTTGCAGAAACAGGGAGTCTGCAGTCTACTCTTGAACAATCAAAGTGCTCAGTTGCAGTATTTTCCTTCAATTCAGTTAATTTATTGAGGTGTTAGGTGCTATTTCCCCTATTAGTAGGTTAAAAGGTGAAACACAAATCCTGGGAAGATACATACTTTTCCAGGTTTTGGGACACTTGTTGAATGGACCTTGTGAATACAAGTAAAATAGAAAAAAAAAATCATTAAACATGAAGGTAGCCCCTGTTTAAATCAATGTTTTGTTTCTGAACTGCTTTATTGAAAATTCCTCAGAGCATAACCTGTTTCATACTGGGAAATTCTGGGCCAGTAACTTTAGGCTACCTTACATGGCTATCAGCAGCAGATCTTACTATGTGAAATACACTGCCTTAAGCACACTTGTGCCATGTGCAGCTTCTGTTACAAGATTCCTCAAGACTTAGCTGTTTTTTGGTTTGTTTTTCATTTCCAGCAAAGATGAGATTAAGACAGAAGATGTCTCCGAGGAGGGTCCAGCAGAAGACACAATTGAAGATGTTGATGTTGTTGGTACAGACCAGGTAATTCTGGCTGGTTTTCCAGCTCTGAGGACAGCTGCAGTTGAGGTGGGTGAATGTCAGGTCAGAGTCTCCTGCGTAGCCATGTAGCAGCAAGGGGGCGTTGCTCTTTTGCTGCCCTTTTCAGGATGAGAAACGGGGCATTGTCCTCTTCCCTTTCCAGCTGTAACTGTAGTTTCCTCCTTCAGCTCAATCTACGTTTTTAAGGCAATCCTCACTGTAGCATCTAGACATCCTTAGGTCATTCCTAAGGATTGAATGTCACTTAGGATGCATTAAGAGGAGGATCCCGTTTCTTTTTTTCCCATACTGTGAAGCTTCCTGATGAGGAGCCATTTGCTGCAGTTGCTTCGTGTTACTGACACATTGCAGAGATGGCACTGCTGCATGGCCTGCAGGGAATATCTGCTTCAGAAATGGTGTTTGCATTGTGCTCTTTGGATTGAAAGACTCGGAATGTGTCTGATCACTGGTCAGCCAGGGCTCTTGCTGGAGTATCCCATGTTTCTTGCCCTTTTCCAGTCAAGGCTGTTGGGCAGATTAAATTGTCCCTGAACAAACTGGGGATTTGAAGGGAAGCATGAGAACACTGTGGGCTTGGAGTGGCAACCAGCATAGCCAGGGGCTTGTCTTGTGAGCACTCATTGCCTTTGGGATCCAAGTTTGGCAGAGCTGCAGCTGTCTGCCCGGGTCTCAGCTCAGCCCTGGACTGGATCCTTGCAGCAGGGAAGGACTTTTAGTCCTTTGGGCCAGTGGAGTGCAAGGACTCAAATAGGACATTGTACAGCAGGGTCTTGTGGAGTGACTGTACAAGGAAAGGGGAGGGGCGGGGAAGAAAGGCCACGATTTTTCCTGTGCTGCAGCTAATCCCAACCCTTCTGCCCTCTAAAGGTTTCTGTGTCAGCCGCTACAGGGGGCTGCGCAGTTCCTTCAGGTTTTTCTCCTGTATTTCCCGCTGCTCTCTGCACTTCAGAACTGAAGGGTTTGGCAGACAGTATTTCTGCAGTGAGTCAGGCAGCCCCTGACTCGAGTGACTCTGGTTATCTGGGATCTAACAACCACATTCAGACTTCGCATGATTTTTGACTTTTTAAATGAGTTTTTCCTGTTGAGTTCAGCAAATGGCTTTTTACATAAGGTGGGCTTTTATTTTCAAAGAGGACTAGACGGGAAAAAGAAGGGACTTCTACCTTTTCTTTCAGTCACAGGCATGTTAAAATGTAGACAGTTTGGCCCATGTACTTGAAGCAGCTCGTACTGAAGATAGATAATAGAAGAATTTAACTCTGTGGATAAAGACCGAAGCCATACAGAAAATGCACTACTTATCCAATATGGTACCTGTCCCAGTAGTGCCTTTTCTGGGCTTTTTGGGGTATGGAAATGCTTCTTTCCTTTTGTGGAAGCTCTAGTTCTTTACAAGAGCTGGCTCTATGGCTAAGCTGCTGAGTGGTTAGATGCTACACTCTTACTCAGATTCCGTATGGGCTCTTACACGTTCATAGTAGAAGACTGACGTAATCTCTTTTTTCTTGTGGTATAGGACATTTAAGACACTCAGAGGATGAACAGAAGTGAAGCACACACTATGGTTTTTTCTGCAAATTGTTTAACTTGACAACGTGGTGTAAGGGCATCACCCGAGGTGGCAGGAGCTATGGATCAAGTTGTCTGTGTGCCTGTGGGCATCCACCCAGAACCAGTTCGTAGCACTGCGGTTGATTTCTCACCGTTGTTGTGGGCGTTACTGAGGTGGCTGCTGCAGGTCTAGGCCTGGGTGTTCTGAGCATCATTACTCAACTGCATCCTGATCCTTGATGCTGCCTTGGAAAAACTCCCAGCTGAAGGATTTGAATCAGGATATTGACAAACACCGAATCAGGCACTGTGAACTAGGTGAGACAAGCGTGTTTGAAGCAGGTGGGGGCAGTGCTCTGCTGGCCGTGCTCTGTGCCGCTTGAGATAACCAAGTGGAGGTCTCTGTGTTTCCTTGCACCCGGTGCAGGGGAGAAAGGAGCCTGGCTCAGCTGTGAACACTGGGATATGCTGGGTGAGGGCAAGTGCCATTTCCTGCCTGTAAAATGGAAAACCTGGATCAATCGTCATCAATACATCAGAAAGTATTTCTATGTTCCGTTGCTTAGAGAGATGGGGTTAGTGGTCTGTAGTCATCAAGACATGCTCCTAGGAAACTTGTGTCAAGGCTTCGGAGTAACAAAGAAAGAAACAGCTGACCAGCTGCCTATTTTCCTCTGGAAGAAGGCCTCTGTACAGTGAGCATGTGGTGTTTACTTGGAAAAAGCCTGAAAAGATGATGTAAATAGACTGTAAATATGGCCATTAAAAAATAGGGGTTCTTGCATTAAGAATTTGCAAATGATCTTCACCCAAGAATGTTTCAGTGGCAGTAGGCTGGGGAGGGTGGGCTGTTTTCACTGACCCTTCTCACTGCTTCCTGGAATTGTACATTGCAGTAATCAGATCAGCTTTATTTTTTTTTATATATATATATATATTTTGGATTGTAACTGTGTAAAATAAACTACAGAACTACTGCTATCCATTAGTACCGAATATGCAAGTGATACTCCCACACTGTGTCTGGAGAAAGAAGGGCAGCCGTGTGTACTGGCCTTTCCCTTTGTTGTGTTACTGCACAGGCTGAGCGGGGGGTTCCCATGAAGATGGAAATGAAAGCCATGAGTGTTGCTCAGGTACTGGGTACACGGAAGTGGCCACAGTGTACCATGATGTTTTCTTTTGCATAGTTGGGTGTGCAGGCTGACACAAGGGGTGAGGTACCACTCCCCTCATACTGTTGTTCTCAGGTCCCCTAGGATTCAGTCAGTAACTCCACCGACCCGGACTGGGGTACTGATCTTTCCCTCTCCATCTGTGGATGATTTGTGGATCTAGGCCTAAGCCTCACGAGGTAGGCAGAATAGAGCTTGACTACGAGTAGAGTTATACCTGGAACCACATCAAGGATATGGATGCTTTAATTCTTGTAACAATGGGCTAAGGATGGGAATTACCCTGCAGGGGCAAGGTCCAGTAATCCTTATAAGCTCATGTATTTCAAGAGAAAGGCTACAATAATAGCAGGATGTGTTCTACTTAGAAAAGAGCGGACTTGGTTAGCACACGTAGAATAGAGAGCAGGATTTAACAGATTTAACACTTCATTAAACACAAAGTGGCAACAACAGCTACAGGCTCTGCAGAATAGAGTGACCCTGCACCGCAGTGCTGTGTGACAGAGACATGTCACTGTGTGCTGGAAAAGCCTGTGGCTATTCACTCCCCAGTTACAAGGCCCCTTTTTAGGAAGGGCTGCAGGTAGAAAAAAGCAGCTCTTGCACTGCAACAGATGCTCAGGATCATCTCCTGGAAAGCCAGCTGGTCATCCTTTCCCAGAGGGAACAGAGCTTAACAGAACTGCTCTGTGCATCTTTACTCTTTAAAAGCCCCAAACCATGAGCAGTAAGAGAAAGGTATCCAGCCAATGCTAGAGAAATTTGACGTTGGTGAGTCTCTATTAAAACTGGAATAATCAACCCACTTATCTTAAAAAAAAAAATCCTTCAAATGGTATTAAAATTACTTGAGTTTTCCTCAGTAACATTCACTGGCACTTCAGCAACGAGTTTCTTGATACACAGGTGTGTAGGTTTGTGCAGGAGCTGGTGTGATGAGTAGAGCACAACAGGTTCCTCCCAGCTGCTCAGCAATACTCTGTTTTGGATGAAGAAAAACCTGCTAGAGGCAGAGTGCTTTGAATATGCAGCTTGTACTTACCCAACCAGACTGCATACCCACGTAACCCAGCCTATGGTGAATGGTTCTTTAATAGTAAAACATGAATTGTGTGCAGTATGTAACAAACATGTTAAATTGCAGGTATGAAAATCTTTATTTGAAAATACAAACATGTTTTTAAAACATTTTAAAAGATCTACACTGCAACCAAAAAAATAACTTACATCTTTTTGTACATTTTTTTCCCAACAAAACCTGTTTAACAGTTAAGAGTGAGGCAACAATTTCAAGCTGCTGTGACACTGATGAATATCCATGGAATGTGTCAATAGCAAACAAGCAAAGGGGAGGACAGACAAAAGCACTGAATGCCCACAACAAATTAGTGCACATCACTGATCAAGTAACATTTATACAAAGGATTTAAAAAAAAAAAATTGGTTCCTTTTACATGAATTAACACACTCGTTTTGGATCAAGTATGAACA
This sequence comes from Oreocharis arfaki, assembly GCA_013398015.1. Lineage (NCBI taxonomy): Eukaryota > Metazoa > Chordata > Aves > Passeriformes > Paramythiidae > Oreocharis > Oreocharis arfaki. The sequence goes on from VZRR01006140.1 coordinate 795,928, forward strand.
CTCAGATTTCATTGTTAAATAATCTTTTTATGATTAACATCAATGAAAAGACTGCAGTTTAAAAGGGCACGCAAAATTAAAGTTGGGGCAAACAAGGACTACACAGAGAAGAAAAACAACTTGTCTTGGGTGTTCACTTTCCTTGTATTCTACTAATATGCACAGCTTGTCAAACAAAACTCTGCTTGTGAGTGCTGAACTGTGCACTCATTGTCACGTCTCTTCCTTGCCAAGGCATAAAACCTAAAATAGGGCTGTCTATGAGCACAAGCACATTGCAGGTGTAAATTGTCTCCTTACATCCTATACCAGGACAGAAATACCTGTTCACAGGTGAGATGGAGATGGTCAGTGCACCACACATCAACTTCAAGAGAATTATACAGTTCTCTTAAAAAACAGTAGATTACTTTTCTCTTAAGTCAAATATTGTTATTCTTCCAAAAAGGAATTATGCAACATCTGTAAATAAATATTTTAATCTATTTTAAAAACTATAAACTATTGAATAAATACAAAAATCTCATCATTCCATATAAATGCACTTCTTTTACTTAAAAGGTAGTGTAGTGATTAAATATTTTTAGCACAAAACTAAGCTGACTTCCTGGAAACAAACCCCCCTGAAATGTATCAGTGTGTAGCAGACCTGCTGCAGACTGTCCCTTCTCTTCTGCAAGTGCTGACCATCAGTAACCTCTACGCAAAATCCTCATCATAGTCATATTCATCCAAGTCTACATCAGCCAGATGGGAAGGCATTTCAAAAAATGGTCTTTTCTCCATTTGATACTTCAGAACACTGGCCTTCTGATGGTCTACAGGATTCAGTTCTGATTCATACCTAGAAGCAGACAAAAAAAAGAAGAAAGAGTCTAACTATGCCAGAGAGTGCCTAAATGCTGGAACACTTAACAAGGCACCTGCAGGAAGAACATACTTCCCAATATTTTATGTTTATAATAAAGAAACATAACCAGAACAGCACCAGGATTCTATAATAATCCCCTGAATTTAAGGTAGCTTACTCTCCCTATCACATGCCAAACTTCCCAGTGTAATATGCAGCTCTACTGAAAGGATTCAAAGCACACAGCGACACGCTGCTCCAGTGGACTACTCAAAGGGTAGAAATGGTCAAATGCAAGACTTCAAGTACTTGCCAGAAACCCCTCAAGTTCTTTTCAAGAAAGCTGAACTGAAGCTCAGTTAGGAAGAATGGAATAGAGCTGCAGTAGGTATGACAAATGGGAGGGAATACTGGATTGAGGGTCTTACTGACATGTGCATGAGCACCGGGAAGCAATACCAACCGTGCTTTTAAGCAGATGCTGGGAAGCAAAAGCCAACTGTTAACCCAGAAATTATTGATAACCACCTGCCGCTGCTGCTGCAGATGAATAGATGGATAATGAAATGTAGTGTTTAACTAATGCAAGCCAGTGAAGGCGGATATTAAAAAAGGTTAGCTTTAACACTTTAGGTGGGATCAATCTGTAATTCATAGCTTTTGAAAAAACACGAAGTCTCTGTGGAGATTTATGGTGACAGATTAAAGAACTGACCATTTCCTGGGTTAGGGTGACTCAGGTTCATGCATGTCTTCCCAACTACTACTGAATCTCATCTCATCACATGATTTTTTCCATCTACTTAACAGGACTGTGCAGAAAATGAGCCTTTTAGATACTGCAGTATTTGTTCTTTAAAACTGCTTTATAAAGGCATTACATGCTGATTAGAGTTGTTCTTTCAGAAAGACATAGAGCAAAGAAGAGTTAAATACTAAGAATCCACTATGAACACTAAAATAGAGCAGCACCTTGGGTTTCTCCCATGAGCTCACCACTGATTTAAACAGAAAAAAAAAGTCATCTGAAGGTTTAATTCACCAAGTTACACATTTAAAAACCAGGGTTTGTAAAAAGAGATGCATATTTCAGAGTAAGAGTTTTGGCTCACACATGTACTTGGTAGTCTCATACACTGTTAATTACGTATTTTGAGAAGGATTTGTCTTTTCTTTTTAAAATGAATGATAGTGGTGGTGAGGCTCTACTTTAGTAGAGACGATTCCTGTCAACCCTCCAGCTGCATCCTTACCCGTCATTCCACTGGTCACTTGCTGCCTCTTCTGCTACCAAGATATCGTACTCTTCAGCAGCATATTTCTCCCAGTCAGAGACCTCTTGACTTTCACTTTCACCATCCTAAACAATCACATTGCATGTTATACCAGAAGGCATTAATTGCTAAGCACGCAGCTATAAAGACTTTTAGAGCTTCATACTCACCCGCAACATAGAAAACTGATCCTTCTGTTCATGGTCAAGGTATTTTTCAATGTTGAAAAAAGTATCAAAGAACACATTTGTCAACTTACATCGCTTTAAATCATAGAGAGTAATTTTTCCTGTAAAGATTATGAGATAAGATAATTAAGATAGAAGTCATTAGAGCTGAAATTATCCTTTCTCCAAAGTGGAGGAATCAAAAAGTACATTGTCATTACTCAATCATCACTGCTCAAGAACATTTGTCACTGATGCTCAGTGCAATGGGAGAGATGCAAACAGATGAAAAACACACCTTGTCCTTCAAAGTATACAAAACTTTTAAATGTTTCAGATTTTTTTCCTCGCTGTGGTTGCTACCCACAGCCCATCAGTATATTGAAATGAGATGCAGTCTACCTCCCTTAGCTATTAAAAATCATTTAAGGTATTAGTTTAGGCTTCCTCAACAGATAGAAGTCTCCAGTGAGTTAGCCATTCCTTCCCAAGGAATGCTTGGGTAGCAGGTAGGAATCTCCTATGGCAGCAGCCCTCTCTCTTCCCTGACTTGAGCAGACAGATGTATGACAGAAATGACAGTGTGTGACTATGCTTCATACAGATGAATTTTTCATAGAGTCAAGGTTGCCACACTTGTCCAGTCTGATCAATATTTATTGCATGAGAGGAAAGCGAAATGCTCAGAGGTTTTTTGTTTGATTTTTATAGTGTGATACTTTAAAGACTCAAATCAATGGATGTGTTAAGCCTTAGAAATATTTGTCAGGATGCTCAAAAATGTTACCCTATTTCAAAGCTGAATATTAAAGCTTCTGCAGAAAGGCTAAAAAGTATGATACACAAGGGAAGACAGATGACTATCCTTAAAACTCTCTTTATTGATTCACCTGGAATACAGACAATCTTCCATTGTTAATCAAACAGGGGCTAACTGAAGATGTTAAGGGAGAGTTCAATAAAAACAAGACTTAGAACAATATTTCCTCAGCGTACTGTCCCAGCCTCCAACAAAGTGTAACTCAAGGACATCACAGGGAAGCAAAATCCAAATCCCATTTGCACATGGTTGCCATGCTTGCATCTGTCATGAAGGGCCCCAGTGTGTTGTGCCTGGCTCGTAGCTGGTGTTCCAGAACGACACAAATCCCCCGTGGCACCTGTGCCGTATCTGTCAGACCCACACAGATGTCTGATGCGCTGTGCCATCTCAAGTGGCAGCAGCTCTCCACAACCAAGCAAATGATTTGAATCCTAGTTACATAAGCTCCCAGTTTAAGTTAGACTCCTATATTTGGTTCATTGATTTGCCGTCTGGTTTCCATTTATTGCAATGGGAGCTTAGACATGTAACACGCATGTGGATGCCTACCCTGTCTCTCAAACACCAACAAAACAGGAGTGAAATTAGAGTAATTAATTCAGGTCTCCAGAAATTAAAGTTTGCTTTTTTGTACACAGAGCATTTTATAGAAAGTGTATCGCACTTTAGCCGTAACTTTATGCATTCTTTTGTTTCAAGCTTACAAAGTGAAACATCAGTTTATGCTGCTGGTTTTTTGTATCAGAAAAACAGAAGACTTTTTCTTCTTAATCCACCTTTTAAACATAATTCAGTTTTTGCTAAAAAAAACCCCCAAAAAACCCAAACCAAACAATGACAACAACAACAACAAAAAACCAAAAACAAACAAAACCCCCCAAAAATGCCAGAACCCCCTCCTTCTCAACTGGCTTTCATTTTTGTTACCCTACATAACTCATCTTGGTTGTGTTTGATAGCCTTCTTTTATCATCCTCATGACATAGAGGAGATACATCAATCTTGTTTCATTTGAAATGCAGAACAGGAGTATTATTGTAAATGTCTGCCTTTCAGAAGCATAACATAAGACTGGAAGGGAACTTCTGAGCTCAGAAGTGATTGTGAGCAACCATATAACAAATGTGCTTCTCAGAGCTTGCCTCACTTCATTTTAAATGCCCCCCATCCCCATGCATTATACAGTGTTGGTCTAAGACTTCATTCCACGGATATCAGGGATTGATCTTTCAGATGAATCACACTTAATATTCCTTTTTCATTTACAATTTTTTAACTGCCTTTAGAGATGTGTTTTCACCTAGCAAATCCATTTTAACTTGGTTTAAATAAGAATATATCAAACTTTATGTTCTAGTTTTGAGCCATTTCAAATCTCTCAGCATGCAAAAAATCAGATCTCAATATATGACAAGTGTCTTCAAAAAAATTAAGTTTCTTGTATACTAATACTAGAAAGAAAGTGGGCAATAAGCAAGACTTACTAATTGCTTGTCTAACCATAATTGTATAGAACATCATGCTCACTTTACAAGTTTTTTTTAGGTGTGAAATGTAAACTGAAGTTTCATCAGCTAAACATGATACAATGTCAAATGCAAGAGTAGAATGTGGGTCTATGAAAGTCCAAATAAGCGTAAAAAATAGCCAAAAACTCAGAACAGTTTATTATTCTGCTAAATGTAAGCCCCTTGCCATGAATTTCCTAAGGATGTCTTCGGCTTCTAATGTAAAATAAGTCAATACCGGTCAAAGAGACAAACACTGTTTTGAAACTCTTCCCTCCAGAGAAACTCAAATGAGCATTGGAACAGGAGAGAAATGAGTGAGCCACCAAGAGGTTTTCCTGAGAGCCTCACCTCAGCTGGGGAATGACAAGGTTTCACTTAAGACTAAATATGGCTACAAGCACAAAATAAAAGCTGACAAGGAATTTTAAAGCAGCATGTTAAATTTTAGTATGGAAAGAATGCCTGCCTGCTGTTGGAAGACCGATCAATTATTAAGCTTTAATAGATTTTAGTGAAAAGACAACCTCAAGGCATTTTATTTGTAAGACCAACTGAGTGCTCTTAAGGCTGCACTGACTCCTAAATCCAGAGAAACAGAAGTTACAGATGGAAGAAGATTTTATTACCTTCATGTTGTGGCTTTACAAGATCCAGCATCTGGCACAGACAGTCTTCAAATGGCAAAGGTTCTATGGCCATGTTATCTAATTTTTGGCACTGTTCTTCATAAAAATATTCCAATTCATACATAGACAGAGCACCATCCCCATCAAGATCCATGCAGCGGAACCAGTATTCAATGCTGAAATTTGGTCATTAACAGCAAAGAGACAAACTTACTACAGAATGCCAAGAATTCATGCTGCCTGTTCTAAAGGCAAAACTAGACTTAAGACTACATTCCACTAATCCATAGAAAGCCATTAACCACCACCCACTGTGGTAAGAGTTGCTGGTATTTGCTATGCCATCCATCATTGCATTTGAAAACACATTTGTTAATAGTGTAAAGGAGAAGACTAAAACACATCATTTTACGTAAAAATATCAAGGGAGACAATGAAAAATTGATAACTTCAGTATTTTGGGTTTGTTTCCATATTGACCAAGCTAGTGACATGTCACACGATAGGTTTCTTACCCGTACCATACAGCTAACAGTAGCTGCTCAGCTTCCCAAAGTCACTGGTACCATGAAGCTGCAATGTCTTTTATGTATGGCTCTGTTCATAAATAGGCCACACACAACTTACAAAACAATAACATTGAATTAGCCTCTTAAAAGTCATTAAAAGAGACTTCTACAGCAGCAACAACAGGAGACACTGATAAATAAGGACGATGCACTTTTCCACTCATGTGTTTATAGTTTAGCTTCTTCCATTAGAGTTGCAGCTGTTCATCAGTGGTCTCCATTTAAGGACTGGAAAAACAAAGTCAGTCTTTGTTTCTGTTAAAACAAATTAATTCTTACCTAGTTGGTGTTTTCTTGTCCTCTTCAGATATCAAAAACCAGACAAAATCAGCGTAGCTAATCTTCCCATCTTTTTGTGCTTTTCTACCTCTTGAAGGCCAATGAGGAATAAGATAGAAAATTTATTTTAGAACACCTAGCTTTTACAAACCAAAATTAAGGATTGTTTTCCTTGTTGCTACTAACTATTTACTCCTAAATGATGCAGTGTTCATAAGGTGACTTGTGATGGACTTCACTGATCACTCAGGATAAGGAGCTTGTGTGCTCTGTTCTGTTTCTAATGCAATGGTGAAGAGGAAGGGGCATCTGGAGAGGAAGGTAGTACCCTCTCCAGGAGTTACACCTTTTCTCCCTGGGCAGCAATGCTGCTGCTTAATTGTTAACAGAAGAGCCATCTCAAATAATTTTTGATGATATATTATGTACAAGTACATACGCTTCTTAGAATTTCTATTCAGGTAGAAGTGATGAGAACTTAAAAGCTCCACTAGCTAAAGGTTTTTGAATGAACATATGAAGATAAAAATGAAATAGAAATATTCAGGAAGTAAATGTCTGTGACAAGAACATAATTGTCTGTTTCTACTCTCATACCACAGCAACCAAGTTCCACATAGTCAACCTGTCTAGTAAAAAGTCAGGTAGGCAGTTCCTAGACATTTTACATTTCATAAATAAAATTAATTTTTTCCTGTTTTATCTTCAAGATATCTGGGGAAATATGGTATATGTTTTGTCTTGCTCAAAAAAACTCACATAAAGGAGTAAGGTCTAGACATATGTCTGCTAAGTCTCTCATTTCAGCTTTTATTTCTGTTTATCAGTTGCTTTGTAGCTCAGATACTTTCTAGCTAGCAAACATTTCAAAAATGAATAAAACGCCACAAATACACAAGAAGAAGTCAATACAAAGGGGAGAAATGAAGAATGACTGTCAAAAATGTGAATTAACTGGAGGCATTTTTGTAAATTTATTGATGCAATAAACATTGATTTTACAATTAATAGTTAAAATCTCAATTCTCCTTGAACATTTTACAGGTTTGAGGGATGGAAAAAGAATAATGCTAACATTTCTTCCTTCCTCATTCCCAGTCCTGCTAAGCCATACAATATCCAGTGGCCAGTGCTCATATGGGTAAAGAAAGGAGAGTGAAGAACTTGAACTGTGCCAAAGGTTCCAAGACCACTCTAGTACTACTGGAGTTTAAACTACAATACTAAATCTTGAAATTCACTGCTCCTTTGTGAGGGGGAGCCATTTTTTTTTTCCCCTTGGAATATCATGCAGTTTAACAAGCAAAAATTAAATTGGGTTTAGATCAGCATACAAAACAAGTACCTTGTTACTGCTCCTGAGAAGATGCGCTCTATCATCCTATTTGAAATTGCTGTGAAGAAAGGTTTAAAACAGTGTCAACTCTGTGCAAGTTATTTTTGCTTTGTATTGTCTCATTGAAGAGTTTACTGGAACTCTTGTATATACACAGTGATCAAGTGTAGTGCTCATTAATCCCTTTGAGTCCTTTTAGAGAGGATCTCTTAACACAGTCTCCAAAACAAAGCTAGAACCACCCAGCTTTGAACTCAAACTTAACAAATAAACAGTAGTGCAATAAAAGTAATAAATTTGGCTGATTAATAAAACAGCATTTCCCAGTTCTTTGACAAATAATGTTTTCCAGTGGCATTAGGTTTTACATGACCTTGGCAAAGAGCCAAAACAGAATTGGCACGATCACACATAATAAACATACTTTACTGATTCTGACAGGCAGCTATTTTTGACATGGTTTTGACCCATGCTTCTATTTTGAAACCATTTCAGGGATTTTAGAGACATGTCCTAACTGAGCACTACCTCTTTAAAGGATATTCAATTTATACCTAAGAATTTGCAAAATTAAATTGCAGGTGGCACTGTATTAGTTGTGCTTTCTTTCTAAAATGTTCTGAGTAGACCAGCCAAATGAAAGCAGTTTTCCTTTCTCACTGTCCTAAAGCATAGTCAAACTTCAGCAAGCAAATTTTCAGAAGCAATCAGAATTGTGTTTATCCTTTTTAACATGGGATAATACTCCATAATCACTTTGTGCTTAAGTAAGCTTTCCAGTCCTGAAAGGAACACTATTAGGATAGGCACTAGGCATCTAAAAAAAGCCCCAGCAGTTCCATACAAGCCACAAGAATATTTAAAATAGGAACAAGCATGCAAGACTACAGAATCATGGTCATTGCATATTACACGTGCAGAAAATGTAAACCTGCTAACTAGTGCTAAATAGTATTAAACCAAAACACACTGCAGCTGAGTTAACAAAACTTTAAAATAAGCCAAGTACCAAAAAGGTATGTTTGCCTTTTCTACTCTTTCCATACCTTGCCATGAAGTAATGCTACTTGAATAATACCAGTAAAATGGATTGTGTCCTGGATAACAACCCAAAATTGCCAAATAAAACCATTTACAATACACTAACACTTAAATGGTATTTCCTCTACTTCTTTGCCAAGATCAGAATTCAAATTCAGAATTTTCCTCAAATGTGGTATTCGTAGATGCAAAGTAGCATCACAGATGACTTGTCCTGCTTTAGTTCACTGAGTCAGCAGGATCAGCTACACCAACAGACTCATGAAACTGGCCTTGGCATTAAACCACTTCCTCAGCTCAAAGTTTACAGGTCATTTAATACATGTAAACAAAGGTGCTTCATTTGTCATACCATGATCATTATGTCGAGCTAAATCCTTCCGATCAATATAGAGGTCATGGTCTGTATCCAGCTCCCAAAATTTGCAATAGATAACATAAAAATGTTCATATGAGAAGTACTCTGTCAGCTGGTTAATATCAGGTTCCTCTTCCAATAATGCCACATTCTATCATCAGAAGGATAAACAGAACACATTAAAGAGGGTGTAAGACATTCATTTGTTGAATGATCTGAGTTCTCATAACCAAGTTAATATCTAATGCTATTTCAGTGGAACAATTTTTGTTTTCAGGGACAATGCACACCACACAGTGTGACAGCGAAACTGAACACACAGGGTGGAAAATGAATGCATTCACAGAAGAACGAGCAGATCAGACCAACTTCTGCTACACACATTTGCATGTATACAGCTCTGGATACAAAAAATTACATTTAAACATATTCTAATGTATGAGAATTAATGCAATTGGGTCTTCGTTACTTCTTGGAAAAGAAAGAAACACTATTTATGTTACTCCCTTAAGCCTTTAGTTAATGCAGTTCTAAAACTTCTAGAAATACATGTTTTGCAAAATTTTAGATATTACATACCTGCAAAAAGTTGCTTTTCCTGAGCTCATTACAAGTTATTTTCCCAGACCAAGACCTATTTACTGTATAAAATATTCTCTGTATGACCTGCAAGAAAGAAAATGGAAAGAAACCTTAGCTATGGTAGTTAAATACTAGTCCAAGTATTTGTCAAAGACATCTTAGTACTGCTGCATTAGAGAGCTCCATCTTTCCCCTATTTCTATTATTCTCATTAGAGTTTCTCTTGTGTCATATTATCCATTATCCAAACCATTTCTAAATCTACACTCAAACTCATCTAGTATCCAAAATGCATCTATTGGCAATTTCACTACCTCCAGTCTTCTGGATCTATAGCATATATGCTATTAAACCTATTAATGTATCTTATTACTTCACATTTAAAGACCTGCATTTGCTATAAGACTGTTTTACTTCATAAATGAATTTACTGTTTAAGGATCAGAGTACAGCAGATGTTGCTACTTCTGAAGTCCACAAACACAACAAATCTACATCTGACAGGAAGAAATACTTCCTGCAGGTGCAGAGAAAATGTACTTCCCTATTTAACTTCATTCTATTTGAAGTTCCTCGGAACAAAACCCTGTTAATAGCATTAAAAGTAGTACATTAATATTTTCCACGTGAAGAACAAAGAAAAATCTATGCAACAAAGATGACTAGTTCTTGTGCCGTGGCTGATACTGGAACCAGAAACAAATGCATCCAGTTGAGTACCCAACACTTTTGTTTAAATAAATTTTACATGTATATCAACTCGATGATCTTACAGGTCTTTTCCAAACTAATGGCTCTATGGCTATTTTGGACAACTCATGCATTCAGTGAAATATTCTCGGGTTTAGTTTACAAACATAAGACTTTAAAATACGCTTTTCCTGCTACTTTACTGAATCCAGTATTCATCTCAATTAGTTTGACTTAAGACAACCAGATGTACATTTCAAGTCAGTCATTCACCATTAAACAAACAAACAGAAAAAACCCAGACAAAAAACCCTAAACATATTATGAACTATAACTGCTCAACTGGTGACTGATTATACCTGCTAATTGGCAAGACTCAATATTGCATGTGTAGTGTTTCGTTTGCAACAGAACAGTTACTAACTAAAATCTCCATTTCTTTAGGAACCCCTTTCCTGCAATTGAAATATCCTCACAGCTACAGGCTGTTTTTATCACTTCAGACTTCAATTGCAGTAAATCAATAGTTTAAACTAACCAATCATTTCTAAACTTCAAATAGAAGAGTAATGTACTGATGAAATTTTGAAAGAAAGCTTGAACTATAGTGCAGCAAGCTCCTCAATTCTTACTTTGAACAAGGACGCTGGTTCCATGACTCCAGACAGAAGAATAGATTATCCTGCTTCTGAAACTTAATTAACTTAATTATAATTGTGAGTTTGGGGAAGGCCCATTTTTGGCTTATACTACAAAGCAATTTTTTCTAAAAATGTTTTTGCCTTAGCTTTGCAACTTAATCCATCTGCATGTCATTATTTCATCTGTTACACATTTAACTGGTCTAAAAATAAGAACAAAATTGAATGTTTGGTAAAGACAACTGGGAACAGACTTAAACTGTTTTCTAAAGTCAACTGAGGCAGAGTATAAGCAAATTGTCAGAGAATTGCCTTTACTATGCTGCAGAGTGCTTTGTCAGAGGGGAGAAGAAATGGTGCAATACAGAGACTACAATTTCAAGCACTCACAGTTCAGGTATGCACCTAGTATCCTGGCAGAATAAATGTGGTATCTCATTTGTCACAGCAAACATTTTAAAATCATTTCAGCTCTATCTTGGCCATACATAACTAACCTGACCACTAGACTGACCAACAAACCTATACCATATCTCAGCAGACAGAACAGATTGCTTTCATGGCTCACAAAACATGTGCTAAAGAGATGTATGTAATGCATGTGCATACACACATACATGTATGTATGTATATACAAAAACCCAGCAGAAGAATGGCTCATTTGGTTTGCAACTGGAAGTATCCTTTCGATAAAGCTTCATGTAGCAAGGTTAAGCTAATTGAATACAGGTAGGAAATGCCTTATTTCATCATAGGTAAAATAATCTATAATTATCATTAATAACTTGCAGGACAGAATTTTAGAAGACTATATCAAGCTCAGTTGGTCAGAGCACGGTGCTAATAGTGCCAAGGCAGTGGGTTTGATCTCTGTATGGACCATTCACTTAAGAGTTAGACTCGATCCTTGTGGGTCCTTTCCAACTCAGAACATTCTGTGATTCTGTGAACAGTTATGCCATCCTAAAATATGACAAGAAGAGGGCAGAGTGCTCCTGCCATTTCTTAATCTGCAGAATGGTATTCCAAATATTGTTAATATATTCATACTAGTTTATTTTTTGATTTAACACAAAATTTTTGATTAAACACCAATTTCTGTTGAAGACTACACTAAATTGTGTTAATAAAATACTTCCAGCACTAATTTATTCAATATTGCTAGACTCAGACCTACTTAAACAAGCTGTTCCTCCAAAGAAAAGTAACTAGAAATGGCAGGACCTTTTCTTCCCTACCGTTCTTCAGGACAGGCAGCAAGTTTTCACGATTTTAACCAGACCAGGCTTTGATATAACCCAGAATCCATTAAGAAACAAAACAACTCACAGGCAGAACAATTCTTTCAATCACAATTAACAAGAGAGTCCTGTGAGCTCAGATAATCATTATAACAAGAGCAAAACCTAGTGCAGCAGAACATACTTGATAGGCCAGCAAGTCTCTGTAAAAAGGATATAACGAATAAAACCCAAATGCTCTCAAAAAACAGTTTCCACAATTTCAGCCTGGGTCAAAGTATAAGATGGATAAAAGTTGATCAATTCTACATGTTTTTTTGTTGGAGAATATTCATTAAGCTAGTTTCCACATGCACAAAGAAAGTGAACTGAATGTAATTTTGAAGAATTTTAATCTTCTGAGACTTCAGTGGAATCGACTGTCTAGTCTACAGTTGAGAAAATTTAATGTCACTGATTTTTCCCTTGGGTACAGAACAAAAACTTCAGTCACATAACCCTGGGAAGACAGAAATGAAACTTTTCATGTATAAAATCTTCCTTGGAAGAAAAGTCCTCAGAGAGAAAAGTGGCAAGCAGCTTCAATATTATCATTATTTCACTTAATACTGAACATAATCATATTAATATAGATGTTTCATTCAAGATTTCATTTAATTAATCCCAGGCTAAGGTCAGGATTCTAATGAAGACAGTCTACAGCCACAATCAAATGTTTAAGATAACAGCCTGCTCTTCATTTAATATTCATTAACTTATCTGACACCATTACAATTCACTGCTTCTCTTACTACTGTTAAATTCAGCGATTCCTTACAAATATTAAGAAGAACTACAAGGCTTAAGAAAGACTCTTTTTCCACAAGATCTCTAGTTATGTAGTAATGAAGACTGACAGCCTACTCTAAATCTACTCTTCCCAAGGGACAAAGATGCTTAGACATATTGACTAATCTTAATTTTGATTTTCTTAGTTAACCAAAACATAGCTTTTCCAGATACAAATCACTTACTGTTGTAATATACCGAGAATGAAATTCAGATGCTTCTTTTAAAAATGAAAGGCCTGGATGACTATTCACCACATCCTACAAAAAAAGGAATAACAGTATCTCAAAGAGTATTCATTAGTGACCATGTAAGACAATTAGCAAAGAATAGCACACAGGCTTCCTTAACCAGAATAGTTCAAATTAACTACCACAAATCATTACTGATAACTTCGTTTTCACCAGGGCTTCACATAACACTACAAACCTTTTAAAAATAAAATTATCTTTTAAAGAAATCAAATAAACAAAAGCTTTCCTATATTTTAGGACTACTAGGATTTTTTCCCTATATTTTAGATAGGCTGAGGATTTTGAACACTGCTGACTTTCGTGTGGCCACGAAAGCATGCAGTAAAGCCAATTTAGGTTTTAATTCAGTCATTTCTAAAGGTGGTGTTTGCTGCTCTTTCAAGAAAGACTTATTTGAATTCATATCCCACTTCTCCTTTGCCCTCCAAAGGCCTATCCTGACGCAAACAACTTTAACTGCTTTCTGAAACATAAAAGATTCCAACACACATGCTATTCCTGCAATCCATTTTAAAGCTTACCATGGCACTTATAAAAGACCTCACCTTAAACAAAATGATTAACTGTAAAACAAGTCACTCACTAGCATCTTAGAGGATCATGCAAAGTCAGTTCTTCTAAATATTATCAATAAACTTTAATGATGACCATGAAAAAGTACGTTTAACTCCAAGAACTCAGGGCTTTGCCAGTTCATAATTTTTTAGTGTTTCTAGAACTAGTTTCCGTTGCAACTTACTTGTAAAAAAGGAATGAAGTCTTCTTGCACCAAGTAGTTACATCCAGGGTTCATCAGAAGGTGAACAAACTTCGCAGCATCATCATAGCAGGTCTGAAGTACTCTGAAATGTAAATATTTCCATTTAATATTCTACACAGAAAATTGCTCATGCTACCTCATGCAGGCATCCTAGAGCAAGGCCTATGAAACAACACTTATTCAAAAGCTAAGTACAAATGTCAAACCACGCTTCAAGTGAACTTATCAAAGCAGTACTGTCTCTTAAATTTATGTTAAAGGAGGCAGGTATGCCATGTAATTGATTACATGAAAGGACAATTTAAAGTTAGAATTAGAGGAGAACTAGAAATAAAAAGCATTTTGTCCAGAACTGACATCTACAAGTTAGGGCCATGGTTTTCACTTTTCTCACCAGTCATTTACCAAACATTTAAAAATCTATAAACACTGTAAATGAAGATTTGTTTATGTTAAAGTATTATTTAGTTTCATTTTCCCATGTCCACTTCTGCTGACAATGGTTGATTATGGGAAAGTATTTTATTCCCCTTTACAGACAGGATCACATTCAAAGCTCAAAATACCATATTTCAATGAAAAAAATGCAGTACTTCTAAAAAAACTGTAATCTACTTACTTCCGCCACATTGCAACAAATTTATGAACTGACACGTATCCTGTTCGTTCACCTCCAGCACAATAAAACAAAGGACCTTTCCAGTAAAGTGGGCATTCACAAGCCTACAATAAAGTATATATCAAGTCAGTTTATTGATTGCTCATCTGAGGGCTACTCTTTTATTTATAGATCCTTCAAAAATTACAAGTGTTAAGAAGAAAGCATTAGGGAAGAGATTTTTAAAAAAACTGTTTCTGAAACCAGCTTCACCTTCTGAAATAACTCATTTTAAGCAACTGCTTTAGGCTGAAATCCAAAAGTGGAGAGAAAAACACAGGGCAACTTGTAGCATTCCTAATAAACTAATGCAAGGAGTCACATGTCTGTCTGTCCATGCTCCAAGCAGCTGAACAAAATCCGTCTTAAGCTCTGCTCAAGAGCTGGGTATCTTTAAGCTAAGCCCAAGACAGCACATTTACGGACCTTCTGAACTGGAGCAAATTGACATTTGTCTGGCTTGAAGGCTGGCTCAGCTCATCTGCATCCTTGCATGTGCATGGCACATCCTCTATCCAATTTTAAGTAGAAGGCCAGCCTGCCCTAAGCAGCAGTATCTCGCCTTAGGGTACCCACAACTCCAATGCTCCCATGTACACCTCAAGTGCTGCTTCTGTGTCTGCTCCAAGTGTCTACAGCCGTACCAAGTGCCAACTTGCCTAAAACTGACTCCAGCTGGGAGCACTCAGCCAGGCTGGCATCCCCAACAATCTCTGATAAGACTGTGAATACAGCAAGATGTGTAAGGTCACTGGAGCAAAAGTACAATTACTTCTCATGCAATAGTTTAACCAGTACTTCAAACAAATTTTAAAAAGTGAGTTTGATGAATACTGTCCTCAGACAGTGTTCTTCAGGAAGGTGTCTTTCATCACTGAATTGTAGGTGACTAGACTCTTTCGCCTTCCTTGCTGAGAGAGAAGGGTCTCATCCCCACCTCCTCACTTCTGTGTTGGAAGGAGCTGGGGAAGACAGGGATCCTATAATTCAGCTTAGCAGTAAAAAAATTTTGGTGAGGCAAAGCCCTAGTCCTGCTCTTGTGAGCAGTCTTAGTCTCTATTTTCTAGACCATGGACAAAATGACAGGGACATGGATGAGAACCTGAGACTCATTACCAAGACCATGACTTGCAGTGAGATTTCAAGCACTGACTGAATATAACAAAATGAAAATTTAAGTTTATTTTAACTAGCTTATTGTCTTTAAACTTACACAAGTTTAAAAATATTCGCTGCTTTCTAAGCTAAGTATTTTGTCACTCTGCCATAACTCTAAATTAGCTCTTCAGGAAAAACTTGAGAGCTATAATCTCAAGGTAGCAAACCATTCTGTCTTTACCAGTGTCTTTACAACAGAGGTTCAACACACGGCAGAATGAGAAAAAAACCCAACCTGTGTGAACACCTGAAAGCAAAACCTACATTAGCAATGCTTTTGCCTTAAGTTTCTCAGTCAATATGGACTGGAGAACAACATACAATGTGTCCTTTCGTATTTGGTTGTTTATGCAGCAAAAAAAAGTAGTTCAAGTTTTGGTTTAATGTTTGTTTCTTTTTGGCAGGTCATTTGACACACAGCTAATGCAAGAAAACTCCAGACAACTGTGCTATCACCAGTGTAGAATATAGTTGAATACTAATGTGTGGGAGATAGAAACACACTATACAAGAAAACTGAGCACAGAGAACTAATCTTTCCTTTCCATAGGAGTACAGTACAAGAAGAAGATGGCCAGCAAGTTCTCACCTTTGCAACCTTACCCATGTCTTCTAATGTTGCCCTCTCATTTGGAAATTCAGAGAAAGTTTTCTCAATTTTGGCAATCACAGCATCTATATTCACTTTTTCCTTAGGACATCCTCGAGGAAAATAAAAAGTTGGAATGTTTTGACTATGTGATGGTGGCAAAGTTTCTTCCTTCTTTGTTTGAACCTAAATAGATAAATACACATTTGACAGTCAAATACCATGAAATCACATAGTCATCCACAGATGATTTAAATCTCTTGGTATTCTATGTTCCAACACACCTTCAAAAAGATTTCAGATTATAAATTGAATAAACTACTAAAGAATAAGAGCACATTGGAAAAATTAATGAGTATTTCCAAAAGCAGTCATTTAGGAAGACTTCTAAGATGTTAAATATTTAATAAAAACAACTTCAATCTTCAACAAATCAAGTTTCAAGACTGATACATTAGACAGCTTCTTGGAGACATCTGAAATTACTCAGGTTCTACTATCTGTAGAACGTTTCTGTTTCAGAAAAAACCTTTCAACCTCTATCTTAAAACACATTATGAAAGAATTTGCTTGTTTTACAGCTTCGAGCTTTTGAAATAAGGATGATAACTTTGTTACAAACCACCAACCTATTTAATGTAGTTATGGTGAAGATTTTCTTTTTTTTACCCTAAAAAATGATAATTTTATAAAGGTATTAAACAATGCCTGCAGAGCAATTTTTTTTGGGTAAAGTATATGCAATTACAGTATGAGAGCTTAAAAATCTGTTTATCAAGGATTGTGATACACCAAATCACTAAAAAAAACCCAACCCAGATGGCCAGTAACAAGAGAAATTTATTTAAAAGCATTTAGGTTCAATAAAGAAGAATTTACCTTGTAGTTAGTTTCCAAAAGGAAGTCAAATAGGGCAGAGAAGTAAAGATAACAGGCAAAGTAACAACAGAGTTAGGAGACAACTCAAATTTAGCAATTAAACTAAATTAAAGTCTTTATTCCCAACACTACTATTCAAATGTAAAAACATGGCTATAGGGTGACTTGTCCTAATGATGAATGTGTTCAAGATCTTGCATCTAGTCTCTCATTTTGAACCAGAATTGGGGGAAAATAAACACAAAATCCCTCCAAAACCCCTAACCTTTGTTTTACTCCTTATCACCTTTGCCAAAGTGCCTGTAAAGATACCCAGCTCTCCTACCAAGGAATCAAAATCCTTCCTTATGTGAGTGGAAGAACTAGGTGCTTATGGACAACAGATTTTAATTTGCAGAGTTCCAGCCAGAAGCCTTCATTAGAATGCTACATATGCAAAAAAAAAAAACCCAAAAAAACCCCCTTGAACTAATCTTTCCTTGCCCTCCTCTGCCTTTGAGCAAGAATTCCTGACCACAGCTGCAGAATTACCTTAACCATGCTACAAATTTTATTTCATAGAAGAAAAAGTTACCTTGAATCTGTGACACTGGAGTCAACATCTGTCACTTTCTATGAATCCTGTAAGTAACCACTTTTGATATTTTATCATTGGTTCAGCAGTCCAGTTGACAAGGCATCAGCTTGGAATAAGAGTGCTATGGGGTATCAAAAATCCCTTCCAACCTCAGACTTCCAAAATTTTGGGAAGTATAAAGACAGCACTGTTTTATTCTCTAGGTAACATCACCACCAGCACTACAAATAATGTCTGTAATTGGGTAAACATCTTGTTTCATTCTAGAAGCTCAGATCTACCCATCAGCACTTTACAAGAACCCTTGCAGTTACCCTATTTCCCCTTTTCCCCATCTCCAAGAACTGCCTGGATGGACAGAAGATTAGCTGAGTTGGTCAGAGCATGGTGCTAATAATGCCAAGGTCATGGGTTCAATCCCCACACGGGTCATTCATTTAAGAGTTGGATTTGATGATCCTTGTGGGTCCCTTCCCGTATCCCTCAGAATATTCTGTGATTCTGTGTTAACCACTCCCATGTGAGGTCCTCAAATGGCCACAAAGCAGCAGGTGTTCCAGTTTTTCAGAGGTGCCCGATGAGGAATGCCTCATCCAAGAAAAGGGAAAGCACAAATCATAGACTACTAACATTCCCTGAATGCTGCAGATAACATGAGGTAAATCAGCATTTGAAGGAAGCTTAGTACAGACAGGCAAGGCATTTTTAAAATCTACAGCTAGGGAAATTTAGAACTTCAGACTGAAAAATTTATTTTAAAAGGAAAGGTAGAAGCAATGCGAAGACAACACTGGAAAAGATCCCAAGAGAAAATGAAAAGCTATCATCAGAACCATTTGTTCATTGGATGCTATATTTTTTCAGAAACTACTAATTCAGATACCTCAGATACACAATAAATGATTTCCATTGGTCCAGGTTAAAAGCTGTTCTTAAACACATATGGAAATCTCAGTTCAGGATTTGTTTTAAGACCTATCAAAGCACAAGTTATTTAAAAGACTTATACGATAAGGGCTTTTTATATATTTTTCATCTTAGAGTCTGGAACATATTCACAACAGACAAAGATTATGAGGAAGAAGTTCAGCAACAGATTCAGATCTTAAGACAAACATATAGCTGAAGAAAACTGATTTTTCTAAGATGAAAATGTTATATTTAAATATTTGAATTCAGCATGCTTAGTGTAAAAATATAAAATATTTAATCTATAAGACAGAATATTCATTCAATTCTAAGACCAAATATAGACTACAAATCTGTCATGGCAAGACAAATTAACTCTCCCTCTACTGAGAGATGTCTATTTTCACATGCAGGTTTCTCAAATTTGGCAAAAGAAGAAACTATAAAAAGGCTTTGCTTGCATTAGCAAGTGTACGATCACTTCCCAATCACTTCTGCTAGAATTATTTGGTGCCTACATATAGGCATATAGTGAGAATACCATCTAGGGCACGAAACAAAATGCCCTTGAACATTCCTCGTGGAATCCAGCAGGCAGCTCCAAGCACAGCTCCCACTCTGCATCTGCCACGTGGATGTTCTGAGCACACTAATGCTTCTTAAATGCCACCAGCAACTTGGGGCAATTGAATTGTGCTGTTAATGTCAGTCAACACAGGGATAGGAGCTGCACCAAAGAGAGAAGCATGTTGTCCAAAACCATTAGCTCCAACTAATGCACTATAAAATTGATACTACATCTCTCTCTTCTCACCTTCCCAAGAAAGGCCAAGGATTCTTCTCTCAGTCTGAATTCCAATAACCAAAAGGCTCCTTGTACAACTGAGGCTGCTCTGCTGTATGTGCTCTAATGAAGGAACATGCAATACTAAAAGGGCTCTAAAAACATCACTATTTTCTGTAAGTTCAGCTGCTAGTTACTTCTGTAGAGGCACATATTGCATAGCTGATGAAAGAGTCAGTTCTGTTATTTCAGGACACTCAAAATGCACTAATTGTGTGAGACTAGGCTGTTCTAAAATTAATTATAATTTTAACTGGGGAATTCCTTCATTAACAAGAACTGCCAGAAGTCTGCTAACATCATATCTTTGACTGGAAAATCTGCAGGAACAGTTCATTAATCTTTTTGCACAACTACTCCATTTCAGTGGTCAATTTAACATTTAGAAAGTGATCTACATTTGCCTGTGGTTTTAAGTTAAAACCTTCAATACTTGTACCAGTAAGCTAAATTCAAAAAAAGAGACTTGTTTGGTCAGTGAAAATTTTCCCTGCAACTTGCTGAGAAAGAGTACCAACAATAACATGCTTGGAATTAAGGAAGACAGCTGTATAAGCTTGTAAATAATTCATCGAACAGATGTGTGCTGCAGTGTCAGAACTGAAGGGAACATTAACCTTTGCAATAAGTATATAGAAAGTCCAGGATCTCTAAGTGTTTTGTGAAGTTGCCACCGCAGTTTAGGTGTTATGTAACAGATGGGAAGCGAGGATTCCTTGAAAACTTCTTGTTTGTAGTAATGTAAACAAACTTCTATAAGATTTGTCTATAGGAGAATTCAAAAAAACCTTTAATACACAACCAATTTTCATTCCTGACATACAGAATTTTAAAGACTGTCCACAGCTACCCAACATTTACTTGCCTTGATTTTTACAGGAGGAAATGAAGTTTTTATCCCATTGAGGTCACTGTTCACAAGACAAACTTCTAATATTAAGTTTGCAACTTTCCAGATCCTTTTCCAACCATTCTTTCAGCTGTTGTTTATAGTAATGGCATAAAATCAATCTTATCATTACAATACAGTAATATATTAGTATACACCAGAGAACATGGATACACCATATTCCAAAGACCAAAATTAAATTCTTCAAGCTAGATAGTTTTCTTACATCCAACTACTGATGAGTTGCATTTAGCAGTTAACTTTGTAATAAGCAAAAAATAAAGACAGTGGGAATATTAAAAGGGTGGGCTTTTCCTTCTCTCCTAGCTGAAAGAGCTGATGCTATGATACAGTTATTCAACTACAGGATATATTTCTGAAATAACAAGGAAGGGGGGATTTGTTCCCAGATATTTTTAGAATGTATGCTCAGTAACGTCTAGATCTAATATTCGCATGTAGCAACTGCCAAACAAATACGGAGCCCCATGAAGGGGCTGAATATGTGGATTCAAATGCAAGTGAGTAAAACCTCACTTACAAAGGACTTGCTGGAAAAGGAAGCAAGGTAAATATGGTTGTGAATGTAATACTGTTTTAGACATATTCAAGATTAAGACACGAACTTGGGTTGGAAGGGACACCTAGTTCCAACCCCTCCTGCTGTGGGCAGGGATGCCACCCACTAGATAAGGTTGCTCAGGGCACCATTCAACCTGGTCTTGAACACTTCCAGGGACGGGGCAGCCACAACTTTTCCGGGTTGCCTGACCAGTGCCTCGCCACTCTCATAGTAAAGAATTTTTCCTCTCCTCTTTTAGTTTAAAACCATTACCCCTTGTCCTATCACTAGCTGGAGTGAACTGATTGGTATTTGCATTGTTTTGACATGACTACAGGATAAGATAACTTCATTCAGAAATGCTGATGCTTTCTACCTGACACCAACATTTGTTCTGCCTGTTTCTCCAAAAAAACCCCCAATCCTAAACATTGAAAAAATATTTACAGAGTTTGCAGTCAGCTCTTGCTGAAGTATTTGACAGGAATATCCATGATAAGGTCCATATTAGAGAAAAGTCAATGGAATGCATACAACAGGGTCAAAAAAGGACCCTAAAAAATTCTACCTTACATTTACACCCAACTTCACATTAGGTTTTTACTAAGTGATGCACCACAGTCTCTCTGCACTAAAAAAAAAAGTCATTAAATACTGAAAATACTAAAAATAAATTTTTTTCTATCAAATAGATAAAAGTCTAGTTCAATTCCTTAGTAGTTTTTAATTAGGCAATCAAAAGAAAAAAGGTCTGTTGCAATACTCTTTATGATGTGCAATACATAAGTTAATCTAGTGCTTCAATAGACTATGTCTTCTATTCTTATATATTCCACTTTATGCTAAACTTACCTGGATGAACTAAAGTGCATAGTAAGCTAAGGAGATTTTCTGCAGAGATATGCTATTCAGCCTTTTAATCCCTGCAACCACCACGCGTAAACCTCATCAACCACCTAACAATGAAAACAGATAACTGCATGAAGCTCCCGGATACACAACAGAAAATGGAAGACAACACGGAGATTCGAAGGATAACACTATTTTTCTTAAAGAGTCTTTATTAAATTCAGTGAGCTCTTAAGATTACAAGGTGTGCTACAGTCGATCAGTTAAACAGTAATCGTGAATGCAATAAAATGTTACCAGTAAACAGGCTCACAAGGGATACCTGACCAGCCTTCCCATCCCTCTGCTCTGTTATTGCTGTCAATTTAAGTCTGACCAATAAAATCATAGAAATGTTTCTTTTTAAACTTACTATTTAATTGATTGCACAGTGAAAGTCAATATTTCCCTCTAGATAAACAATTGACATTATCAGTAGTTTTATGGAATTTAAGTCTTGAAAACATCATGTAAAAGACTTGCACTACTATTGTTTAGAGAAGGGTTCATTCTCATTTGGAAGAAAAACAACAGTTTTGAAAAACCCATTCTAACACCTCAAACACTTTAACATGCTAAAGTGCCTCCAAAAAAATGTTTCAAGATAGGTAAAGTAAAGTTACTACCAGAACTCTCCTCAGAAGAATCCCAGAGAAGCATGTCCTCTGTAACGTAAGTTTTCTTGACCATGTGGTAGACATTTACATTTACAATTATGTAAGTTAAAGCGTGATGCTTTTTCATTGCTGTCTGTGTCATCCTCATTAGCATCTTTCCAGCCAAACTAATGAGATCTATTATGGCAAGAGTTCACTGATTGTACCACTTCCCATTCAATTTGATGTGCTAAACAGTTTTTTCCTGTGTGAAAGATGATCTTTGGACAACTTAAAACTTTCAAAATTTGTGAGTTCTTCCTCTTCCCCCTCCCCTCCTCCCAAGTTCTATTACTCCAAAATGGAATTATTGTACTGGAAAACAGCTTGAAAACAGTAAGTTAATCTGAAAGCTTAATAATGAAGTTTTACAGCATGGCATAAGGTAAGCTACACCACAGTACACCTGCATCTTCCCCTTCCCCCATGCCCACATAGAATTTACTTGCTTCACCAGTGACAGCGAAGCAATATGGTGAATTGCCTCAGGTCACCAAGACAGCTGACAAGCAAAATGAAAACCTCCTATTTGTCTTCATCCAATCTCACACAGTTGGTGCCACTTAGAAGCAACATGGTTCTGCTGCTAACATAAGGAAGAACAGGGAATACTGTGGCAGTATTGTTTAAAAACAGCTTACATTAGGCTTAAAACCATGCTAAGATTGTGATTCATTTTGCATAGCTTAGTCAGAAATATACACAAAAGGAGGATGATCAAACCCTGAGAGACAGCTACAGAGAATGAACCCATGCTAAACTAGTCATCAGGGTATACACGTAAAAGTCTTTCCTCTGGCAACAATCATTTTAGTTCCAGTTGCTTCCTTCTATCCTGGACTTCAGCTTGCTGTCCTTCAGTCACTGTCTAGCAGCTGTTTTTACATGGGCTACAGAGACTAATTTTATCATACATGCTCCTCTTTCCTTCCACAGTAAGAGATAAACATCCATTAATTTTAACCCTGCTGCAGTTTTACACTAGCTTACTTTTGGTGTTAGCCTTAACTCCGAAAATTTTATTCATCTAGTTTGTCTGTAGTCACCTAATATTTCTGCTATGTGAGGGGAAGGAAATGGAAAAATTAATATACTTTCCCACAAAGTTCTAGCAATACACCATTAGAAGAAAAAAGGTACTTTAACCTATACTGTTTCCGATTTTATACATACTTGTGACCTGAGTTGATGCAAGAGAGCAAGGTTCAGCAACTCTCCCAATGCAGTCTATGTCCCAGTTAGCAATCTTGTTCAAATTCTGACCAGAAAAATATGGTGGGAGACTCCTTCCTGCATACCAGGTTGTGCACTCATCTCAGTTTTAAGAAAATTGACTATCATTCTCATCTCATTTATGCATGTTCTTGGCCATTTACTCTCAAGCCTACTTCTGTACAAAAGTATATGGTAATTTGGTTTTGTGATTCCATGCAAATGTTAATCCTCAATGCTAAATCAACTTTACTCTAGAGAAGAAGCTATGCACTGTTCTGTCCCATTTTGGGATAACTGACATGTTACAGCATGTAGCAACTCCATAAGCAAATCAAGAGATTCAGTGAGGTTTAGAGCAGCCAGGAGTAACATAAGGAAGGATCCTAGGCAACAGTAAAAATTATGTCTAAAGAAGACCCTAACTTCTGATTCTGAGGTTAAAAAAAATGAAACAGTTTTTTTTAAGCTGTTTGCTACGTGAAGCTAATTTCTCCTCTTAAGACAGCAGAGTACGTAGTAGTACTCTTAATTTTTTGATAGCCTGGGAAAGAAGCACCCCATTCAGTTCGAGTGAAATTGCTGTGATAAGGGCCACTACTAGATTGTCTTGAAAGTCTTACTACAAAGCATCAAGAATTATGGCACAACTATTATTTAACACTTTCCCCCTTTAATTTAACCACGCCGAACTGAAACAGCCAAAATGACCCTTAAGAAAAAGCCACTGAAGCATCAGCACTTCAGAAGAGCATGCAAAACTTTGGACCATCTACACAAACCTATCTGAGAAAACATGTTAGTTCTAACGTAGGATGAGACAGTGGCATCCAGGAAAAGCTTCCACCTGAAATGATGAAATGCATTCCATACATACCATCTTGGGTATTGAATTTAGAACCACATTCAACTAAAAGCATTTGTGAATGGTCACCACAGGCAAGTCATATCACAAACACACATACAAAAGTAGCACCGGGAAACTTTCAGATGGTCAAAATCTGATTTTCACTTGTTAGAGAAGGCATTCACTTGTTTGTCAAGGCTGAGGTAAACTAGCATTTTTCTGCATGATACCTAACCATTATAGCACACACTTACCAATCTCCTCCCTTTCAGTAATATATATGCTGCACTAACAGAGGCCTCACTCAACTTCTTCTACAACTCTGATTTTGGAAATATTTGGATTCTCCCAATTTGCAGCTTGACATAGGTAAATCATGCAGTCCCTGCTGGGAACTGGAGGATGCTATTGCAAAAGCATTACTGCTGTAGAAACACCTCAAAATACAGCTGCACACCTTTTTTTGTACAGTCACAGAGCTTCAGTATCAAAAGTATGCAGTATAAAGAGCTTATTGATTTATTCAGTAAGACCTGGGTGGGGACAAAAAGAAAGATGCAGTTACCTGTGCCCCCCAAAGCCAGGAACACAAGACCTTTCCACCATACATGCATGTCTATTGGTAACTTGCTTTATTTGCTGACATAACTTTTACCAAAGGCCTCTAGAGTGAGGCTTCCTCTGAGAATTTGCCATCACTGGCAATGATGATATTTTTTTATCCAGTGAAGGTACTTTTTATCTCCTTCACGTGCCCTCTAATTTAAAAATCAACAAAGGTACACAGTATAAAATGGAAAAAAAGCTCAATTCTTCAGAAAAATCTACCCTGTGAAACACAATTTCTTCTACATTACATGATAAGACAAAAGTAGTGGAAAAATATTAGTCACTGCTGGTATGACTGCTAGTGCATGCGAGTTGCTGTCAAACAGGCTACAGTTTATGAATGATGTCAAATTAAATATTCTAGTCACTAATATATGCTGTTTGTCATATAGTTGCAGCTTCCTTAGAAAATACTCTGATCACAGGTTAAAGCAGTTCTTCTATTCCTTCCCAGAGTATTCTTTTACCCCAACTGTTTCCAGGGCACAAGCTGGTAAGTTCCTCCTAGTACATGATTATTTTGATTGTGCACAGCCAAGGGACTGACAGGTACACCCGAGGCAATTCTAACATTTGTCTACAGAACACAGCCCTTGTCAGGACAAGGGCCATCAGTTCAACATCAAAAGTAACACATACAGCTAAGACAGACATCCACTTAAACTCTGCAATAGCTTTTTATCCTTACGTGTTTACAACAAAACAAGTTTCAATCACTAGATGCAATTGACTTTAAGAAGAATCCTCTCAAACAAGAAGCATGTCACCAAGTTCAGCCTTGCTACTGAGCGGCAAAGTCAACAGCTGGAGCAAGTATTCTGTCAACTGCTTGTCTGCTGATGCCCTGAAAAACCTGATTTGGACAATTGGGAAAACAATCTCATATCCCTCTTACCCTGTAAAAGCTGAAAGACATTTTATATGAAGATGTCCTGGATTGTTTCAGGCCTTCTAGCACAGGAAGTACTACCACCAACAGTCGTACAACATCTACTATTAGTAGCATTAGTTAAAACGGAGAAAAGAATAGTGAATGTTTTATTTCAAGGGAAAAATAAGTACATCTGAACTCTTCAATGTACGAATTGCTGCGTCACAAAACTTAGCTGCAGAAGGAACTGACATCTAGACTCTTAAATCATGCATGCAAATCAGCTGTAACAAACTTTCACCATATTGGCTTTTCTACAGAAACAGTACACATTTTCTGTAATAATAATTTTTAAAATAGATATATTACCAGACAAGAGCAGGTAAAGAAGCTGCTGTCACAGGCAGCCAATACATTTTAAGTTTGAACCAATAGTCTTCATTACAGAAGTGGTAAAAACCTACCAGTTTGTTTACAGTTTCTTTTTAAGAGACTGGAGCTTAAAACCTTGCAATCCACTAGCAGTGAAACATTAATGGAAAACCTCATCTTAACTAGTGAGGTCTCAGCAGGCAGCTTATATATTTTCAGTCTGTTTTAAATGTAGGCATCTGCTCTAGAAAACTGGCATTATATCAGCAAGCTAGCATCAAGCATACCTATTAGCTACAGTCAGAATGAGATTTGTATTCCATCTCTGGCCCTCTCAGCAAACACCTGTGCTCTTTAATAAAGCATTAATTATTAATGTGTGCCTGATGTAAAAATATGTGAAAACTAATATTGGGTCCTCCCCCTGTGGTGTTAAAAGGCCTCCAAATTATGTTAAATTAGAAAAGTGATGTTAACAGGAAAGCTGTTGTGCCAGAAACCTCTAATTGTTACACAACCTACTTCGGAGACTATAGCTGTAAACCCAACTGCCTCAATTCAATTTTTTGAAAGTAATTTTTCCTCAGAAATGAGACTGTTATCTTCATGACTAAAAGAATCACTGTGTGCACTACATCACAAACACACACCAGCCCGGCACACATTAGTACCTACAGACTCTGTATTCATTGCTATCTTAAACATGCCACAAGAATTTCTGTAGCATTTTGGTAACAAAGGAGGGTAAAAATGATCAAGAGGCACTAAAGTCTACAGTTACTTCACTCAGAAGGCAAGCCAGTCTCATGAGGCACTGCAGAAGCTGAAGAAATAGTTCTCATACAGCTGACATAAATAGCACGTGTAAGCAGCATTTAGTATCATTAACAGGTGGTCATGAAATGAGTAGTTCTCCATTTTCACAGAGGTGTGACGCATACAGCTACACCAAGGAATCACCAAGTAGGCACAGCAGATAAAGGTATAATTCATTAAAAGCATCAAAAAATATGCTAGCACAGGTCTGTCACTGACATTAAGAGGATTAATTAAAAATTTAGGCCAGATTCCTTTTTAGCTCCTTTTAAAAAATCATTACATTCAACACGAATTTATTTGACTCTTTAAGAAGTCCGGTTTTAAAGTTAGAACTCCGAAGTTTTGTAATGTTATGTGGCCTCTAAGTAGCAAAAAATACCCATTTTCCTAGTTCAGCTAACACGGAGTTACAAACATATAAGCATGTCAGTGTACACACATGTATTTCATGCTGTTATAATTTTGTTTCAAACTTCAGATATATTTTCCTCATATAGCCTGGGTAGTGGTGCTGCTTATATTCCAACTCTGACAGGTAAGGATGGCACCAGATGTTGGCCAAAACACGGTACTCAGCTATCAGCAGGTAATCAGCCTTTCAGTTCACATCTTTAAGCTGCCAGTACATTTGACAAGGTGATAGTTTCTTCTCCCTCCAAAGTTTCAGATAAATTGACAAGCAAGGTGGACACAGTGATTCTTCAAGTGCTGTGTTCCCAGTTCAACATATCCCGTGGGTGGTAAGCACTTAAGAAAGATCTTGGTCTTAGAACCAACATCAGGATAAGATGGACTGAAGTTTTACGTCATTTTATGCAGAGATACTTACTAAGAAATTTAGTTCCCCGAAGTAATAGAGAAAATTTCAACTGTTATGTATTGTTTTATCTTTCTTTTGAGAAACAGGTCTTTCCAGAAAGCCCTACTGTGCTCAGTTTTTTTCAATTTTCATCAATAAATGAAAACTGAAGAACTGCCTATTCCACCACTTTCCAAAACAACCCACCTCACTACTGGTTGTCTATTTAAAGATTTTCAAGAAACCTGATGTGCTATGCTCTAATGACCATCCCTTTTAAACCACAGGGGATTACCTACACAGATTATTTACTTACATGGCTCTATATGAAAAGCCACTGCCTTAGAATTCCTGGAACATGCAGAAGACCCAGTCATTCCAACCTGCCTCAGAGCAGATTCTGAGCCACATCTTATTTCCCTATCCACCACCATTGCTAATTTTTCATTTTAAGGCGCTAGTTTTAATAGCACAAACCTCTTAAAGAGAATCTGTCATTTGTTTAACAAGTTAAAATTACAAGATTGTAGTAGAAATATGGAAGAACAGATTGGCTTCCATTTCTGCTTAACTTTAGCATTCTAATTTTACATCATATCCATGAACTGTTGTGCCTGAAAGCCTATACAGTGGAATAGGAGGTTGCAAATTCCAACAGCAACAAAGCTTAGCAACTGAAATTACGAATTTTTTTTCAAGTTATCCCACAAAATCTCCAAGCAGTCTTTCATTTTAACAAGAAACTTCTTCAATGATCATGTATCTGATAAACAGCTATTCTTTGAAATGCACATAACCTACGAGGATAAGCTGAAATTAATATGAACATAAAACAGCAGGTAAAGAATACCCATCTTCTGTATCAACAGTTACCAGCACCCACATTTAGTTTTTTGATGATGCTTCCAAAAAGGTCTCCTTAAAATCTTGAAGTCAAAGCAAACCACCACTTTAAAAAGGAACTTCAGATAAAATAATTTATATTAACTGAGCAATGACACACCTCATATTCTAGTTTTATACCCCTATTAATTCTGTTCTGCCCAAAGAATTTTGTAATCTAATTAAGTCATTTATCATACATTATTCTACAGCTGCCATTTACCCAGGAAGTGCAAGACTGGTTAAAAATGAAAAATATTTGCTCATTGTCCGCACTGCAAGTTTATAGCCAGCAGCATAAAACAGGAAAAAACCCCTACAGATTAGACAAGCTGTTTTCTAAAGCAGTTAGTTGCTTGGAGGTATGCTTAACCACACTACACTGAGATGTTTTCTAGGTCCACAAAAAAGGCCCTGTAAAGTACAAGCCATCCAACTATCGCTTGATGAAAGAGATCAAGTTAAGGGGCACCACACAAGGAAATGCTCTGTTTGTTTACAACAGGATGCCATGACTAGACTAAACTTGCCTCCTCCTCTGAGGTGCCTAAATATTAACTGCTACCACTACTTTTGGGCAATCAAGATAGTATTTTCTTTTCCTGCTGTGTCTAGTCAACAAGTTCTCTTACCTGTCTCCAGCACAAAAGACACAAGACAAAAATCCTTCCACTCACATTTATGTTGAATGGCATAAACCAGCACAGTCAACACTGGCATTCTGCTTTCCACAAAGGAATAAACATTGCTTATAAAGGTCACTTGAAACAAATTTTAAATAATCATATAGAAGACAGAAGGCTAATACATTCTTAGGGTCACAGGGCTCTATGTCCCTCTCTTGAAGGTCACCTGAAAGGGACACTAGTGCACTGAATTCAAAATTAAGTAGCAGGCTATATTTAGAATAACTAACAATGCCAGAAATTCTAAGACAGTGTAATTTTTATTCAACAGCTAGACTTTCCTTAATTTAAAAAGGGTGAAAAAAAAAATTCACACATGCCATCACTGACCCACTCTTAGTATATGAATTAGAAGTGAGGGTGAAGTAAGGTCAAAGTGATATGCTTTCAGATACCATTGTATGTCTAAAAGGGTGTTCAAAGAAATACCAAATTTCAGTCTCTCAAAAAACTTGGACACTTTTTCCTCACTTCAAAAGATAATAAATCTCTCTGAACATTTGCTCTATAAGTAATTTTCCTTCTGATTTTACGTTTCAAATACTTCTATTCTCAATTTTAAGCACACTTTAAAATTGTAGCTTTAACTCGCTGCTACAAAGCAGAAGTGCACATGTGAACCAAGCAGCAACAACTGATCTCATCCAAATAAAAAGTCCAAAATAAACATAATCTAAAGGAATTCAGGATCATCATACAAGTATGAAAGCACCTTTTACCACATTATGTTTGAACTAGTGAAGTTACAGCCTATTTCAGTATATTTTATATGCCCAGTTCCAGTAAAAGGTAAATTAAACCCTCCGGGGAAATGCATGTAGATCACAATTATGCAGATTAAGGAAAACAGTCTTTAAAAGTCTAATAGCATTAAATGCATCAACTCTTCACTGCATACAGTGCAGACATCTGCACTCTGTGCAAACATTGTACTTATAGTTGTGCTATGTGCTTCAGCAAACTCTCATCTTTTCTTTGCACAAAATTACCTGCACAGTCTTCTAAAACACAGAAGAAATCATCATACATGGAACAGATTATCAAAACCCTGCTAGTTTAGTAACAGCTTCCATGTATTGCCTGCAGTTTGAGTGGTTGTGAAGGTACAATGGACAACAATATCTTAATTGTATAAGAACAGAAAGACAAACCTGGACCTGCTGAAAAGCTTTCAGTCTCTTCTTGAATCTAGAAGGTAAAACAAAATCACATCCTCGAGCTAGCAATGCCAACTCCTTTCTTAGATCAGGATCTTGTCGCAAGGAAATCTCCTTTATCCTCATGCTTTCGGATTTCATATAATGTCTCTGTGTGCCAGTGCAGGCACTTGAGTCCCAGTAAATAGCAGAGCTGTTGTATTATCACACAGTGCCGCTTAAAGCAGCAGCTGCGCCCGAGTTCTGTGATATTATAAGAGTCGGCTCAACTTTGCCCGCTCCATACATTAAAGGGAACTTGGCTGGAATTGCAAAAACAGATTGGGAAGTCACTTTGGGGCCCTGCCCTTTCATCCAGGCATTCCAAAGTCTAAATGGGACAGTATGGAAAATGAAAACCGTCTTTGGAGGAGCATCTATAAAAGCAGCTTCCAATTTTAAAAAAGGCAAGCCCTACAGGAATGCAGAGAAGCCAGTCGTGGTTATTTTTTAGCTTCCTCCTCCTCCCATCCCCCTCAGCTTTGCCTTCTGCCACAAAACACTCACTGTCTAGCTTCAGTGAAGCACCTCACCGAAGGATAAGGCTTATTACACAGCAATTAAATCCCTTTAAAACTCTTTCGTCCTTTAGCGGGAACCCTATTACACTGGGAAAATGAAGGCAATGACAGAAAAAGCTTCGGACAGACTTTCAGAATAGCTCACAATCACAAATAGATTTTTTTTACATTAATCTATATCTTAAGTTACTGTATTGCAAGAATCTGAAAATTTAACTGTTAAGATGGAAATCCATAGCAGTAATGAAGCTAATGTTACCACACTGAAATGCTGCTTTAAATCATGTTTTACCAAAAGGTTACATTAGAAATATCAATGATGTCACAAAATCTGAAAAAAATCGACTAAAAAAAGAATACTTTTTTTTTCTTAAATAGTTTTATAAACATTCACATCCACATACTAGGTTGCATATCTGTCACATTTCACTGGCATTAGACTCAGCTACCACTCTACTCTACTTTCAGTGTATTGAATCTCAAATACTTTTTACGGAGGTGGTGAGGCCAAGTTTTAGTACACATCAATATTCTTCATGGAAACAGAAATCTGATAAGCTTCTGTGAAAATTGAAGTGACCTTCAGTTCCTTCTCCTTTATGGTTTTAGGTACATTAATTTATAACTAGTGGAGTTCTCACATTTTAAATGGATATACCTTTATCATAGCAATCTTTAGGAAATGCTGCTATTTCAATGGAATTTCTTTTCAAATATCACCATTACAGTCATGAGTATGGCAACTCTTACTATTCCAAGCTGTAAACACTCTCAGCACCCCCAAATTCTCTTAAGGTAGAGGTGTTGGCTCTTTATAATCTGTACCTTGTCATGCACAAGTTTAGTTACTAACAACATAAAAGGAAAGATCTGGCCAATCCTACTCTGTTTTCATCCCTCATACTTTCAATAAGGCTATTTTCCTGATTACAGAAAGATGTACTCAGCCCAAAACAATCCTTTCACCACTAAGTCAGAGATTTCTTTTACTGGATGGCACTATTTTACCCCCATATAATCTTTAGCCCTATTTATCCATTCATAGTCATTCTGTACTGTAACACTATATTAAAAGCCCACAGCAAATATCATTGTTCATTTAAGAAAAGGAAACTATGAAAAAGTACTAGTGAAACATGATTTGTCTGAATTGGATCCTTTTTTAGTTTATCTCACACTGTTAGAAAGAAAATGATGATAAAACACCAGCTTTCTTGGTTTTAATTTAGTATCCAGTCCTGTCCCCGCCTCCCGCTTCTTTATTACAACTCATTATGAAGATATTTATTTCTTTAGGAAGTGGGAGAACAAGAAAGGAATTGACAAGACAAGAGTCAGACATGTTATGGTTGGCATGACCAGACTATCCAACTGCATTGAGCAAATCTGGCTGTCACTCACTGTCTTTTAGGAAGACTAAATCAACTAACCTGGCATAAACCTTGGCCAGAGGGAAGTCAACAGAAAACTAGGCATACAGTACACAACAGCAACATGCCTGGAACTTGAGATGAAGGACTGAGGTGTTAGAGTAGGAGAGGAATCCTGCTCTGGCAACAGATAACCGTTCCAGACCAAAATGTGGAAGGTCAGGAAGGTTGTATTGCAAGGCAGATTGTGTTTCAGGTTAGGCAGAAAAGGCCTTGCTTGAGGGAAGGAAAGGTATCTTCTCACCTAAATTGCTTTTATTTTCATCCCTTTCAACCAGGTGATGTGCTCCCATTTGCTGCCACATTCACAGCCTTATTTGATGTGGCTGTATTATGTTATTAAGATGATGGACTGTCATATGGAAAACTAACCTAAAACTGAAGTGCCAGTCTGGAACCTAAAAGGCCTGGAGTTCCTGAACCTGCTGAAGGAGCCTCAGCAACAAAGAAGTGTTCTGGATTCCATTTTGGAAGGAGTTGTGTATTTCCCTCCTTTATTCAAATGGAACTCAGAATCCATCATAACTCAACCAGCAAACCAGGTTCAGTATCTTAAATATTCTGCATTGCTTTGTCATAATAAAATCTTAATTACTTCACTGCCCGAGGTAGGTGTTCAATCAATTCCCTTTGTTAGCCTAATACTGTTCTAGCACTATGGTTTCCAACCTAGTGGTTGTTTCTACACCTGGATGCAGTATATTTGTTGTTCACAGGTTGCAATATATGAACAATCTCCATGCAACAGAGTACACTTAAGCACACTGGCAGCTATTAATCAAATCCTTTTCTCCATCTAAACGGAGATGTTTAGATGTTTGTATTGCCACATTTAAGGAGACTGAGCATTTATAAAGCAATGTGGTCAAGAATCCCCCAAGATCTGTTTCAACCTTTTCAGTCACAAATTAACCACAGGGGAAGGGGAAAGCCAGCTTTCATCCAGATTGAACTAGAAGTGTTCAAGTATAATGTTACATTTATTCTAAATCTGAATTCTCTCCTGTGAAAGCTAAGGCAAAATCCTTTACTGCGTGAAGGTCTGGATGCCAGCCATGAAGCTGTTCAAGTATCCTGGCAGCTTATTATTAGCTAGATAAACAAACAGAGGGGAAGATGCATGCCCAGAGCTTCCTTCCAAAGCTAAAGATACACACTATGAATGGATCAGACTTAAGGGACTGTGGCCAAGGAGTTTACCACTTTAACAGAGATCTGAACTTACACAAGAATAACACAACACAAATAACACAATATTCTGGGTAATGTAGAGGAAATACAATCTTTAGAAGAATACTTTAAAAAAAAAAAACCTTAAGTATTTGCCTAGCAAACCAGAATTTCTTGTCAGAAGCATATACCAACAGTACAGTAAAGTCCTAAGAGACTATGTGGAAGTGACCTCAACTCCTTGGAAAAAGCATCCCAGCATTACAGGAAGCCCCCAAGAAAATAATTTTCAGCCATATAAAACCTGTAGTTGCTGGAGTCTAGTCTTCAACCCAGTAACACGTGAACCAAGACGACAGAAAGCCCGTTCGGCTTTTGGAAGAAGTTTAAATAAGGCTGAACAGCCAAGCCCAATGGCAACAGCATGGAACCCAATTGCATCCCTCAGTCTGCGATGGTGCAGAAATTAAGAGTGGCTCCTGGGTTAACTGTAGAAAGAAAACTGTTGTATCTTCAAATCAGCCAGCGTAAAGGGTTGTTGTGCAACTAGTGCAACCCTTTACAAAAGCAACTTAATAGTGAGGGGCAGAACACAGCAATAAAGATAACTAAGGCAAGGTAGCACCTTTTCGATACAGAAAAAAATGTAACAGCATGACTAAAGTAGTATTAAAGATATATTCCAGAGGTTTAAAGTGGAAAGAAGGCACTATGAAAACCAAATAGTTCAGGAAGATATACAAAAAGTCAATCAGCTAATGATGCTTGCTAAAACACAGCTACTATGAGGCAGGAAATACAAAGAAGAAATCACATAAATATACTCACTAGAAGACAAATTAAAGCAGCAATTCTGTGCTAGACTAAGAAAGCAAGCAAAACCAAATCAAACCAAAAAACCCAAAACGCTGAGTTCTTTTTTTTTCCCCCTCCTCACAAAACATTGTGACCAGACTATCACCATTATTTAATGCTATCAAGAATTATTTCTAAACTAGATAGTCCATACGTGGCCTTTCCTATAATGAAAGATTATGAAACCAATTTCTTGCAAGCAACTTCCCATTTTTAACTGCTCTGCAGGACAAGAGAACAATGCATTTTTGAGCTGAACAGACTAACAAAGTACAACTATTCACCCTTAACTCTCCTTTGGATAGGACTCATCCCTTTTCAGCAGTACACTCACAAAACCCAAGGGAGATAACACACACAGTGTGTACATAACAGCAGGAATCAAGTTATTAGGCTCACATTCAACTACCAGGAAACTGATTGCTTTAAAGTTATGAACGGTGTTTTGAGTATGATGTACAACACTGATGAACTGCTAGATGTTGACACTGTGCAGTTAAGAAATCTACCTTCACAAGAACAAACGGATCCTTTGGCCTTGGAGCTCATGTGAATCTGGGCCTAGATGCATACTTTTTTCATGTAGGATGCAGCGCCTCCCCCTTGGAATGGGAAGTCTTGCATGTGAATGCCTTCTCTAACGATTATTTAGATTTTCCGGTACTCTTGAATTAGACAGAACAATGCCGGGCGGCTCTTTCCACAGCTGCTGGGAGAATCCAGAATTCTTAGGAGGCAGACAGTGAGTAAGTAAAAAGACAGCAGTTAGATGCCAGATGTGTTGTCATGTTGGTAGGCCAGGAAGGAGGGGCTGATCAGATTTTCTGCACATTACCAAAAGAAAGCCATGTATGAACACCACGGCATGGGCCATTGTCAGATTATAACTAAGATAAGATACACGTCACCTTGCTATGATTACACAGACTGGACTCCAAAGAAATAGCATGGGCCTTTTTCAGTTTGTTAACTGCATCTGACGCACTAACTTCAGCAAGCATCAATGCTAGAAGTTATAAAACCAAAGCTTGACAATAAATGAATGGTTTTTACACCTTTAGAACAATTCTCATGTTCTCTGCTATCTTAAAAAAGTCAGTACACATTTTATTTATTTGTGTACAGCATAAACTGAATTTTAAAGGAAAAAAGTTGTTGGAATAGTTCTGCAGATGGAGCCTATTTACTGTTCATGATCTTCAGATGACCCTATTCATCAGATCATGAAAACCAGGACCACCCAAATTGATGCTGCTGAGGTAGCTATTAAAGAGAGAAAAGACATAAGCAAAAAATCTAGTATGAATTACACAAATTATAGTCACATTTCCTCTAATAAGATGCTATGTTTTTACATTCTAGATGAACTGTGATGCTACAGAGACTATCCACAGAAGAAGCTACAGCCCACAATATATGCACTTGTAACTTTATCCATGTAAGCCTCTGAACAGCAGAATTAGGTTGAAATGAAGAATCAGTTCAGGCCGATTCAGAATGCCACAGATTTTCCTACAGGAGACAGCAGCTTTTACAACCAAGTCTAATAACATGCATTGTGGAACTTCTCAAAGTCATGCTGGCCATTTTGGATATTTAGTCATTTCTAGATTGTTATTATTTACATTGTGTCATCTTAATTTAGAAGTTGACAGAGTAATCTGGTAATAAAAACATGAATGACATTTGAATGACATTTTATAACTGTCCAGCAATTTATTTAAACATTGTATGAGCTGTTCAGTACTTCCATCTTTTGGACATTAACGGAATTTTCAATTAATCCTTTCAAAAACATCTTTCTCCAATAGAATGATTGGTACACGAAAGTACAACCACTATTTTAAATCCAACATCAGAGGCTAACTTAACACGTAATTTAGTCCCTGAAATCACAAGACAATAATTTTGAGTCAGTGACAACTGCAGGACAGCTTCTTGCTTATGATTTTGCTTGAGGTTTCCCTCCCTGAAGATCTTGAAGCAAAACCAATAAATTGGGAAGCTTAAGACACAAGTCTGTCATTAAAATGACAAACTGCTAATTTACCAACCAAAACCAGGATTTCTGATAGAACTTCTATGAAGACTTAATCTAATACTGTTGTGTGGTTCTATCAGTCTGAAATCATTGCTGTTACCGGAAATGGAGGCAACAGAAATGATACTGATTTCTACAGAACTAAATGGAAAGTTATGCACTTCCAAACTTGCAAGCAGGGTACAGGGCCAAAGGACAAAGCAAAGAAAGAAGGCACAGCAAGTCACTGGTAACCAAGTGAACTTTAGCTTTCAGTGTAACTAACAGGGCAATCGTTACACATGAAGAAAAAAGACCCAAGAAATTAGACATCTTACAGAGGTAGAACACCACAAATACATTGCCACAACAGGAACAGTACACCTGACTTCCCTCCAATCTCCATTAGTGTAAGTCTTTATGTGAAATCTAAATATTTTCTGAAGCATTCTAGAAAATCTTTCTAAAATACTAAGCTTAAATTTGTCACTTGACAAATAAGCGAGTAGTCAAAATTTTAGGTGGTGTTTTTAGTGTGTTAAAAGCAAGTAAGAGAACAAAATTAGTGGTCTTTTGTTTAAAACCTGATGTTACAACAGGAGACTTAGAGTATTTGCTGTAAATGACTATTCACGAAAACTTAGTAGGTGGAAGAATGATCTAGCTCATCATTGTTTTCAATATTGCATGATTTCAAATAGTTTGCTTTATTTTTTAGTAAAGTATGCCACAAGGACAATTATTTAGAATACATCAGTAATGATCATATCTACTAGAGATGTTTAAGAAACTCAGAAGAGTATTTATTGTTTATCATACAAATCTAGCTTCTACAGGAGTAAAACTGTTTAGAGACTGTTCTCCTGCTTCTGCTGAATTAAAAAAACCTAATCAAGTCAAGCCATTTGATAAGTTCTACAAGCCTTGTTTTGTCAAGAAAGTCAAACTGAACCTTATTCACACTGGGCACATCTCGCAAATACTTCGCAATGATTTCCTCAGCACCCACTCGATATTTCCTCCTACATTTTCCCACGTAGACTTCATGTATATTTTCCTTTTAGACTTCCAGCTCATCTCACTTAACCCAAAATCAGCCAAAGTTACAAGTAAGAGCTGAATAGAACAAATATGCAAGGCTAGTTCCATATTAAATGAAAATAAACAGTTAATGAGACATACATCAGGAGCCCATCATCCCTGCAAGTACCTGTGGTCAAAAAGTGGTGTGTGGGTGGCTCTACAGTTTCAAGCTATTTTTAACAGGATTGCTATGCAAAAAGGGCACATCTAACATTAAGTACTGGAACACACTTTTAAAAACACCTCTTGGTCACTGGTTAGGTTTCAATGGACCCATTTTAAGTTGTATCTGCTGTCCATAGAATACAAATTAATCTTATCTACCAAGACATTGGTACCATGTGGTTAACCGGAAGACAAGAACACCACACTAATCCAGCCCAACACAAAGGACTTATTTACATATTATGCCACACTTAGAACACTAAATTTAGTAACCATTCGTTGCTGACTGTGAAAAACAATGAGTATGCTTAATTGGTATCTTGAATCAATGCAATGACCTTAAATTCAATGAAACTAAGGCAACTTAAAGACAATTGTGTGTGCAAAGCCTCAATTTGCCAAGACTCAGCCATATAATTTTACCACTGGCATTTTGTAGATTTTTCTCATAACATGGCTTGCTGAAAAACCCTGTGCAGCCATTGACTAGGTCCAACAGTGGACAAACTAGCTCACTGGATGAGCTGTATTTATGGTTTTGTACAGAAATAAGCCCATACATACTTTTGGCCTCATGTTTATTTCCTGCTGACAGAGTAAATGTAAGGCATGTGAAGAGATCCTCAAAAAATATAAAACAGGTTCTCAAGCATCACTGAAAGGAAAAAAAAAGACTCTCTCCTCTATATCAATACCTAATTTCCTCACAGTCTGAACACCCATTAAAAGAATGCACTGTTTAAATGATTGCTGTAAAGCTATAATTGAGTTTACATGTTTTGAAAGACTGGACAGAGAAGCAACTGGACGTAAGTAATGATCTTATATAGCTCTGAACTTCTTTTGGTTTGCCTTTAAGTGTCAGTTACTCACAAAGGAGTGACTGTGATTCATAAACGTCATAATTCAAAATTGAATTAATTTTAATTGTCCTGTGTCAGGATTCAGGTGAACTTCAAACTCAAAGAAAGCCACACAATTCTGAATTCCATTTCTCAGTACTAGAAATGCCAAAAACTCTTAAGACAGGACGCACCATTTAAGAAATACGAGTTTCCAGCAGGACACAAGTACGACTGCCACTTTGAAAGAGGACAAAAGTTCACTATTTATTTTAATAAAGCACAAAGTGTAAACAAAATCAATATAACTGTTAACAAAAGTCACATTTATTCGCCAGAGTAACAAGATACAGTTAGAATAAGGAGCACTATCAAAACCCTACAACAGCGAATAACTTTCAGTTTCGCAATTATAAATAAAGAGAACAGCTAGTTCTCTAATCAGGATAATGGTTCTATTCCAAGCTATTCAGTACAGCAAAGCTTAAGATGAATAACTCAACATACTACTAGTGCTGCTTATGCTGACTACTTTTATTTCACCCCACTCAAAACTAATAACAATTTTATAGGAACACCTATAGCTGCACTCTTCCAGACATTAATATGAACTTTTTGCTGACCTTCCTTTGTTGGCACCATAGAAGGAGCTTTATTGAGATCACACTAATGCTGACATCTCTCATAGTACCCTGTTATCATTGTAAAAGTACATCAGTTTGATACCAGGTTATTTACAGTCTCCCTTTAAGTCACGGGCTTGAGCTGAAAGCCAAGTCCACCATTCTCCCCACTTAGTGATAGAACATGGCACTACTAACACTATCTTTGCATAATATAGAGTTAGGCAGTGTCTGTGTCAGACCACACTCAGGCCACACAGCGCAGCCTGGTGTGCAGTGCAGTGCTAACACAGCTCACACAATCCAGCCTCCGGAGTTAACAGTGCTTCTGGTATGAAAGTGTACAAGGTAGCAATTCAGATGCAGACACCTTTTAAGATGATGGCATCAGCCCAGCTAAGCTTTACCTCAAGCCCTCAGAATTAATTTGTTGCAAAAAGCAACTGTTACGTGTTATTCAGACTTCAGTCAATGTTAAAAGGTTTCATTCTAGCCTCCCTTTAAACTAAAATGGATCGCAGCAGTACCACTACGTTTAAATCAAGTAACTGCTTACAAAAATTTGGAAAGAATGTTATTGATGAAAAAAACCTAAAAAGCCATATTAAAGCCGTAAAAAAATTTTC
This sequence comes from Oreocharis arfaki, assembly GCA_013398015.1. NCBI lineage: Eukaryota > Metazoa > Chordata > Aves > Passeriformes > Paramythiidae > Oreocharis > Oreocharis arfaki. Next base: position 835,995 of record VZRR01006140.1, read on the forward strand.
AAGTTATAGAAATAGGAGGAAATGAGCGTAGTTGTCACGGGATAACAAGCAGAAACAGTATGCTTATCAAATAAAGGATATCGAGAAACCACTCCAAGAAGTACCTTTATATCAAAGGCTAGCCCTGCAGAGAAATGGAAAATAACTTTGAAGTATTTCTGATTGTATCACGTTCTCTCTGCACCACCACCCCACAAAATGCCCATAGGGAATTCTGTGAATTCTTTCCCTAGACGCTTTGCACACCAGCTGGTTAGGATTAGACATCTTGCCTGTGGCACCTTTTAGGCCTCGAGGACTGGCATTTTTGACAACGTGATGAACAGTGTACAATTGTGTATACTCCCTGTTTAGGATAATCTAGGGTACCAGAAAAACTGTTAAATCTATGTTCAGTAGTGATAAGGGTTAGAAGAAATCTACTACAACTATTCTTCAAATTTGAAACTTACAGCTCTAGAATTTCTTCAATACACTCAGAAATTGAGACTTGGATGTTGAAACTTTTTTGTCTCTAAATTTCTGTTATTTGAAGTATTTAGTACATACAAATCACAGGCCTACTTGCAGGATGCCAAGTGCTAGCAAGCACTTCACATCACATAACAAAAGTGACCAGAACTTTGCAATTAACACGTTTATACAATGGGTACAGTCAGATATCCACCTCATTGTGGATGACACCATGCAAGTGAAGCAAAGTATCTCCCCTAAAGTAAAAAAAAAAAAAAATCCTAAACAAACACTGTTCTGTTTTCATTTGCACTAAAACACACTGTAAGACGAATTTGCATGGTAGAATTCTGACTAGATTTTAAAATGTGCATGTGGATTAAGCCAACAGTTTACTCTTAACATGGCTTTAAGTGACCTGCCCAGATGAAAAAAAAAACCATAAAGACCATGTAGGATCTTTCACTATCGGAGAAAGTACTTTTGACTTGCTGATCAGGGGAGGGCTTCAACTATCTCGAAAGACACCAAATTCTCCTCTGACAAGACATTAGTGTTTCACGAAAATACATGGCAACTTCTAAATTTTGGATAGAAGTATAACCTGCAGGCTTCAATTACAAGCTAATCTCTGAAAAAAAGAAAATATCTCCTTGAATAGCTGACAGCTACAGTACTTTTAATGCTGTTTAATGGTTGCCATCAGCACACCAACTTATTTTGCTCAGATGCTACTGTTTAAAGTATCAAAGATTAAATATCTAATTAAATTCTAATTAAGAGTGCTTCCCATTTGAAAAAACATATTTTGCGAACAAGTACAGAAACCTGTAGCATGAAAGTGTTGTTTTCCAACACATTCATATTTACTTCCTGGTAATTACCTGAGGATGGTAGTTTTCTGTTATCAGCTTTATTGTTTGGTGCCCTTCAAAAAAGTTGCAAGAACATTTTAAGAAACAGGAAAAGGCATACAGCAACCTTACCCATAATCAAATGTAGTGATTTAGCTCAGTGATACTGAAAATGTATCATGCCAAAATCAGTTAAGTGCTTGTATGCTGCCTTATGAGATTTCCGGTGCACAAGAAGAAAAAGTTTAATAAGATGCTTAAGTTGACATATATAAGACCAGAAAGGAATAATCCAGCTCTATGGCTGGATGTAAAAGCCTTCTCCTAATAACACCCTCATGCACATAGAGTTAAGTACATTAACTTCTACCATTTCCTAGAACTGCTATTTAGAATCTATATATGTATTAGCTTGTACTATAGATCCAATCTGAAACATTTTTTTCTATTTATAGAAACAAGATGAGAGCCTCAAACTTACTTAAAACTTATATGAGGTAGGTAAAGCCATTGTGGCTTGATCTGAGAAATGTAGTAAGATGCACAACAGCAGATGCACTAGTTTTGACACTGCATGAGGTAGTTTGTCGAAGAAAGTGGGGTACACTTGTGGAAGAAAGAGAAAATAGACTGTCATGGCAGAACATGCAGTTCTTGGTGGTATTTAAGAGCTGATGCCAGCTGCAAAGGCAACTTGCACTTAGAGATTAAGAAACGTTTGGATGAAACTTCAGCTGAATAATAAAGTATAATAATAAATAAATTTCTCATTGCTTGGAAATTCCCCCTCCCTAACCTTCTCAAGCAGCCAACAACCTAACCCCTCTAGGTTCTCTCTCACTACTATACAAACATTTCCAATTAAGTCAAGAATGTTACTCTTCATTAGTCTCTTCTAGTTCTTCTCTAGGAGATTTACTTAAAGCAATCAACCAAGACTCATGAAGAAAAATTACAGTACATAAGTTATCAATCAAATACAGCAAATAACAGTGGGTTTTAATGGAAACTCTTCCTTTGCTTGCTTTTATCTGTTACAAGAATAAACTGAGCATCTTCTGACTGACTGTCTGCATTTCACTAGAACAGGAAATACAATAGTGTGAACAACAACAACAAAAAAAGTAAATCAATCGTCATGCCCTGCTGTCTGGCTGGTGATTATACATAAACACAAGTCCCTATTATTGTAAAATCAATCTAGACAAACACTAGACTGGACATGTGATGTTTTGGAGCTAAGAAGTTGTCAAACTAGATTTGACAATTAGTATTTATGAAACCGAGAGGTCACTTCAGATTAAATGTTTAAGTGCAAAACAGTAGTCATGCTGTTACTCTTGTGGGTTGAAGGGTAAGTCTGTACACTCAATGCATATCAACAACAAACAAAAATTAATTGATACTCTTAAACATCCTCAGCTTTATCCTCTCTACGCTTGCCAAACTGAGCAGGCTTCCCTGGGATACCAGGTTTGGCCACTGTAATAAGTTAGATACCAAAGTATGTAAAGCAATTGGGAGTTACAACCTCTTACAATTTTCCAATATTATTAAAATATGTGAATTTTTAGTCCTATAGCACAAACAGCATAATAACTCTTTGAAGTTCTTATGAATCCCATGAAGTTCAACAAGGCCAAGTGGAAAGTACTGCATCTGGGACAAGGAAATCTCAAGCACAAATACAGGCTGGGTGGAGAATGGATTGAGAGCAGCTCCGAGGTGGAGGACTTGGGGATGTTGCTGGATGAAAAGCTCAACATGACTTGGCGATGTATGCTCACAGCCCAGAAACCAACTGTGTCCCAAGCTGAATCAAAATCAGCCCAGCCAGCAGGGCAAGGTTGGTGATTCTGTCCCCCTACTCTGCTGTGGTGAGATCCCAGCTGGAGAGCTGTGCCCAGCTCTGGGGTCCTCAGCATAAGAAGGACGTAGACCTGCTGAAGCAAATCCAGAGGAAAGCCACAGAGATGAGCAGAGAGCTGGAGTGCCTTGCAAAAGAAGACAGTCAGAGTTGGGGTTGTTCCACCTGGAGAAGAGGAGGCTCTGGGGAGAACTTATAGCAGCCTTCAAGTACTTAAAGAAGGTCAATAAGAAAGCTGGAGAGGGACTTGGCACAGGGGCATGTAGTGACAGGACAAGGGGGAATGTCTTTAAACTGAAAGGGTAGGTTTAGATCAAGTATTAGGAATAAATTATTCAAATTCTTTACTGTGAGGGTGGTGAGACACTGAAACAGGTTGCCCAGAGAAGCTGTGCATCTCCCATCCCCGGGAGTGTTCGAAGCCACACTGGATGGGGCTTTGTGCAGCCTGGTCTAATGGAAAGTGTCCCTGTCCATGGCAGGGTGGTTGGAACTGGATGGCCTTGAAGGTCCCTAGCAGTCCAAACCATTCTATAATTCTATGGCCATTGATCATACAAAAGTAATGCTTACTTTTGTCAGTCACCACAACATTTTCTATCCAGTTTTGTTTTTACAATTTATGAAAAGAGCTAGAAACTAGATTGAACTGAACTGCAAGCTTAGAAAGAATATTTCAGGTGGGGGGCAGGGTTGTCATCCTTGCATAGAGGGCATTGTCTGTTATAAATGAAGACCTCATTAGGAAGGAAGTGCAGAGTGTACCATGCACTACCAAAACAATTTCTTTGTTAATATACAGATTCAGTGGAGCCAAATTTGAGTCTTGTACTAACAACAGTGCCTGGTATCATTAGACAAAGGAATATTTGCAGCCAAGGCAGTATGTTATAAAAGGAACACAAACACAAGGATTTAAATTCATCCACAATTAGATGGCAAGGAGCCAAGATAATCTTATGGAAGCTTAGGCCACCTATCCACTAACGCTAATGACACACATCAGTGCTGCTGCTTCACTCCACTCCTGATACCTCCTCTGGGGAAACTATTTACTTACATAATTTGCCAATACCACAAACACAAAATTCAGTTCCATTTAAACAAATAAATCTAATAAGAAACAAACTTACTTCTTTGGTCCCTGAGGATCGACGTGTTGCTCTGCCATTAGAAACGTTCCTTGAGCTAGCTGGAGTTGCCAATGGAAGAGTAGTAGAAAGCTGAGGAGGATTGAAAGACATCAAAGGCAATCTGGTATCTCCTAATATGCACTGCTTGGAATTGGAATTTTTACTGGTGAAACTCTCATTTTTACTGCTTCCTGAATCTGTGTTACCAAATTCTGTTTTCTCCTTATTCTTGATTCTTCTCAGGCAGTCCTTCAGTGTTAACTGAGTTGCAGGTTGACTCAACCAGCACAAGAAGAGTTCATCCACCTTCATTTTCACTGCAGGTTGCAGAAGTTTTCCAGGTGACATTTTCTAATAGTTTCCCTGTTTTGCTGGTTCAAATTCAAAGTAAAGATCAATCATATAAATATTCCACTTGACTTTCAGTGTTTCACAGGCATTATGTAACAAAGTGTTGATATTTAATCCCTCAAGATACCAACATGAGTTGGGAGTTATATTTTAACATGTGACTTCAACAACATTTTACAAGTGTGAGCCCTAAACCAGAGTCAATTCCAATAATTTCTTTTAAATAATGGATAACTTATTTTAAAAGCATATTGTGTAAATGGTGGAGACTGGAGAAAAAGAAATTGCACTTAGGCTTTTTCAAAGAGACAGCTAACAAATATTAAAAATATCTTCTAAGAAGATGTGTTAAAAACATATGTATGATGACAAATAAGACTTGAAAATACTTATAATTGAACTGCTGAGAAATAAATGTCTAAGCAGTTTATGCTAAGCCCTGGTGAGAGAACAAATTCAACAAGCAAGTCTTTCAGTCAAGAGATTTAGAACTAAGACTGAAGGCTCAATTTTCATTCTGAGGTTGTGCTATGGATTTAAAATCTTGCGTCCCCCCATGTGAGTGGTTCCCAAAGCCCTGTCATTTGATATTTTAAAAACCTTATATTTGACATTCACTTTTGCAGTTTTTCAAAACCAGTGTAAAATCCAATGTAACTCAAATATTTGGACATTATGATTTCAAGCTCAGTTACTCACATGAAACAAACAGTTTTTTGGGTTTTTTTTTGGTGTTAGAGAGACAGAGGAATGAAACACTAGGAATAGAACCCAAGTTACTATCAAGATTTTCGGCATCCAATTACTTCATGGTTTGGTACAGTCCAAATAAAACCTATGCTTCCTCATGTTCGTGGTTTTTTGTGTTTTTTAAAGCCCTTCACAGGATTTGATCTATATGCATAAAGCATATGATAAAAGATATAGGATTCATGATCTTAGACGTCTATTCCAACCTAAATGATTATATCCTACGATTCTATATTCAAATACTTGGCTGAACAAGCCTTACAACAAGCACTGCAATTTGGAAACGATTAACACCTAGCAAACGAACATCCTATTAAAACCTAAAGCTCATCCTCGTCCCACGGCAGAACTAGAAGCCTTTTAACACTGCACCACTTAAACTTTCCGAACCACTATAACTTCGCAGTTCAGTTAGCCCGTTTCTGAAGCTGAAGGCCACCTCGTTTCCCTACTTTTTCAAGCTCAACACCTTCACGGCGCTGGCGGCTGCGTCCAGCCAGCCTCAAGCGCCATTCGCCGGGAAAGAAACGGTCCTGGTGAAAGGCCAGCCCGGCGCCCCCCCGGGCACGGGGAGCCGGCGCCGCCGCTACAGGCTCGCTCCCCTCGGGCGAGCCCCACGCTTCGCCCCACAGAAACAGCTCACAAACGACGTGGCTCCACACCACGGGAGAGACGCGCTCACCTGCCCCGCTACACCGCCACCGCCCCTTCCCGCCGCCGCCGCCTTCAAATGCGCGCCTCCTGCCGGCCCGGCCCGGCCCGGCCGCCGCCATCTCGCGAGAGCGCGTCCCTTCCGCCCCGCGGGACGCGGCCGCCGGTCGCCATGGCGACGGGCCGCGCGGGGCTGCGCTGCCCAGCCCAGCCCGGCCCTGCCAGGCCCTGCCCGAGTCACCGCGGTGCCGCCGCCGCCGCCTCCTGTGCCCAACTTAGAGCTCGGACAAGGTCTCGGCGTCTCACAGGCTGCTCCCCACTGGTGCTCTGAGAGGAGCTGGCTAAGTGATGAAGGGGCAGAGTATCTCTTCAACAAGTTTGCTGATGGCACAAAGCCGGGAGGAGTGGCCGATACCCCAGAGGGCCGTGCAGCCCTTCAGACGGACCTCGACAGGTTGGACAGAACGTCAGAGAACTGTCTGAAATTCAACAAAGCCAAATGCAGGGTCCTGCACCTGGGCAGGAGTAACCCTGGGCACCAGCACAGGCTGGGGGCTGACCTGCTGGGGAGCAGCTCTGCAGAGAAGAACCAGGCGGTCCTTGGACAACAAGCTCTCCGTGAGCCAGCAGGGTGTCCCTGGGGCCAAGAAAGCCAGTGGTGTCCTGGGATGCATTAGGAAGAGCAGCAGCAGGTCGAGGGAGGTGATCCTGCCCCTCTTCTCAGCCCTGGTGAGGTCACATCTGGAGTGTCCAGTTCTGGGCTCCCCAGCACAAGAGATGTGGAACTCCTGGAGGGGCTCCAGCAGAGGGTGACAAAGAGGACAAGGTGACTGGAGCATCTCCTTTAAGAGGAAAGGCAGAGGGAACTGGGACAGTTCAGCCTTGAGAAGAGATGACTAGGAGGGGACCTTATAAATGTCTATAGTTATCTAAACGGGGGATACTGAGAGGATGAGTCCTGACTCTTCTTGGTGGTGCCAACCACTAGGACATGAGGCAAGGGGCAGAAACTGATGCACAGGAAATTCCACCTGAATATGAGGAAGAACGTCTTTACGTGCAGGTGACCACACACTCTGGAACAGATTGCACGGAGAGGTTGTGGAGTCTCCCTCATTGGAGATATACAAGAACCATCTGGATGCACTCCTATGCCATGTGCTCTAGGACCACCCTGCCTAAGCAGAGAGGTTGGATCAGATGACCCACTGTAATCCCTCCCACACAATTTACCCATTCTGTGGTTCTGTGAAAGTGAGCTGGTTCCAGCTGCTAAATGCTGTTAAATAGAGAACACTAAGTGCTCTTCCTACCCAATGGCTGTGGTTACCACTAGTGTTGCAGGATAGCAAATGATAGGATGAAAGAGGGGGTGGAGGCTGTAACAAATAGGATAATCCCCTTACTAAGAGAACGATGTGTGCGAACCTGTTTGCAGCCCCTTTTTTGTACTGGAAAACTTACAATGGAGATTTGTGGTTGTCAGCCACACGCACCCCTGTGAGGGTCCCCAAGTGCACTTGTCAGTGGGGTTTAGGTGGTTGACCATTGGCCCATATAGTTCTTTTCTTTGGTATTTTTTACATGAGATTCCCTACTTCCACTGCACTGATATTTCCTCATGTGGCTACACTTCACTTCTGTGTATCCATTTTACGTTCTGCCACTTCCTTTATCAGCAGAGACACTCCAGTTTTATGACAGGTTATTATTACAAATTGTGGAAATGGGCCTGTACCAAAGATGATAAAATGGTTTGAAGAGAAGGCTTGAAAATGCAGGCAAGATTAAAATAGAGTAAGTGAAGGAATGGGCTTGCTCTCTAATTTTTGGAAGCTTGTAGAGAGGACACAGAAATAAGAAAGGGCTGAGGAGAAGCAAAAGCCGAGATGCTGTGAGAGAAATCTGGTACAGTCCAACACAATTATATTTAGGTAATACTAGAATGATATTTTGGTAATAATAGAGTCATCTGGCAAAAAACAGTATTACTCTTCTAAGTATATCAGAAGGCTTTAACTTCCTGCTGTAGACACTGAAATATATTTTCACAGATCTTAAAATGAGATTCTGCGTTTAAGAAGATACTAGAAGTTCTTGAGGGAGTCTCCACCTTTTGAAGTAGAGTAGTAATCTGTTTCCTGCTCATTGGTTGACGAAGTTAGAAGATATGTGTTTAGAAAACCAAAGTGGACAAACTGGCACTTTTAAACTGGAGTAAAACATTCAACATAACACAGAGGAAGCAGATGTCAAAGGATGGATAAATCTGTAAATATTATGGAAGTAGCTTTCAAGTAGGGGAAAAGAAATTTAAAACCCTGTGTTACGGATAGCAGCAAGATTTTTGGCGGAGAACTGAAGGGCTGAATTAAGAAGACTGATAGCAGAGCAAGAGACATGGAACAAAGAGGACTTTTAAAACATTTTGAATGCCTTTGAAGCATTCCTTAGTGATGGTGTAGCCATCTGTTGATTGACATGTTGAAGACAGGTGGCAAGAAGGGGATCAGAGAGTGACTTGACAGAGTTGTAGTGTTGGATATCATCTGCAAAGAGATGATGCCCTTTGTTGAAACTGGCAATGAGATCTCCCAGAGGAACATGAGAAATAAGAAAAAAGAAATGCAAAAAATCCCCTCTTAGAGATGCACAGAGTCACAGTGTTCTCTCATGCATGCTAGTGTAGATTCAAAGCAATTCTAACTCTGACTTTATTAGACTGTGTCGTGGATAACATTGGTGTGAGGGAGGAATCAGTTCCATGTACCTTCTGTTAAGCAGTAGACACTTTGGGCATCCTCACCCAGTTTTACCAGTATTGGCAATTGAGACAGATGTTTTGAAGTTGTGTCTGGATGAACCAGGTCTACTCAGCAGTGTATCTACTGGTAAGGGTGTGTGTTTGTAGACATACAGGGGCTCAAACTTGGCTAAAAATGGAGAAATACCTAAATTGAACCTCTTTGTTCAGATCTTCCACCAAGAATTGAAACTTAAAATCATATGTGACTGATATTTCCTTGTTCTTGCTTGACATGGTAAGTACAGAAGCTGAATCTTTTCTATGTTGCTTTCAATGTATATATATAAAAAAATCTGTTCTAGTGTCTTACTATTTATATGAAGTGTATCCATCCGGTTTAAGGATGGGGTAGTTTAAAAATCCACGGAAAAATTATTAAATATTAAAGTACTGAGCACGCAATGTCCAACTGATACCTGAAAGTTTAGTGATGGAGTCACACTTAGCATTGTTGTAAAAGACACAGACTATGTTTTAGGTAAGGAACTTGTTTAATAAGTGCAGGAGAGTGGTGTATTGATATAACTCAAGCCAATTAATAACAGGAGTGCTTGAGCCTGACCAGCCAGTGTAGTGGAGTTAGTACACCCATGCTGGTGTATCTGTGTAGCACAGTACCTCCCTCCATACCATGCATGGGGGCACTAACCCCGGGGCAGAAACTGAAGAGCCACATCCAGATCTTGTTGAGTCTGTTGCTTGCAGCTCCTTTCTGACCTGGCTTCACCAGTCTTGACTCAGAAAATGTGATGTTGGCAGTACTGCCAGTGTATGTTCCTGGCTAAATATCAAAGTCCTCCTTTGCCTTTATTTGTCATTGTGTACAGTGGCACAGGGCAGTGTTCATAAGGAATATTTCCATTCCTAACCAGCATTTTGCAGTGTGGGCTAGGCTTCTTCCCTGATAACCTTGGGTCTGTACAACTTAGACATACAGGTAATAAAGAGGTGTCTCCAATCCCTCTGTACTAGAGTAAAGCAACGTTTCTAAGGCCCGATAAATGTCATCCAGAGGCAGGCATCTAACCTAGATCAGATGTAACATGACTTAGAAGTGTTCCTCCCCACTACTTAATAAGAATCTCGATTGGTATCTGAGATATACACAACCACATTTTAGAAGTCTAAAGTTAGATAAGATAAATGTGTTTGGAGTAGTATATTTACTTGCTTGCACAGGGCTGTGTTAGATGTACTCTCACTTAGTCTCAAAAGTAGAGTCATCATCGTTAAAACAGAGTCGCAGGTTGAGGTGGAACACGTGCCTGAGATCAAAATACAGTTCACTGCAGGATCTCTCTGAGTCCTTATTCTGGAGCTTTTCATATTCCTTTGTGCTGGTTTTATCTGGGGTGGAGTAAACTTTCTTCACAGGGGCTGGTTTGGGGCTGTGTTTTGGATTTGTGCTGAACACAGGGTTGATAATACAGAGATGGTTTTGGTATTGCTGAGCAGGGCTTACACAGAGCCAAGGCCTTTTCTGCTTTTCCTACTTCCTTGCTGATGCACAGACTATGGATGCATGGGAGATTGTGAGCCAGGGCAGCTGACCCCAACAGACCAAAGGGATATTCCAGACCATATGACATCATGATCAGTATATAAAGTGGGGGGAAGAAAGATGAAGGGGGGATGTTTGGAGTGGTGGTGTTTGCCTTCCCAAGTCACTGTTGTGTGTGATGAGGCCCTGCTCTCCTGGAGGTGGCTGAACACCTGCCTGCCCATGGAAGCAGTGAATTAATGTAATTGTTTTGTTTTGCTTGTGTGCATAGCTTTTGCTTTTCTTCTTAAACTATGTTTATCTCAACCCACAAGTTTTCTCACTTTTACCCTTCCAGTTCTCTCCCTGACCCTGCTGGTAGGGGAGGGAGTGAGCAGCTGTGTGGTATTTGGTTGATGGCTGGGGTTAAACCATGATAGCCTGTCACTCAGGGAAGAGAACTACAGTAACCTCTTTAGAATGCTGCTTTAAGGAGAATATTGCATTTCGATTAGGCTTTTGCTTTTATAATGCTTTTATAATGCTTTTGCTGACATATTTCACAGCTTTCAAATTTAGGCATCTGAAGTCCAGTTCTAACCTATATAAGCACTAAAATAACTGTGTCCTGATTTCCTGGTGTGCTAACTTAGTTGGAAGCAAGTGTGTTGAATGCCTCTGACAAACTAGTCACTTTTATTTAAGTTGTTGCTATTGAAAATTTTGGCCAGATAGGTTCATTGAGGTTGTGCTGCCAAGGTGATGTTTCTTGTAAATCTACTTATGGTATGCAGTCAGAGAGACATCAGGAGAGTGTAAATGTTACTTTCCACTAAGTAAAGAATAAAGTCTAGCATACTGTCACTCAAATTCCTAGTCCTTGTACTAATTTTGGGGGGAATGGAGAGGGCTTTGTGTGCCTTATGCTGCATCGTTTAAAATGAAGACAAATACTAAGAAAACAGTAGTAACTGGTAATCCATTGAACTACGGACCCATACCAGCTAAGCATGCCACTCCATCCTTTCTTGCAGCAGCTTACCAAAAATAGAGCTGGGATGGTGAACTATAGGTCATATGACCTCCAAAAGTAGCATCATATGCGGGCAAAAATATGTCAGCAATGCTGTCTTGGTGCATGTGTTTGGCAGCCAGCAATGCTCTCAGAAGAGTCTAATATTGAGACTTGAGTCTTGAATTTTCTCAGTCTCCTACCACCTTGAGGTAAAATACTGCAGTACTATAGGATCTGGTTAATAGCTTGCTGATGCACAGCTCCTTAAGAGCAAATCAGAGATATAATCGCATATTCTTTTGTAACTTGCCAGCTCGTGACGTGAGTAGAGGCATTTAAACATTCTGTGCTTGCAGACACATTTTGTTGCCTCCTGATCATATGCACCATGCAGTTAGAATAAGGCCTTGTCACTGGCTCTCTCCTTACCTGAGCAGCTGGTTTAATGCAGGAATATGTACATCTCTGCCAGAAAAAAAGAAAAGAGTATAAAATGTAGATACTGTAAGAGCAGGTGCACTACAAGCCAAAGAAGAAAATTGATTCAGCAGTTGTTTGCCGTCATGTTTTTAGATTAATTCCTACTACATATCACTGCAGGACTCTAGCAATGAGCAATTCTTACACATTTTACTGAATTAATGTTGGTGCATTGGTTTTTTTCCAGAGGGGCCTTGGACTGAGCAATGTTTACAGCAGTCCATCCAGATGTGAAGGCTGGTTCCGCATTAAGTCACCCTGATCTTCTAATCCCAGGTTCACATACTTCTAGTGCTGTATTTTATCCAATGGCTTTATCTAGCATTGTATCCAGGTCACATGGAGTTTATGGAAAACTGCTTGAAATGCAGTCTCTGGGGTGGTGTTTAACAAGGTGTGCGTGAGGATGTTTATGGGGTGTGAGAATGGGAGTCCATTCATTCTCCATGTTGAGTGTTACTGAGCCCAATTCTCTTCTAACCTTGTACTGGTGCAATCATTAAAGGGGAGAGAAGACTCTGAGCTATTGTATCCAGCAGCCTGTAATGTCTGCCAGCTACTTGTCTGCTACCATGCCCAGGTGCTTGGCTCTTGCATCTCCATCACCTGGCTAGGACCCAGTCTGAAGAACTGAGACCTAAACTTCTTTTGGGATAGAATCTCTTTTTCTTTGTATCATCAGAGCAGTCTTGATCAGATTATCAATGGGGCAGTGTAAAACAGCACCTCTACTCTTTTTCTGCTTTGGCAGTTCTGAAGAAATGTAAATCATGTAATGGACAAGCATGTTTTTATTACTTAGTACCCACAATTGTTTCTGTAATAACATGTATATTTCTAGGGCAGGGTCCTTTGAATATCCATGTACGTATTTACATACATTAAATAGAAACTGCAGTAAACCACAGAATTTTGCTAGCTACCACTGCTCTAATTAGCTCACAGAACTAAAAATAATTAATATAGTTAGTTGTTGGATTACAATACAATGAGAAGTACACACCTAATAAATCACAATTTTTTATTATTATCTGCTAAGTATCTGGCTGCTTGAGTAATATTTTACAACTTTGGCTAAATTCACCTTGTGCTCTTCAAAGTCAGTAGCAAGATTTCCAGTTTTCATAATACTATGAGATCAGACACCTATGCTCTGGGGGGTTTAATTTACCACTGCATTACTCCATTTACAAGATCTCATCTGCAATTTGACCACTGTTTTCATTCAGCAAAACTAAAAGATTAGCTATTTCTAAATTTATGAGCTAATTAGTACACTAATACAAACCACATTTATAATTTTCCTGAGTTTGCTTAATCCTTCTTCATTACAGAAGTCAGTTCAGATGTCCGTAAAAGCTTACAGGAAAAAAAAAGAAAAGTATTTGTTTTCATTTTCATTAGGGAAAAGTGAAAATTCCAAAAGATTCTGGGCAGACAGAGCCACATTCTTTTGCTCTCATTAAAGTCCTTTTAGTTACCGTAGTTAGAGGAGGAAAACACTGTGCAGCTCTAGGCATATGTCTGCAAGGTTGCCAACACCAATAATTTTATCACAAGTTTAATAAGATTTAGTGTTTTTCTTATAAAGCTCCAGAGTCCCATGATTATGAAATAATGTTATCTTCCATTAAACATGCATGTTAAAAGGAGTCCTTGTAGTTGCAAAGAAAGTATTGAAAATACAAAATTAATGGTTCAAAAATCCTAGTTGAAAAGAAAATATGAGCCCAAGATTAATTTTTTTAAAATGAAGATTTTAGAGGCAATCTCAGATTTTGAAAAGTGTTTATTAATCAAAATATTGTGTCAGTAGTGGCATTAATTCCAGCAGTATTGCTCTTCAAGTATTTCTGTATAGAATCTGGTGCTACTTTCTTGATATTCTTCCCTTACTTTAGAAACTTCCCTGAAGACACAGAAACCCTACACGTTTTTCTAATTTAAGTGCATCAGAATCCTGAGGCATAGGGTTAAGAGTTGGCTACATATTTTAGATATTGGAGCCAGACAGCAATTCAGTCTAATAATGTGCATGTCTACTATTTCCTGAAAATTTGCTGGTACATGACCCTTTATATGCATATATGTGACCCTACAACAAACTCTCTTATGTGGTGCCAAAAAATGGCATTAGCTTCAGCTGCTTTATTAAATTGCTACCCAAGCTGGCGTGCATTCAGAGTGTATCAGCAGCTCACGCGTGCTGTGCCAGCTAACATGGGAATTTCTGCTCCTCTCCACGCTCGCTGGGGTTAGCACACAGAGGACGAACAAAAGCCCCTTGAACGCTGGGCTGGAGTGTTTTGCACGCTGTCACAGCCTTGTTTTTCCTTTGGTCTGAAAGGAGCACTGGAGGGGCACTGACGATGGCTACCTTGCGCTGCGTTACTTCCCCGGTCCTCAGTGAGGCAGCATATCCAGCAGACAAGGAGTCTGGCTTTTAAGAAGCATTTATCAAATAGCCTGCAGCTGTGATGAACGATACTATTCCCAACTAAATATTCTGTCCCACAGACAAAGTTAGAGAAATAGTCCCTGTAATTAACATTTACCTTTTAATACTACCAGCTGAAAAAAGAAGTGAATGTGACAGCAGTCAGCAACTGCCAAGGTATAGATCCAATACTGGACTATTATGGAAATGAGAAAAGTGCACACTGGAAGAAAACAAAGCTTGCATAATGTTCCACATGATCCTGGACAAAATAATTGCAGCAAAAGAATGTCATTTGAATGTAGGAAGAGTATTCACAGTGGCTAAATTTATCTGGGTGATGCAGACTCCTCTGAGCTGGAGCTGGTTTCCTGATCTGAACTGCCCTCCAGAAGAGCCTGTTGGTATCCCTTGGTTGTGAAAGTTCCCCCATGGGGTTTAGTGGCCATAGGCTAATACGGCCTTTGGGAATAGTCCCCATGGTAACATGCAACCAGCTTATATTAGTATTTCAGTGCTGCTGTTTCCTGACTTTTAAGCACCTCCTCACATAACCTGACTGTCCTGACTCAGTACTTAGCCCTTCTACAAGGACTGGTACTAAGAACTTTCCTGGAAGGAGCAAGATCGGAATGCAACTTTTCAACAAAATTAAAATATTTTTCTAATTTTCCTTTTTGCTGTGTAATAAAAAATTGCTATCACATGTGTCTTATACTTCTTATGTTCCCATGGAGGTGTTCACAAAAGACATTCCAAACAATTCTTGGCAGAAGTAAGCTCATGCAGCCAATGTCCTTAGTGTTCTGGACCTTGAAATGCAGATGATAGATTAGTCAGAACTATGTACTTGCTTTCCATCCTGTCCATTCAGGACAGAGGACAAGCTTCTACTTGAATTACTTCAAAATCAGATGCTTAAATCTTCTTCTATGACATCTTAAGTTCTTGTCTGTGTTTCTGATTATATAAAACACTTCAAACTTTGCATATCTATTTGCTATCTATTCACTTTAACCTATAAAATATACCATTTTAATTACTCACATTCCTGCAGTTCCTGAAGATGTAAGGGATCTGGGAATAGTAGTTGGGCTCTATTTTCTTGTTCATCAGTGTACCTATTAGTGGTTTCCATTGCAGAACTACCCTTACACCATACAGTGGTGCATGTCATGTTTGGTTCCTAAATTGCTCTTACAGGAAAGGTTGAAAAAATGCAATTTTTTTTTTTNCTGGGCCTTGACTGAAATGAATATATTTGTGTGTCTTCTTAGGTTCAGCTCTTCTCTCCATGACTGCTGGTGGGTCACAAGTTCTTGCTAGCATTCACGATTACCTGACAATGTCTCTTAGTTTAAAAGTTAGTTCAACATTAAGAGCTTTAACTTGTAAGTATTTCTTAAAAAGCCGTTATCCTTAATAGTCTGAGCACTTACCCTGTTCCTGAGAGTGCTTCTGTGCATACTTTTTCCACTTGCCCCATCTTTATCCTGTGGCTGTGAAATTGCACAAGCTGATAACACAAACTCCATCCATAGGTTAGAGAACACAAATGCCCTGCAAGCATGCCCAGCATCATACAGAGCTCTGTGTTTCCACAGAGGAAGATCAAGTCTGAGGGCTGCTGCTTGTGGTGTGGAGGAAGGAAAAATGATGAAAAATGTTCTTCCCCAGTTGTGACAGTCAACTTGTGTTTGCCAGGTATGGGGAAGTTACTCTGAACAGGAGTCCCCCTCATCCTGCTGTCCAGGATAATGTCTGTGCACTAGGTTTGTGTGTGTGAGGTGAGAGCAGAAACATGCAGGAGGCACAAACTATAGTACAGTCAGTAACGGCAGCCTAGGACTCATTTTTAACACAGTGCCTTTAGGTTGCTTGTGGGAGGCTCAACTTCAGTCTTCCCAGTCATCAATCAAACCCTGCCCCAAGTGATGAGAGCTCCTCCTTTGAGGGGGACTCTATGGGCGGGACCAAGGTCTAGGGCCCTCCCCTCCCTCTGGAAACTTCTATTCAGTTTGACGCCCCATTGGTTTGCCTTGTTGTCAGTTTGTTGTACCCCCCTCCCATTTTTGCTGACTGGACCCTGGATCCCCAGACCCTCCCCTCAGATGCGTCCCTATTGTTTGTAACCCTGGACCCCGCCCCAGTTTCGTGTCCCTTATGAACCCATGCAGCGCTTGCTCTCCCTGGAGATCTCCCTCTGCCCTTCTCAGACTCAGGTCCGTGTTGTTTCCCGTCAATAAAGGAGACTTGGAGGACACCCCCTCTTGGCTCTCTTTACTTTCTCTGCTCGCCATTGCATCGTGCCCTGCTTGTGTGCCTGCCTGGAGAGGTCTCACCTCTGCTGCGACCCACCCGTGAGCACCTGAGCCCTACTCCTTCGGAGTGCAGGGCCCCCTCCAGAGCCCACGTCCTCGGCAGTGGCCAGGGGGATGTCAGTGACAGTTGCTGCATTGCGTTTTTAATTAAATGCTGGTGGTGCCTCCAGTTAGGCATTCCTCGAGGCTTAAATACTCCAAATAATTGGAAAAGAAATAACTGGTATACAGCATCTGAAAATGAAACAGCATAATTCCATGCACCTCTAGAAGGAAAGAAAGTAACTATTGATGGAATTTTTAAACCAAACCAAATTTATGCAGCATCATTTTCCTTTTGTTTTCCTGGTAACATCTTGTCCAGGCCCAAATGTCCAAGTAAGTTTCATCAACAGCGTGATGCCAAGCTAGTGTTGTTCAAATCAGTTGTTGTTTTGGGGTTGAACTTCACAAGTAGCAAGAGGATTTTTCAAAAGGTAATGGTAGTCCTTTGGAAATAATGAGATACCTGAAGACATTACTTGACAAAACTTTTGGGGATGGAAATGAAACATTGCAGTGGTTTAGTGTATCAAACAACTTGAAGTTATTAAAAGGGCTGTGTTTCTTTCTCAAAAAGCATTTAAAACATATTAAAAAGCTTTAGTAACCCACCATTGAATATTGCAGGTACCTACTGAGAACAGGTCTGTTTTTCCCTCAGTTTTGTGCTTGTTCATCTGAGTACTCTTAGAAGGATGCCTGCATTTTCCCCCAAAGGTGACTGCTTTTCACATGTTCTAACCTACATAAATTCTTAATGTTTTACTATGCTTTTTGCAGTGGAGATGTTATTGGTTAGATAATAAGAAAAAGCCCCAGTTCCACCATGTAATGTGCATTTTTTGCACCTTATGAGAATATTGAATAGACTTCATTATTTTTTTCAATACAAGTCTGAATTCTACCATTTGATTACCTGAACCAAAAGCATTTCAATTTGCCATCCATCACCCTTACCAGTGTAAAATGCTGAATATTCAGATTAAATTGGAACTTTTTTTCTATGAATAAGGAATTTGATTCAATTCTGTAATATACAGTATCTCTGGGGAGAGGAAATTGAGCTGAAGGTCGCTGAAGGCAAGTGAGAAAATTGTATTATCCAAATACAAAATTCTTTTTCTTGTCATCAAAACCTGAAATACAGCCATGGGGAATAAGGGGGTCAAGAGAGAATTCAATTAGAGATGAAAATGGAAAAGGTGCAGTTTTCAACTTACCTTTCAGTTTTCCAAACAAGTGGCAGCAGTGAGCTGTATAGGGACAATGAAATATTTGTCAAGCAGTTTAAAATTTTTTTTTTTTAAAGTATAAATCAGAAAACATTCTCAATCAGTTATAAAGAGATAGTAAGAGTCCATATGAACATGGAATGGCCGATTTTTCATAGCCTTAACCACTGCAGTTTTAGCTTCTTCATTAGTTGTGGGGAGAGGTAATGAATACCTAATTACAAAATTTATATGGATAAAATTGTCTTGTTCAGAAAGACTTCTCAAATGTTTGTAATCAGTTTCCTCTCTAAGACAGTTTATGATAACAATTTCTGCCCTTTTGCCTCCTTAGCTCCTAATTTTAAATGATAAATGTTCAAAATTATTGTGGAAGCACGATAGTTTTATGCTATAAAGACGCTTAATTTTATCTTTATTTTGATGTTTCTATTTATTTGTTTTAGTGGAGATACCAAGAACTTATAAAATAAGCAAGACCTTGCCCAGTGTGGACACTTGTGAAACACTAACAATTACAGATACAGGCAGTGATTCAGCCAAGAGCTGCTGCTCTTGCTCAGTTCTCAGCTGCACAACTGGTATCACTGCACTGTGTCTGCAGGGTAGGAGCTCTTGATAAAGGCCTTTGAGCTAATGCTGAAGGTAATGGTAGAGGAAAGGAGATTTCCGGTGAGATCCTGGAATACTAATTTAGCAACCTCATGAACTTGCTCTGTAAATTATACAGTAATTTATAAAATTAGCTTGAGATATCTCAGGAGTTCTTATTCTGTGTCTGTACTTATTTAGTTTGCAGTCCTTTCCTAAACATTTGTTCTTTCCAAGAAAAAGTCACTGTGGTATTTACAGAAACCTTTCTGCATTTGGTAAGTGATAATTTTTAATAATTTATCATTACATAACCATTTACAGTCTTTCTAGTTAGAATAGATGGTGTCATATATAACCAAACATTCAAATATATTTTAATTCTAAGGAGCCCTTCATTCATATTGCAAGTACCAGTTCTGAGTTTGGGTTTTCTCTAGTGTTGGCTAAAGCTTAGTGAAGTTTTTCTCATATTCTATAAAAAGTAGTCTGAAAGTGTAGTTACTCTTGAAGACAAATGCAATCATCTCTGACAAATAATCTGGAAAGAAAATCTTCAGAATCAGTGTAGTAACTCAAATGTGATAATTACCTTTTTGGTGTATTTGTAATACTGTATAATTATTAAGTAGCTAATGCCCTATCTCTGGAAGTGTTCAAGGCCAGGTTGGATGCAGCTCTGAGCAACCTCGTCTAGTGAAGGGTGTCCTTGCCTATGGTGGGGGATTGCAACTAGATGGTCTTTAGGGTCCCTTTCAACCCAAACCATTCTATTATTCCATGATTAAAAGCATGTTATATTGACTATGAAGCTATTCTGCTTTTCAACAAAATAGTCTCCTTTTAAATAACTGAAATTAGCAATCCCAGCCTTGGTTCTCTAGTGGTGCAAGGATTGTATGTGCAGATGTGAAATGAAGCCTTTTGCCTCTTTGTGAGCACATGTAGTTGGTATTGTTTGGAAACAATGCAGTACCCACCACATATCTGAACAC
This sequence comes from Oreocharis arfaki, assembly GCA_013398015.1. Taxonomy (NCBI): domain Eukaryota; kingdom Metazoa; phylum Chordata; class Aves; order Passeriformes; family Paramythiidae; genus Oreocharis; species Oreocharis arfaki. The sequence continues at coordinate 855,453 of VZRR01006140.1, forward strand.
GACAGAGTTCAGGGAGATGAATCTTCTTCTCCCAGATTCAAATGTCTTAAAAAAAGATGTCCTGAACATTCTCTAAATTATCCTTTTCTTGTTCCATGGGACAGAAATTTCAATTTTTGGGATTTTTTTTATGGAAACCAAAATTATGTTTCAATTTTTTTTGCCTTGTTTCATTTAAAATATAATGGGATATATTATAGATGCAGAAATAAGCTGGAGTTAAAATTATTTCAGTGGGAATTCACTTTCTGTACATTTTTTAAAGATTTTGTTATGAGCTTGTCTGCATTTTAAAGTGCCAGAACACTTCTATAAGCCTAGTGCCTAATCGATTCACTGGCTTTCAGTGGAAGTGGAGGGGCTCTTCTGTTCAGATTGGGTTGCAAGATTGGAGTCTTTGTAAAATAAAATGCCTGCTAGATGGATCAGGACTGTTTGCATGTTACTTATATAATGAGATATGAATAATTTTTATTTTTTAAAAAAAGTGACAAAGACTTATATTTCATATCTAATGAAACAAGACTCTAATTTTCATTTCAGCTTGTCATAGGAACAAGAATTTCATCTGCAGTTGCTGAATTTTTCAAAGTGAAGGAGAAAGGACATTACATAGGTAAGATTATTCAGTCTGGTTCTGTTTGAATCTGCTGAGCTTCCTTCCATTTGACAAAATGTAAAATTAATGTTTTTGGAATCTGAGGATTTCAATAACTGAAGAAAATTAAAAAATAAAGGGAGTTTTACTGAATTGAAATAGATTGTTAGAAGAAAATCAGCCTCTGGTAAAGGGAAGGGAAGAAAAATGATAAAGAGAAATCACGTCGACAGAAACCTCAAACATTATGGAAACAAGTAGGTCAAAAGACTTTTTCAAAACAATATACCTTTGGAGTATATATTATCAAAAGCACCACTAATTCTTTAGGCAGAAAGACACCTGAGATCAAACAAATGCAAATTTTTAGCTATCCATTAAACAACTACTTGGGTGATAGGAACAAAAGAAAATATATATAGTGCAGAAAATTAAACCAAGTGATTATTGGAATGAAAAGGTATTATACGAAAATAATACAAAAATAAATATAAAATGCATTTGATTTTCCAAAATAAACTAAAGCCTCAATGTTTGGGAATAAAGTTCTATGGGGTAGATCTTCTGTAGAAATTTGATTATTAAATCCTAAGATATGGGAAAGGGAACTAAAACCAATGTCAACCACCTGGACTGTAGAGAGGAGCTTCCTTTTTTAACTGACTTTTATGGACTGGTGGAGAATGCAGCAAAACGGAGGTTATGCAGTAAAGTGACAGTTGGGCACAAGCAAGGTATAAAAGCAAACCTTCAGTTCCCCTCAGAGGTATCACTTTAAAAACAGATGGGTGAGAAGATGTAGGTGACAAAGAAGGAAAAGGGTTATACAAAGGCTCTAAGGATGGTTTGCACTGTATGCCTGTTGTAAGATGGATGCTAGAGATCTTCAGCTCAGGCAAACTCAGTGAGAGTTGAGGCTGGGTACCAGCTTGCACTTACAAGGCCAAACCAATGATGTAAAAGGCCAGAGATTAACAGTCTCATGTATTTATTTGTTACCTTAATGCAAACAGATAATTTAAATGGGAAAACACTGCTTGAAAGTGCAGTCCAATGGCTGCTCTGTAGTAAAGTGAAGGAGCTATGTTGCCTAGGCAGGAGGCTGACCTACTTAATCAAATACCTGTGGGAAGACTTTTTAAGTATCAAACCCCTTTTCCACGCAGTTTTAGGACTGTGATATTAGGCATTCCATAGTCAGGAGTTCCCAGTGGGTAGGGTGGTGAGCTCAGCTCAGCCCTATTGTTTTCACCATGAAGAAAAGATTACATAGATGGAGCAGGAGACAGGGTGCTTTACTAGACCAACACGTCCGTGTGGAATTGTCTGTCTCTTCTCCCTTTAGAGACAAGTTGCTTGTTCAATTGCTTGTGACCATTCTACATCATGGACTGCAGCCCAGGGGATGAGCCAGGCTCCTTAGAGCGATTCCAACTCCAGCCTTTGTCCTCTGAGACTTATCTATGTGGCCCCTGGAGAAGGGAGAGAATGGAGGGATAAAAGTATTGAAAGAAATCACTGTCCCTCATATGACCTCTGCTGGACTCCCATAAAATAAGCAGCAATACTCAAGAGGATGGGACTACTCTTTCTAAAGCAGTTCTTTAATTTGCTTCTGTTTTATCTGCAGTGAATTTAGATAAGCCAGATATTTAGAAAAGTCCACAAAGCATAGAAGAGATATTTTTGGAGGACACTTGGAACTCACTTGAGTAGGTGAAAAATTTTTATGACTGTGCCAGCAAATGTGATACGAATCTTTTTTTCCTCTGAAGATTTCAACTTTAGCAGCTTACAGACACTATTGGGTTTGTGGGCGAGGGTATGCTGACCAAAGGAACCATTCCAGCTCCCCTTGATGTTGCTGGAAGAGTCATCTTTGACTCTTTCAAGGGTGCATGGCCTTAGCCAGCAGTACTGCAGCTGTGCACTCTTTGGGTATAAGGGAATTTGCGAGCCGTATGTGAACACCATGATTTCTGAACAGTTGAGTTCAGTGCAAATGGCGTAGGGCATTACAGAATACCTGGTGGAAAAAGGGCCTGCGCAGGCGATTGTGGTGTGAAACGTACTCTGGTAAGAGGAAAGCATCAATTATCTCAGTATATTTTGGATCAGAGCCTAAGTGAGATGTTGAATACCTTGAGATACCAATGACTTCAGCGAAACTTAATGTTGTGACCAGCAGGATATTGCTTTACCAAGACAGTTAGAGATGCAGGCATAGTGGAAGACACTTTTATTCAGTAAAATACAAGTGAAATAAAAGCAGGTGAAGCTGCCAGAACTGGGAAGCCATACTTCATGGAATTGTTTAATCTATTTAACAGAAATTTGCACAGTGGCAACCCCCTTCCCCCCTTCTCCATTTTTATAACTACAATATCAGGGAAATATGTTGACATGAATATGACTGTGTTTCTTTCTTTTATAAGAATAAACCTCTTTTCTTTCTGCTGCGGACTCATTATTGCAACAGTAAACAAGAAAAGAGGGATCAATTTTAAACTGATAAAGAGTGAAAATTTTCACTGGGTAGAATAAGTTATGTTGAGGTTATTTGCTGAGAGCAGATTAGGAGAAAGCCAGCACTTGTGTTTATTGAGCTTTTCTAATGAAAAGTAAACTCACAAAGCCTTGCTTATTAGTTTTTTTTAATAACAACAAATTGGGTACTGTGGTGTGCACAGATCCATATTGACAGTTAAATCTGGACTTGTTCTCCCCCTTGCATGAATATGTAAACATGTACTAATCATTTTACATACAGAAACAGCTGAAAAGCCCAGAGAGAGTCTGGCTCCTGCAGAGCTTTTCCTGTTTACTTTGTTGTCTGTTGGATCATGGGCTTATTAAAATACAGCTATAATTTGGTAAAACTCTGAAGTAGAATTTGTCCAAGAGGTTGCTTTGCACAAGTGCACGATTCAATGATTAGTTTGCCATCGGGAAGAAAGAAATGCACATAAAAAGATAAGACCAATCATATAATTGGGTTACATGAGTGTATTGCAGAACAGACCATTTTAGAAAAGATACCAGAGTTGTAGATACAGAATTTCCACAGTAAATTATTTCTTTTGATACCTGCCTCTTACAAAAAGAGAAGAATCATCTCTTTCTTCTCTGCTTTACAAGCAAATAAGAACCAAAGCAGAATCCTCTTTAGGCCATACCTTTTATTTACCACAATCTGATTGCCAAAGACACAATTCAGCTGAGGATAGTACATATTCATGATGATGGACTTGTCATCCTTGTCTAGTGGGAAGGGAGGTTCTGGATGGAGAAAGTGAAAGGGAAAAATTAAGCACCAGGTGAAAATTCTTTGAATTTTGAACTCCAGGTGATGCTGTACAGGATAGGACTTTCAAAGCATCCTCTTCAGACATGAAAGGTAGGAAAAAACTAGAAAACTTAAACTAAATAGATCAAACCCATGCTGCTGGGTCCATAGTCAAGTAAAAAAGCTTGTACTTGTGGGCAAGGTGCTGATAGATGTAGAAGGCAGAAGCCTATTAAGCTTTGGAAAACTCTTTCTTATATTCTCTAATGACCATGCTGCTGTCTGCTGAAGAAAGAACATGAAAATTATATTGCTAGAGATGCATGCAAGAACTCCTCAGTGGTAACTCTGTGCAGTTCATCAAGTATAGCCTCCCTTCCCACTGTCCCCAAAGGCTGAAACACAGTTACTTGAATGGGCTTTTATATAAACAGAACATAAAACACCCATCAGCATGTATGCTACTGATATAATTTTAAGCATTTTGCTCAAAAATACATAACTGTGAATATTGAACTCCTTAGACAACTCCTCTGAGGATGAATAAGGAAACTTCAAATTCATCTGTTCTAAATAACTTGAGATGTAAAAGATCTGTGTATGTTACCTCTACCTGTTCCTCTTCATTCTGTAGAAACAAGATGAAATACTTCTAGCCGTATTGAAGAAGTGAAGCACTAGGGTCTCTAAAGGCCTCACAAGTGAATTTTATTTTGAAAGAGTATGAGAAAATTCTTCTCAATTTTCCAGGAGTCTTCACTTCTTAACAGTTGGAGACTTGTATTAACCTCACTTACAATCTTGACCTCATTTGCAAGACAGCTCTTCCAAATCTTGAAGTAAAGAAAAATACAGAGAATCTCCCATTACTGCTGCAGCTAAAGGACACTTTTTGTTTCCCTACATTGTAGGAGCTTGTGCAACTGTCTGATCCTGTCTCTCAGGAAATGGGAGTGATGTGATTAAAGGGAAAGAATTTTCTTGCTTCTTCCCCTCTTTGGCACCTGCACATGCCCGAGGTTGTGCACATGCTGTATCTGCCATGCTGCAGTGCCTCTAGGTCACATTTGTCGTGATACATTATGTCATCAGCACTACAAAATTCCTGAACATTTACTGGGGGTATTAGATTTGCTCTTTCTGAAGTGAAGCTTATAAACTGCATTGCCAGCTATTAGGAGAAGACATGCACTACATTTGTAGCTGTAAGTTAAGAAAATCTGTATATATCTATGTTATCTATTCACTGAAGGAAGAATCACGTCTCTCTTCCTTATCAAAACCGATACATCAGATAGATATCTCTCTTTCCCTCTCAAATAATAATGACATAGTACAAATACTCTCCTATCATATAAAAAGACATGTGCTTGCCTCTCTTCTTCCTTGTGATATTTCATCACCTATTTCATTCACTTAAAATGTGTAGTGATTTCAAAATCACAGCAGAATTTTTGTATTATTTGTGATGGGTTAGACAGCATTAAAATGAGCAATTCTAATCTAGTGCTTTATTATTTTCTTTTTTAACAGAAATTTTAACCTTGTGGGGCAGATACATGTGTGTATCTTCAAGACTGACTGACCGTGCTGGTTGGATTTTGTTACTGTTTTCTAGGTAGTTGAAACAGCAATATATTTATGGCAAATCAGGTCAATGATATGTTGGAGACACATAAAACTGTCTTAAGGAGCATTAAAAAAGGCTTCTTTCCCAGTAACAAGTGGCATCTGTATCTCTTAGAGCAGAATATTTCTTACTCTGAATGTCTGAGTAAAACCCATGAATGTGCAGAGGAAAGATTTTTGAATGCTGCATCGGTCTGGACTATTTATTCTCTTGAAGTGCAATAGTGTCTTGGTGGTCTACTGAAAAAGCATTTTCCTTTCCATTTGCTCTGTTTCATAATATAGCTATAGAAGTGTAAGAATATTCTTGCAACATAACTGTTTCCCGTAATGCAATGCATATGAAGTGCAGTATGAAAAAATACCATGAAACAAGAAGTCCATTTTCCGTGTGGCAAAACTTACTGTCACAGTGGGTTTAGTTGTTGAATTTTGAGTAGAAATGTTGTGTTATATATATCTGTCTCACAAAAAAAGGAGCAAGTTTTGTTATTCCTAGGCCTTGTACAAGTGAATGTAATATTTGGCAAAGGTGATTTTATATTTGTATGAACAGAAACCTTTTTCCTGACCACTTGATTCACATAAAACAAATATGTGCATTAGGGCATCTCAGCACTGTCTGGTCTTAGTATGAGGCCCTGGGAGGTATGGAAGAGAGCAGAGGGGAAAAGAGTTGGTCAAAGATTTATGATAAATTATAAACTGCATGTCTATGTGTCCAGAACTTATTGCAAAGCTAAGACCCCTGGCCATGTAATGGTATTAGTATCTATTGATTTTTGTGACAGTGAGAATGACAGAGGAATAGTGCACAGAAAATGAAGAAAAAACAAGACAGAAAATAACACCTTTAAAAGCAGCCTTGCTTTTATAGAGGTGATAGAGGGAGGAGGAAAATTAGACTCCAAAGTCTGTGCCCTTAAATGCAGTAGAAATTGACTCTCTTTCCTTTCTCACATACATTGTACATAGCAAATACCGTACCAAGCCTCCTTTCCCCCTTGTTTGAACCCCAAACAGGGTTTCCCACTGAGAGACGCAAGACTTTGTTGAAGGTAAGAGGCAGAGAAGCCTTAATAAGCCCTAACACTAGCGTGTTGTAATGCAAGAACACAGCTCTGTTGGTATCTTGTTTTCCTGTGGGTTTCATTCCCCGCAGAAGGGGGTGGGATACACATGATCAGTGTTTGAAAGGCAAACATGGCACTCATTGGATTCCTACAATGTCCACCTGGGTCTGAAAGGTTTGAGAAGTTTGGCTGGCATGTGTATCCCTGTGCCTCCACAAATACATCAGAATGGATCTGCCTATGTTACCTACGCTGGTTTTTGCCAAGACCCTCACTTGAAACCCAGTTCAGAAATATTGCCTGCCTGTAAAGGAAACACCACTCCAGAGCTGGTAGCCTCTGGTTCAGTAAAAAGAGTTCACTGTTCATTCCAAAATAAGAATTTCCCAGAACTGTGCACCTCTGGCTGTGCATATAACGCAGCTGATTCCTCTACCACTGACATAACTTACTTACTATTTTTTTTTTGCTTTTCCTTATTGTCCTTTGCAATGTCAAACCTTAGCCCTGTAGTTCATCAAACTTCTACATTTTCTACCCTATTTACCTTCGTCTTGTATGAGCAATGATCTGTTTGGTTTGGGTCTCCAAGGGCTGTGTCTAACGGTGCTTGTGTGTCATTCAGTCTGTCTTTCTCCCTTGCTGAAAGCACTGTTCTCTTGCTCCTAGAAATGCTCATGTATGTCATAAATAGCAAGTGCAATTAATTCTGAGTCGTATATGGGGCTTCATTTCTCCAGTTATCTTTTTGTTCAGAAATATCTTCAACAAAGATTATTTGATACTTTGGTTTTTTTCATATTTTTCCTCTCAGTTCTTATACCCTCAGTTTCCTCTTTCAGACGCTCATTTAAACTTTAAAAATATGGGGTAAAATGCAGGAGAAGACCGGATAACAATACATTTCTATAGCACAGTTCTGCATACCTGGTAGTCTTCCTGCTTAATTCCAGTTAATATATTTTCTGTTGGAAATCATAGCCAGGTGATACTTTAATGAAAGGGATTCTCTTGCAACAGCTGTAAACAAACAAACAAAAAGTTCCCAATAATAAATCACTGAGATGACCTCACATGTTAGCTAAATGTTTATCTTCTTTTTCCCCACTTAGAATGTCATGAAGGAGAGGAATAAGAACATAATAGATTGTAGAACATTGCAGAGGACATATACAAGCAGTTTAGTTATATTTTCCCAGTCCTTCTTTCTGCAGCACTTCTGTGAGAGTAGTTCGATCTCAAGCAGAGAAAAAAGTGATTTTGTCAGCTCCTGTGGGCCAAATTCCAGCCTCAAGCCAACTTGTGCTTCTTTGCTGGGACTCATGTGGTCTGAATCAAGGATGGCAGAAGCAGCAGCCTCCTCTTCCTGTTTCTGAGCAAAAGATGAATGGATGTGGTACCAGATGAAAGGCAATGCTGAATCTAATGGAATTAGTTTATGAGGAAAACTCCACCCTAAAGAATTTTATTTGTCTCTCAGCTACAAATGAAATTCATTTGTTTGGCACTTCCTGTCAGATTCGAATGTGTCAAAACATTAGGGTCATGAAGGTGGGCAGTTTGCATTGACAGCTGTGGTTTTTTGTGGCATACTGGTTTAAATCAGCAGATTTCAAACAGATTTTATATTGAAGTTTGGGACAGAGTTGAACCCAATTTTCATGAAGAGAGTTGTGGTGTGTGAACAGATTTATATTGTTGGTCAGTAGCTGGAAGCAAAGCCATTGATGTTTGAATGTCTCTGGATGTTATCTGGGAAACTGAAAAAGCAATTAAGTATTTAGAGAGACATTTAAGGGACAAAAACCAAATCAAATACAAAATAAAGGCTTTGGGAATTCAGTGATACAAGGGAAGAAGACTGAAGGAAGGAGAAAAAGGCATTTTTGAGGAGAAAGCTGCAGTAGAATGGGATAATAATACTGTTTAGAGAACATGAGAATTAAACTGAATAAAGTTGAGATCAGCCAGACAACTCCAAGCCCTTCATCTTTAAAGCAGTTAGAGGTTAAGGGTGCAAGTGCTAGGCCATTTTCCTGTATCAACAAGAGATGCAATAATTTAAATTTGGCAGAGATAAAGATGTACTGATTAATTGAATGCCTTGCATCAGCTGAAGAGTGGGAGCTTGGTCTTAACAGCTCTTTGTAATTTTTCCGATGAGAATCTTACATTCTCTTGCAAAGGCCAGCTGCCAGAATGATGGTGCATCTTAGGGAAAACATTAGGACATGTAAATAAAGTATCTGTGAAAATTGTGACATAATTTATAAGGACAAGAAGTAAAACTGGATGTATTGTTGGTATTTGCACATCAAATGCAAACTGGACATTTGGTATCACGTAGAATTTTTAGCTTATTGATAAACTGGAAGATGAAAGAAACACAAGACTGATGGTTGAGTTGAATACACCTATTTATAAGTGGTGTTTGTGTAATGGCTAGTGGCAGAGAACTAATATATATTTATTTTGCTTGTTTGTGTTTGAGTGTGTATGTAACTACAGCTTGTTTTGTAGATGAATACTGCTAAAAGTTGTGGTATTTTACCTCTGAGTTTTAGGTTCCAATAAGGTGCAAAAACTATATCTTCAAGGGCAACTTAAAATACACTTTTCCTCTGGGGATATTAATTACCCGGATTTATGATGTATATGATTTATAAAAGTACATATGTATGAAATGCTTTAACTACACTGTTCATGGAAATTTGTAATTATAGCATACAATTAGTACCTAAGGTCTTGAATGCTATTCTTATGTTTTTGATATTGAAAACATTTTGTTTAAGGAAAACTTCTCATAATACAACTGATGAACTCATTGTAGCAACTTTACTTAGTGTCCATAGCGTTTATAAATGCATTTACGCTACAGGTCTTTTTTTATATTGGGATGTTATGGTACATTACATTCAGCTATCTAGGTCAAATCATATTAGTTATTTATATTTAATAGGTTTAAAAAGAGTTTGAGGATTTGGCGTGTACATTTTTCCTGAGGTAACAAGCAGAATGGCAGTCTGGGTGGGTCTGTTGGTTGTCATGGTGCTCAGTGCAAAGGAGCAGAGCTATCTCAGCCCCATGCTGAGGGAATTATAAATGAAAATGAGAAAGATTAGGTAATGTAATGTTGATTTTTCTTGTGATTTCTACTTCCTCTGAGAAAAACAAATGCAAGATTTTTAATGAAAAAAAATATATCTCAGATACTCCTGGTATTTAGAGATGCCAGCATTTTGTGTGACAGCTTATTTCTAGCTTGACCACAGTTCTGTTTATAAACCATCACTAGAGGTTTATAATGGAAGGAGATGATGCTCCAGGTGATATGTGCACACTGCCTATAGCGATACTCTAGCCAGATTTAACTCAGATACGTAAATAAGATTCCTTCCACCACTACTCTGTGGTGTTTTACTCTCTGTCCCTGATCCCCTTCTGTGACTTTCCTCATGCCAGCACAACCACCCAAAGCATCTCCAGGAGCTGCTCCTACCCTGCAGCTGGTGTTGTGTGGCATGTGTAGTGTGTGGGGGGGCTCCAGCCCCCTGACCTGCCTGCTGCTGCTCAGCCCTGGATGCACTTCAAACCAGACACTGCACTCTGCACACTGTTGTTTTCCCACCCCTTATTTATGAAGTGCAGTTAAAGGAGCCTCAGATGATATTCACTAAGTTTTAGTAATCCCTCAAGAGACACTCAAGGGTATCATCCAGGGAAGAAGAGTTTTGGCCTTACATCTCCAGTGATTTGGGGTGGGGAAATGTGGAGATGTGGCTATTTGCAGATCTCACACCCTGTGGAAGCTTCTGTCAGCTTGAAAGCCTTTGTTTATAATCAGCTGGGACCAGTTGCCAAAGAATAAGTATAACCTAAGCACAGATGCCATGCTGGAAGACTCCCAGATGGAAATCAGGTACCAGTCCAAAAGGACCTTCAACTTCCACAAGTTTTCTATTGTGTCTGCTGGCCCTGGTCTTGTTTTTTGGATGTCTGCTGTCCAAAACACCCATTTTCCCGTACGTGTAGGGATTGCTGTCTTGATGTCAGGTCATAGAACAAACAGAGAAGAAATGGGCTAATCTGGGAGTGGTCAAACTTTTTAACATCTTCATATGGCTGAGAGCCACCTGCACCTTTCCCTCTCTATGCCCAGCACTACATTCCCAGAGCGTACCATCCTGGTCACTATACTCTACATATTTAGTAGCCTGTGGACAGTGGATTAAGGTCAAAGAATATGAAAACAGCAATATTGGTGGTTCATCTACAATACTCTCATAGCCTCAATCTGCTCTGCAGTACAGGACTATAAAAATGTTAACAAGTGTTTGACTCATCTCCAAATTACCAGCAGCATGATCGTACAGGATTTCCTTTTCCCCAGGTACATTTGCAAATATGTATTTACATTTACTGGATAGAATTCAGTGACAACAATGATCTGAAATTAAATTATGAAATATGCTGCTTAGAACAGTCACCATCATAAAGGAAACAGAGGAAGCAGAGAGCAATCTATCCAGGATGCTGCCAGGCCAGGCTGCAGAAGGATAACAATCTATATTCATTAAAGATATTTAATAATTTTCTAAAAAAAAAAAAATGGAAAAAAGTCAGGAAATGTGAATGCTATTATTGATTAAGCTTTTGAAGGGGGATTTTTCTCAATAAAGGAAACCATATTTTCTACTCACTCTTTTTCTTGTGTTTTCATTAAGCAATTTAATATGTCTGGATCTTACTTTATGTTGTATTTCCTCTTTATTACTTTATATTACATCTCTGTGTTCATAGATTGAATGATATAATGCCTGGCTAGAAAGAAACTATGCCTTCTGTTCAAACAGGTATAATAATTTCAGACCAACTTTACTCTTTTTATTGAGGAAAAAGTTATTAAAAAGCCCATAAGGTGTGTTTGTTTTCTTTTTGATCAGAAACTTTGTTACTCAGGTTTTTCTATTTCCTCTTCAGAAATACAAAGGTGCTCTGTCTCTTCTGTGAAGGCCCTCTGTTGCACTAACTTTGCCCCTAACTTTGATCAGAATGCGACCAGACCCTGTGTTTATAGCAGAGAGCAGTATTCATCTTGGTGTAATGGAAAAGATGCACAAGCATTTCAAATATCTGGCAGTCATTCTTGCTTGGTTTTTCTAACCAATCAAAATGCATGTAGTAGTGCTTCCTCAAGACAAATTTAAAAAGAAAATCAACATCAGTTTTGGAGAACACCAGTTTTCTAAAGAAAACATTTTCAGATATATTTTTTCTTACCATGTATTTTTCTTGCAGAGGCATTGCTGTGGTAATGACTATTTCAAAAAAGAATAAAAAGAGGTGTATGCTCTGAGAAAATGTTATTTAAGCCAGCCTGAGACAAATAAAATGTCCGGACAGAAATCCCTCTTGCTTAGGAATCATCTCTGCTGGATTGTGCACAGTGGTGGCAGTGTAGGTGTTAATGTGTCTTGCTTTTGCCATTCTGCTGCAGAAGATGTGTGTGTTTCTTCAGACATCTCTGATAGCTTGATCATCCATAGTATTGAATCAGTGGAGGACAAACCTTAGAATCAAAGAAGATGAGTTTCCACTGAATTCTTTGGGATTTTGTCTGGAACAGACCATAAAAAATGATGGAAGATTTGCTTCTGGGATATATCCCTTCATAGGAAATGGAGTTTCTGAAGACTGGGGCTACTTCATGCTTCAAATTAACTTATTTCATTGAAACTACAATAAAAAACTTGGTCTTTTGATCAATTTTTTTTCCTCTAATCTATTTAAAATAAGGGTATTTTTATGTTAAAAACCTGGATATCGTAATAGCAGGAGGAACCCAGCAAGAATAAAGACAGATGTGGTGGTACCTAGCAGTGACTAACAAGAAGCCTGCAAATTCCCAATGTGCAGCTGTAGAGTTCCAAGAACAGCTGCAGCATGTAAACTAATTTTCTGTCTTCTGTGGTATCTTCAGAACACCTATGGGAGGTTCTAAACACAGTTTAATACATGAATGGAAGGTTGTCCATACTGGCATGCAGTGAAGGGAGGGAGGTGCTAAACATATAGCATAGAATTCAATCACAAATTTGCTGTAGATTTCAACAGGAATTGAAATTGTGCTTTAAAAGTAAGCTTATATGACTATTGCAGAGGGTATCACCGTATAAAACAGCGTCTGTATAAAAAGGTGGAATGCCCTGTTAAAAATATGTGTCAATAGTTTGGAAACCCGGTCAGATTCCCTCACCCACAATCATGGTTCCCGCACTGAAAGAGATATTAACAAATATAACAATGTCTATTCAAATTTATGGGTTTTCATGCTAAACACGTATTTTATGGAATTAAGCATATTTTTTATTTCTGTAAGAGAATGAGATAATAGAAGACATTCTGTGACTGTTTCAGCAAGGAACAGAAAAATCTGGATCTAGTCCTAATAAAAAAAATTAATAAAATAGAAATATGGGTTAGAATTGAAAAGGAAGTTCATGCTTCTTCTGGCCTCTATTCCAGGAAGAATTCAAGAAACTTGCTTTTCAAATTCAATAATTTGCTTGTCTTTGGATGGAGAATAAAACCCCATTTCAGTTCAGCAAAGCAGCTAAGCCTGTACTGGAGTCCTGTTAAGAATTTGTGAGGTATCATTGCTGGAATTGAATAAAAACCATGAAATTACATAAACCATTACCCTCAACAAAACATCATTTAATTTAAAGTGTTTAACAAATAACATCCCCAGAAATACATATGTACTTCTGCTTGGAAGAAGTGTTTTTCCATTTGTTGCTATCACAAGCTGGAAAATTGTGAAATGGATGGTCTTTGAGCTAAACCCAGTCTCAAGTAGCTACTTTGCCTTCCAAAGAGATGGTAGGTCCTGCAGGTGACCTGTTTGCCCTTGGTTTCTGATTTGAGTGTGAGTGCTTCTGGGTGTGGTCAATACCCTCTCTTGGTACTCATTACCATAGTTTGATTAAATTCACATCAGCTGAAGATTTACCCCTTCATGCTTTTGAAGTGTTGCTGTCATGCTTTGTACTCCAGACGGGCTGTAGGATATGTGCTGAGGCTCTTCATTTTCAGAAGACAGATTATGACGAAAGTGTTGAGGTGGCTGGACAGTGCCCTGGCCCTCTGTCTGCCTCTCCCACAGGCAATGGCTACAGCCTTGAGCATGTGATTTAGCATCCTATCCCTGAGATGATTGGTAGCAGTAACATTCTCTCTTTCCCTCCCAGATAAGTTACTTGGTGCCCCCAAGGTGCTCCAGTAGCAGTACAGGAACTGGAGCCACAGCAAAGGGCTGGGTGTGGGTTTTGGCTGGGGCAGTTGAGTGCTCTGCTGGGCAGCCCAGTGTCTGCCTGAGGCTGTTGCCGTAAGAGGATTTGGACTTGGCTACCCTGCTTGGGCAGAGTTTCATAGTGGGGATGTGAGAGAGAATAGTCCCTGGACTGTTCTGTTTAGGAGTTGAGGCAGGACAGAGTTTGAGGGTTTTCCTGGTCCTAGAAACAATGCAAATATGGCAAGAGGTCATTTGCATTGTAGAAAATATTCTGTGTGTAAGCTAGATAAACACACTTGTTCAGGTTCTTATGGTTAAGGAGCCAAATTCTTCCACTTGCTACAAAATGAAACTCACAGACACTGGGAATTGTCCAATATTTTTGCTCCTTGCTTGTTGCTGGAAGAGAGAGTTTTTGTCATCAAATGCTTGAGAAATTGCACTACTTGTGGCTGCTGCTGTGCCGTGCAGCAAAGTCCTGCTCTGTACAGGTCCCCTGGGAGGAGAGGCCTCCTGTTGTCCCTGTCCGTGTCACCTGGCGGCCCATGTGGCCACCAAGTGTGATACAAAGCAAGTGAATTTGGAAACTTGCTGTGTGTAAATACCTTCCTGACGGCTTAGCCCCAATAATGGATATTGCAAAACTTCTGAGAGGTCCCAGAGCACAGATTAGGCACAAGTACCTGCTTCTGTGTGAGCCGCTTTGCCTTGCTGGTAATGGCCTGTGCTAGAGGGTTGGTGTTTTACTGGTGGTTAAAACTCAGTTGTGGAAACTCATTTAATTTCCTTGAGAGGAAAGCAAAAAGCATGAGAATGCAGTCGGTCGGGCAAGAAACCTCCCGCAGCAGGGAAGGAATCATGTGCTGCACTATGCAGTGAACAACCTTTCTCTTTATTATTTTTCACAGTTAGATTAAATTGTATTTGAAGAAAACACCAAGGGGCAAGTGTGAGCTGAACAGCTTAGGAATGCTTACAAACAGGCTAGAAAAATCACTTGATTAGCTAGAGGAATGGAAATAATCACACCAACCAAGCTGCTGTAATCCGTACTGGGATGAAAATACATGTAAAGCTCTGCTTTCCCAATTAATAAGATGACAATGACATTACAGGGCAGCCTTGTCACAGATAAACTGATAAGTAAATGACAATTCTTACCGGTAAATGGTATTCTTGACATGAGATGATTTCAATACAATCCAAGTAAAATCCAAGTAGATAGACAAGGAAGGTGAAGCGCAGATTGCGGAGTGATGTACTCAAGGTCATTGAGGAAACATTGTCAAAACTGGCAGTCAAATTTAGGGAGGCAAATCCTTCCTAATAATTTCAACTAGTCACAGCTAAGAAGCTATGGGTTTCCTTGAAGCTAGTTACAAAAGATTTGAAGATTTTGGTTTTAAAAAACAATGCCAAGACCAGCTGGCTTCAGGCGATTCCTTGTGTTTAATTATCAGTTTATTTAATCCTTTCTTATACCTCCTTTATGAAGCTCAGTTCAATTTGTAAGGAAAAAGTGCCTTTCCAAATAGAAAATATCAGTGTCTTATTTGGGAAAAGAGGATACAAAATGTCAATGTTTCTGAAAAAATATGGAGAAGTGTTTTGACATTTTTGACATTTCTTCTTCATTTTTTTGGTGTCTGAAACAGTCTGTAAGAGTTGATTTGACTTGACAAATATTCTCGCTCCTTAGAAAATCAGTTTCTGGCAAATTTACTGTTTAGTGATGCTATTTCCTGCAGATCTATGGCTCAGCATTATTTAACAAAATTAACCACAAGATCACGCAAGTTAACCATTGTGCTTTTAGTAAATATGTCTGTCTTAAAGCCTTAGATCCTTGGAGCAAGTGTCTGTGCAAGGGAACCTGTTTTCATTAACAAAAGCAGAATGATTTTTTAAGTCTTAGGGATGTAGGAAAAACTTAAAAATGGGATGTAAGTGCATTTGAATATATGGTCTCTAAAGACCAGAATTCAAACATCTCATGTTGTGACTATTTCAAGGCCTTGCCATTTTTAGATAGAAAATTAATTTCTAGAAGACATGTACAAGTTTTATGAAGCTGGGGTTTGCCGTCATAGAATTGAAGGGCTGAGCTGGACTTTGACTGAGGTAACAACTGAGCAAAAAAAGGACAGGCAATGCCACACTCATCAAAAGAAAAGGAGATTTTCACTGTCTTGGTGGACTCTGGATCAGGACCCTGAGAGTTTTTATGTGTGAGTTTATGTTATGCATAACAGAGGTCCTAAGAAGTTTCCCTGTAAGAGGTTTTTAACCATCTCTAGAGGAATGTGGAGTTCACTTCGTACGGTACCTTTGCACCAGCGAGTGTCTCCCTCATTGCCCATCATGCCCTGGATGTTCAGTCCTGCAAGCCATCAGATGCACATGATATGAGAAAGAATGTACCTGATACCTGAAATTATTACTAGCAGCTCTTATATTAGTATGTTCGGTATGGTCTTTATTGTGTCTTCTAGAAATAATTTTCATGGATGCTTTACTGACTTATATTGTGTACTACACCTTTCCAGGATTACCTAAATATAAACATAGACACACACATGTGCACACCACCCCCCTTTTCTTATGAGATCATTACTGTGTTATTATTTTGTGGTGGTTTCTTATAAGCTTCCCCAGGCACACTAGCTTATTAATTTTATTTCTGTAGTCCTAAGTTCTTAATTTTATGATTTTTGGCCCTCATTCAGAAAGGTACTTAAGGAAAATCTTTAGGAAAGTTTCTGCAGAAATATACTGAGCAAGTATAATATTTAGGTGAAATGAAAAGAGATAGGAAAAATGTGACTTACAATTCTGTGTCTCTGTGCCTTACAAAAACTTGACCGTGTATACAAATAACCTCATTTTTTTAGAGACACCACCCCAGTATAGGTTAGAGCTGCCTGGATGCTGCAATGTAAGGACTTGGAACAAATTTGGTTACACTCATCTTGCATTTGACAATGTCTGCTGGCCTCTTAAACTGCTGCTTGTCAATTACACTGGATTTGTTAATGTCTGGGTTTGGGGCTAAGTAATGTGTAATGCAATATTAATGTAAAGAGCTGTTATTATTCATTATCTATTTGTATCTTCTCTCATTAAATTTTATCATCTAATCAAGAAGGACAAATGTCTGACTATTGATCTAAGGTAAGAATTACCCAGTGTAAATTAACAAATGTCAAATACTCAAAGTAAATGACCCAGCCAAACCACCTCCTGTTTGTCCAAGCTGTTTGCAGAAATTTATGAACAAAAACATCAGTAGAAATAAGAGCTTGTTCATAAACAAGGAAATACACTTAATGTATCAGATGCTTTATTTGCAATTAAAATCAAGTTCAAAGTTACCCATAAGGATCATTGAGTCCAACTCCTTGCTCCTCACAGGACTGCCTAAAACTAGAACATACGATCAATTCTGCAGGAGATTTTGGAGACTGTTAAAAGATATGCTGCACTGGAATGCGTTATTTGACTAGAAGGGCCTGGCTCAAATCTTCTCCATGCCTCAGAGAGACCAGATTAATTGTGAGTTCTGCAGTAAGAACAAATCCCTTTGAGCATACTGAACAGCAAATTCAGCCCAAGGAAGGCTCACATCCTTCACAGTCAGGACCAATCTCCAGTTACTAACAAACTGCTGAGATCCATCCTCTACATATACATGGCTAAAGTCTGGAAATTCATTAGAATGAAACTTCCGTGAGGATGTCACTTCATGTCTCTCTGGTCTATCAAGAGAAAAATAGTGCACTAACCATTAGGATCTAAATCTACTCCATGCACTCACTTTAAAGATATATAGTTTATTAGAACAATAGGAAACTTATTGCAATCAGAATAGGGAAAAAATGATGCAGCCTCGTGAATTTCATGGCCATACCAGTCTGGGATTCCTAAATAGAAAGTGCCATTCCATTTTCTTTCATTAGCAGAGTGACATTATATAACAGAGAAAGGGGAAGTCCATCAGCAATGCAGAGCACCTGCCCGACACCCTTCATGTGAGACGTGGCAGCCAACAAGATCTTGCTCTGTGGAAGAATATAGGTTCCTAAAGAGCACTTAAAGGAGAGTTATTTTGCATTCCCTTGCCACAGTGCCTGGGAAGTGACAGAACGAGTGGGGAGCGCGAGTGGGGAGCGCTTCACCACATGTATGGCCAGTATTAATGTCACCTGTGGTTCTGCTTCTTCTGTGTCATTACTTCTCCATCTTCTCGTAACTGAGATATTGCTGTTCAAGATCGTTCATTCTTGTAAGAGGGGTTGTCTAAATGAGGACAAGCCTTGATATACTAGCACACAGTTATGGAACATTCGTTTCATCCCAGCCTGAGCCAGCTGAATGCTATTTAGTTTGCCTTGGCTGGCACTGGTGCCTAGCCAAGAGGAGCTCCTGTGCTGGTGAACTTCAGCAAAAGTTCGGCTGTAACACTGGACACAAGACTGCATTGTTTGTTCTCCTGTTAATTCTTTGAACTGTGTCAGTTTTTATATTCAGGTGTCAAATTTAATAACCTTTGTAAATGAGGTAAATTATAAAGTAAATTTGTATGTTTAAAAGACACAGATATTTGTAGGTAAGGCTTCAAATCAGGTTCAGGAATGTAAGTTGAATTTCTAACTCTGCAATGGGTTTTCTGTGTAATTTGAGGCTTTGGTTTCACATTTGTAAAACTGGAATACATTTGTCTCATCCATTTTGATTGTAAATTCTCTGAGATTATATTCAGCACCAGGCACATTTCCAGTTTTCTTCTCAAACTCTTTGGAGCAGTGGAAACGAATAAATCTGATTCTTTGGGAACGCCCAAAAACTCTTGAAGTAAACAAGTTGTTTCATTCTGTTTTGGTTTTTTGGGTCAGAAACCAAAAGAAGCTCTTGAATTAAATTTTTGTGTTGCAGCAGAAGCCTTGAATTCTAAAATCTTCCAGACTCACTGGTCATGTGGCACTTTTTCTCTGTCCTTCTCAGTCAGTATTTAAAACAGGCACTATGTTCTTAAGTATTTCTTCATTGGCCTTGTTTTCTGGGGTTGGCCTTGGGCACCAGGGTTTGGATGGGACATAATATCTTTTTAGAATGGTAGGTTTTCAGAGCAGCTTTCAAAATGTCACAAAATCTCCATGGCTTTTCTGATTCTATTACTTTTACTTCTTTGTTAGAACAAAATTCACTGCACAAAAACCCTTCTGTGACTGCAGTAGTAACACAGATGAACTGATACGTGTATTGTGAAGAGCTGGGGCAATGGTTCTTGTTTGCTGGTGTAGGAAAACTAAAAGTCTTATTTTTCCTTTACAAGTTCTGAGGGAATAAAGCACAGCTTGATTTTGTAGAAGTGCCCCAAAAATGACTGTTTGGCCAGCCTAGAATTTGTCTCAGTCCAACAATGGATGGCAATGCATTGAAGAAAGTGCAGCATGCGTGTGCAGCCTGGGAGCTGCCTTTCATTGGTTTCCATCTCCAGGTCTGTGGACTGCTAGAAATCTTGTATCCTGCAAAGCGCTAGGTACCAGTCATGATTTCTACCTTCACTGGTTAGAATTTCAGAAACTACATCCATGGGAGACCAGATATCCCTTACCAAGACAGACCAGATTTCAATTTTTTACCCTAGTTGCCGTAGCCCTAGGCTTAAGCAAGCCAAGGACTGGAATTTTTGATCAGAACAGCAGCAGTGAAGCTCACTGCCGGTGTAAACACGGACAATCGCTTTTTGATTACCTGTGTGAAGACTGAGTTGTGGATTCACTACTTCCACCTGCCACCTAATTTTCATTATATTTACTGTGTCATTCTTCATATCAGCTTTTTCAAAATTAAATTATTTACTCTGATTCTTACAACCTGATATGCATCTTTTTTGTATTACCCATGTTATTTCTTTATCTGGATTATTCTGTCTCCAGCTTTCCCCATTGCCCTGACAATTGAGAGTTAATTATATAAAAGATAATGAAAAAGTGAAACATGTAATCAGTACGAGATTATAAGAGTGTACAAAATGAGAATTAGGTTGGTTCATAAGAATGTTGTTCTTGTGCTGTTACAGCAGTTAAAACTAAAGTTATCTAGTACTGTGTCTTAAATGATAAGCTTATAGCAGAGAAGCTGTGTGGCAGGGCTGCCATCTTCACGAGGTAAGGCAAGGGGCTGAGAATAGGCACACTCAAGCCAGGACCCTGCTCTGTCATGAGCTGGGCAGAGTGCAGAATGTGGAAGAGATGTATGTGTGACCAGCTTTTGGTTGACCAAAAGCTGAAAGGCTTTTGGTTTTTGGACATCACATCTGGACAGTGGAGGGAGCCCTGTGGGGTACTACAGGCTTCTCTGACACGCATCAGTACAGCACAACCATCATCATCATCATCATCATCTGTATGTATAAAACTTGTGCTTATTCAAGGAGTATTTTTGCTGAGCTCATCTTGCCATCTATGAAGTGGAGACAATTAATCATATTATCCCATGTGAAGGGTGTTACTACCCTTGATTAAGTGCTGTTCTCAAAGCAGAGTGGAACTGGGCTGCCCATGCTCTGGGACTGGTCCCATGTGCCTGGCCCTAAAGTCCTTGCAGAACCTGGTCTATCTCCATCCATCTGTTGTCTCCTGAATGGCATCCAAGGAAGGCTTGTGTCTTCCTGTGCAGTGCCTAGCACAGGAGTTTCTTGGTCAAGACTGCTTGCTTTCCTGGCAGTGAGTACTGGTAGCAGTAACCATGATAATACAGGTCTAAAAACATGGGATTAAAAAAAAAATGCCCCTCCTTTTGCACTTTTCTTCTCTATAAACCTGAGCTACAAACACAGATGAATGAGTTGTCATCCCTTGATGTTTGACTTTTTGGTCATGCCTTTCTGATGAAAAGATAAGAAATTTTTCGTTGAGTAAGAGCACTGTCAAACTTTAGAATGTGTTCTAGTTCTGAATATTTTGGTCTCTTGTTTGTAATTCCCTATGTTTCAGATCTCAATGAGCTGTCTTGCAGAGCCAGCATTGTTAATTCACACCAAGATACTGCTTCTCTTATTTCTTTGCTGATTAGCTAATGTAGCTTAATTTCAGTGAGCGGTATGCATATTAAATGGCCTGCTGCAATCAAAATGCTTTTTAGTTTTGAAGTTTCTTTAATGCTGTTACAAATGTGTTTTTTGTGATAACACGTATTTATACTACTGAAAATCCCTTCTTGTAGATCATTTCATTTGTGCAAATTACAAAAATATAAGTATAAATAAATTGTGGAACACTGCCTTTTGTCACGAGTTGTGAAAGCCAGGAAATTTACTTGTTACAGCCATAAAAAGAGAATTCACTGGAGAACTGGATGGCTTGGGAGATGGATAATAGGTAATGGAGAACACAGGATTTCACAACCAGGACATCTGCACAAGTCCAACACAAAGGTCTAGTCCAGCAAACATTAGTATCGCTCCCACAGCAATCCACAAAAGCAAACAAAATATCAGGATGTGCAAGAAATGGAATATAAAATAGTCTGGATAAACAGTGTAACCATCTGCCCAGAAAAAAATCCCAACAGAAGATTACCAATAACAGCAACATATCTGAAAAAAAACCTTCTTGGTGCAGTCTAGAAGTTACTTTTCATGCCTGCTTTCTCTTACACAGACAGTGGCACACTGGCACAGTGCTGAACCTGATGGTAAGAGTCATGACCTGTCCTCAAAAGGGCTGATTAAATCTGTGGTATTGTAAGCAAAAAAAGAGCTGCTTCTTGGGTGCAAATACGGGTGTACAAACACCTGTTTCCCCGGGCAGATGGAGCTAAATCTGTGGGAGAGGGATGCAGGGGGTCTGTGTTGCAGGACAAGGTCACAGACAGGGCTGTGCATCTTCCCTTCCCCCAAGTCTTACCCATCCCTGTCTCTGGACACCAGAATGATTGAAGAGCAAGAACACAGCATCTGTGTCCACACTCCTCACTTCCAGTCAGCATCTGGCCCCAAGGGTCTTGTACATTTTTCCCTAGGGCCCATCCTTCAGTGTTTGCTCAATCTGCTCTTTCTTTGCTGTTTTCCCTCATCTTCTCCTTGGACTTCTTTTTCAGATCCCTTTCGTATCTGTATTATCCTTCAGACGCATAAAAGACAGCAGAGTACTCCAGACTGTATGCTTTGGCTGGTGGCATAGGAAAGTTGAAAACTACCGGTTTTCTCTGAGCATACTGGTCCGTACTTTAGCTTGGCAAACTGTTTAATGCCACTGTCTGGCTCTGTCAGTAGTGGATTGATTCTAAAAATCATTTAATCAACTATTTTATGTGCAGTTTTATGTTAGAATGGAGTGGACACTTAGAATTGTGGCTCTTAAGCTTGTGGTTTCTTAATCATGCTTAAACCACTGCTCACATTCATCTAGTAATGATTTTGTCCTTTTCCTTCCATTTACTTCTGTTGTCTGAACATCTGGAAGTTCCTGTGAATTTATTGCTTAGTCTGTTTCCAAGTTAGTATTTGACTTTATGCATTCTTCTGTCAGTGACATCCAAGTAAAATGCATTCCTATAAAAAGGAGTAAAATAGCACTAGATAGTTCCTAATGTGATGTGTTAGGGACTAGTATGTTTTCCTTTGCATCTTGATAGAGGGCTCTGGCTTTTCTCTAACTTTCAGCTCATGATATTTACTTTCCACTGCTCAGGAAGTAGGATAAGTTTAGGGGGGCTATGCATCCTCTGAGATATTTTTTAGGGGCTTTTTATTTTCAGCGTGTGCAGGAGGATCAAAGTCACAATTTATGTCCCAGTCTTCCATTATTATTATGGTGATAGCCCTTGAAAGTTTCCTTGAACATCTGGCTGTTTTCAAGAGCTGGTCAAGAGAAAATTCCTTAGTAGGTATCTGCAGTCTGTGGACTGGTCTCCAGTATTTTGGCATGCAAGTTAAGTAGTTGCCACTAGATGACAGTATAATCTACTGATATGTTACCTAAATCAGCATTTCAATACATTTTAATATTGAACTTGTTCTTTGCATGAGCAGTTTCTTAGACTTATTTCACTGGATCCAGTCAGAACCCACTGGAATTCAGCAAAACGTGAAATTATCTGCTTTAATTTTTTCCACCCTAAATGCTATTAGCTGGAAGGGCAAAAATATTATCCATAAGTCCTGGGCAAGTGCTAGAGGATAAAACTTGCAAGAAATAGACATTCCTAATTACTTACATGCAATTAATTTCTGAATCTCTCCCTGAGCTCCTGTTAATGCTGCCTGGTATCTCTAGTAGTTATTTTTACTGTATGTTGTCCTTCTGGCTGGGTGGTGCTTTTCTTAGATATCACTGTCTGAAGGAGAGGAAGAAGTGGTGAATCAGGTCCTTTTTAACTAGCTGCATTACAGATAAAATTCATGCCAAGCAATTGGAAAACTGGTGTAAAAAGAGAATGAAAGTGTACTACTGTTTCTAACCTAACCTGAGTCATGAGTATGTGCTCTCTTGCTCTTATTTAATGACTTGTTTCTCAAAGAATAAAAGAAAAAATGTTTAGTGTGAAGTTGGACTTCTTGGATTAAAAGAAGCAATGATCATCCTTATATTCACCTCACTTGTTTCTCTGCCTTGTCCTCTGCAAAAACATTGAATAATATAAAAAAGCAGATAATTACAGAAATCTTTTTTTTGCACTCTTTTAATATGTATGTTTACCTTTCTCAGTTGCAGCTTTGAAATTGCATTGTTTTTTCCAAAACATATTGAGCAGAGACTTAATGCAATGAGTATGAGGCTGCTTGTGCGACAGAAGCAGCCTTGCTGTTACAGATATGGTTGGGACAGTCACCTGTGGGTTAGTTTGCCTTCTGCTACGCAGCTTTTGTAGAAAACATTACTTCAAAAGCCAATGGACTTTTAGAATTTACTTAATTACTGCACCTCTGTATGTAGCTGACATTTGTTTCTAGGCTGCTCAACGCTGTGAAAAAATGAAGTGCTCTATCACAAGAGTCAGCTGTCACACAGGTTTTCACTGCATAAAAAGCAACAAAGAATCTAGCCACCCAAATACTACAAAATAAACCCAAAGTTTTTTTTTTCCACTTTATAGTTTCAGGTTTGTGCAGAAATTTTGCAATAAAGTGCAGTGAATAGCTGAGAAGTGTCACATGCAAATCCTCTGAGAGGAATGAGAGTTAGCAGTACAATAAAACAGGCTAGGCAATCTCCAGGAAGAGCTTCCATTTCCTAACAAGCTCTTTTGGAATTCTGCCTTTGACTTCCAAAAGTCGCCTTTAAAATTTACCAAATGATGTGATACTGATGACAGCAGCCTCCTGTAGGGCCATTTTCAGATCGAAGTCCTAGCGTAGCAATGACAAGGAACACTGACACCAATGCTCACCACTAAATGAGTACTTGTGAGATTCAGATGTTCTTACCTTGATAGTCATGTGACTTTATTTTTCCTTGTACTGTTGTCCTGGAAGAAGTCATGGCTCTGAAGATACCCATGCTACTAATGTATTTAATGAGAATGATGGGAAATAATCAATATGTGTCCGTCAAGCTGAGTGGAAATGGAAAAATGAATATATTGGGCAAGACTAAGCTGGGATGAGAGTGCACCCTCTGACTGTTTCTGTAGTCTGCTTGCTTTCTGCTGGGGGAATGTATTTGACTGAACGGAGAGATCCTTCAAATAAGTCACTTGAAATAAAAGTGATCATAGGTATGCAGTGGTGTTTCAGAGTCTGTGTCAGAGATGATGCAACAGTGATTTTTTACCTCTTGCCTTCCCACCAGTTCTGTCTTCAACAAGAACCTGTTAATATGGACAGCAAACATAGCCTGTGTTCTGCTGTTTGTATGTTGATTTTAAACCAAGTTCAGCAGGAGGGATTTGGAGAATGTCTTGTAGCATATCTGATGCAGATTGGGGCTGGGGGAGGAATGCTCTGTACATTCTTGTGCTTAAAATCAAGTTACTGTTACTGAAAGAACTTTGATGATGTATGAGACTGAGAGGGAGTGAAATGCAGGTCTGCATTTAAAAAGTTTTCTTTCAGAATGGAAAAAAAGAAGGGTCTGTATTTCTCCTCCTTGGCCAGTTTCTGGGCTTCTTGTCTTCTGTTGAAATGCTGCAAGCAATTCTGTGTGCAGTGTCTGCAGGTGACTGAAACAGGGCAGTGATAATTTCTGTAGCATCACGTGCACAGACTCTGCCTCACCCTGAGTGCCTAAACAATACTTAGAAGAACATTTTTTTCTTTGAAAAAGTCTAGCACAAAAGTCTGGCTTAAAACATACAGTGACTGCAGCAAAAGGAGAGCATTTTTAAGCCTGAAGGCCACACACAGCAGTGGCAGGAAGGGGTGGGCCTTGGTCTCTGAAGGTCTGCTTGTCGCAGTGCTGGGCTTTTCTTCTGTGTGAACTGCAGCAAATACCATTTCTCAGGCAGAAGAAAGATGTTGGCTGCACTGGGAGTCTGAGCTTTGCTTGTGCTTTCTGGAATGTCACAGTACTAAGGATTTTTTTAACTATTAGAAAGGACTAGTATTCAGTAAGAAGCAGTGGGGACTTAGGGTAAGAACTGAGGCAAGAATTAGTAAATGGTGTGACGTGATTCACAATGTGTCCCCTTGTGCATTCATGGGGAGAGCGGAAGTGCTGCTATTATTTATTTTCATGAACAGTGATTTTCTTGGTAACACTCCTGTAGGTATTTCACATACCTGTCCTCACAACTCACCTGCTATTCCTGCAGGCAAATGTGACGAGCAGAGAAACATCACAAGAAAAATGGGAGAGAGCAGGATGGGAATTAGGCCAGCAGAATGTTTTCTCAAGTTCAAGCATGTTTGCTTTCATATGTACATGCCACCCAGCCTATTGAAGCCATCTGCCCAGCCCTCGTGCACGTGCCTGTGAAACATTTTCCTCAGCTTCATCTTTAACTGACACGCTAAAGTCTGAGAGAAAAAAGTAGGCTCTCATGCAAAATGGTGTTCGTGGGGATGTTAGAAGCTGGCAGAGAACACAATCACATGGCCTTGACAAACCAATGTGCATGTGGGTTGGAAGTAATTGCATATCCAATAGTGCTGGGTGTCACATCCGATTTTCTCAGTTAACTCAGAGGTGTACATACACACTACTCTGGCTCATGTTGATAGGCACATAAACCTCATTTTAAGAAAGCACTTGAAAAAAAGGCTTGTTTTATTCAGAAATTGTACTGTATGTTGGTGCCTGTTGGTGCCTGTAATGTAGTGTTACAGGTCAGAATTAGAAATCCAACAGATGAAGTAGCACCTTCCACAACTTTCACTGCCTCTAGATTGAGCTGACAAGGCAGGAGTAATTCTTCTTGTATCAAACAAGGAAAAATCAGACAAAGGAAGGAGACACCCCAAATTAAAACAAAAGAGAGACATTAAAAAGTAGATGGCCTAGTTTCTCAAATCACCAAACTCTCCTGTTTTCAGGGATTCCCTTGGAATTCTGCCTTTGCAGATAGCAGATGTTGCCTGAAGTGCTTGGCTTTTCTGTCCTTTGTACAGGATGCATGTATTTAGATTTATGTAGGGGAACAAGGACAGATTTTTCTGAACTAGAAACATTTTCTATCTCTGCTTTACTTTCACTTGCATACATGTAAATCCTTGCAATGACAGGGGGCTGAGGAAACATCCCACCATTTCCAGGTGTCCATCTTGTTAACCTTGAACTTACTTTTCCAGCTAATTGAATCAAAATATCTGTTGCCACACAGAAGAAAACATGACACCTTCCAAAGCCTACTAAGTATGGACTGAAGGGCTGTCTACTTTCAAGTGGATGTCTAACACATCTTTACATGCTCCTTGTTGAAGAGACTGGAGACTGTCTTATGCATTCCTCATTCTGAAGCACAGAGGTGCCAAATTGCACTTTTTTTGACCATATTGCTCTATGACTTCTTCTCTTAGAGTCCAAGCCCTACTGGATCAGCCAAATGCATGTGGGCTGTAAACCTTGGAACCAGAAGCTACACACAGCCTCATAAGAAAGGCGCAAGATCTCCCTGTTTCTGACGTCTCAAGAGAAGAAAAGTACAAGTTGCAGCACTGCAGATGAATGAGAAGCCACAAGGTGTTATTGCTGGTCAGTGTAATAGGAGCAATTGGAGATGGCAGAGACTGCTGTGGGAAGTGATAATTTCCCTAGTTTTGGATTATAAACCCCCCATAAAACAGCACTGCTGTTTCAGTAATGCTGCTCTGCATTAATGTCTTCCTATTTATAGCCTTGGTCTAATCATAACCAAGTCCCCATTCTTCCCCCCAAAATATTCCCTGGAGAATTGTCTAATCTAGCTTTAAATAACTCAGGTAACAGTACTTCCATAATTTACCTTTGGAGATGATTACTTGGCCTTATAGTAATAATTGTGAGAATTCTGTAGGGTTTGGTTCATGATGATTTTTGCAGACTGAATTCTGCAGTTCTGTTTATAAGGGGTTGGCCATGGATTAAAGCAGTCACTGTTTTCTCGATGTTTGGATACACCAATTCAGGTGCCTCACAGCTTATTTCTAAGGGGAATTTAGGTGCTTAAATAGCCTTAATAACCTGTCTCTGTATGAATACTCACAGCTAACAAGCCCTTCCTCTACTACCCTGCCCTGGTACAATATTGTGTGGAATTATCTTACTTGCCCAATGGCCTCAGTATTTTTTTTTTTTTTGCAGATGACAGATAACAGCGTAGATTATCCTTACTATTTAGAACAAGAGTGCATAATGAGAGACTTTTTTTTTCTGTATTTCTGGTGGTTTTTTGAGGTTGAACAAGCAGCAGTTAGACTCGCGTTCAGTGTTACGGTGGTAAAACACTGATGGCTGGGGCTCCTAGTCAGAATTTGTGTTCTTCAGAAGAAGTGCTAAATGGATGCCCCCTTCTCTCTGTAGTAGAGGTGGTTGCATTAACCAGTGATTTCACAATTTTTGGTCAATGGTCCACTGTGAATCCTAAAATAGCACACAGACCGCCTGCATTTCTTGCAGGTAAGTGTCTGTACATCGGCTTTTAATTGAAAATACCAACTTGCTGATACAATCCCATCAGCTGGCTAAATGTCAGCTACCATAGTCTTTCTTCTCAGTCTGCAGCTGAGGAACAAACCAGCCAGAATTACAGGCAGAATTTTTCTGGTTTAAAACCAAGAGAGATTAGGTTGTCTCCTTTACTAAGGCCAAATTTCACTCCTAATACAAATAGTATTTTCTTTCATCTCAGTGAGCAAGATTTGGGATGCTCAGAAGGATCAAGCTCTGTGACTGATTTTAGCAAAAGGCTTACTTAGGTAGCAGGGGTAGCACAAGTTGCCTGTAACCCAACAGAATGGTTCCTTCCCATTGGAGCTGCAGTTCTTTAGGAGTTTCATGACAGAGTTCATGAAAAAGTAGAGTCTTCTAGTTGAGCCCACACTGAAGAAACAGATGAGTTTTGGCCAAGGGCCAAAGTTTTCAGAACTGTTGATCAAAGATAAGTTCTTTCACAGTTGGTCTTTAAAAAATACTGACATATCAGACAAAAAAAATGAGCTAAAACAGGTGGAATGTGAGCCCTTACAATTTAAGCTGATCTGGATTTTTCTTTCTTCTTCCCCTTTTTTTCCTTTTTGCCCTGTGATCACAAACATAAAAAGATGGGGGTAATACAGGTGTAAAATTTATTGTAACTACCAAACTCTTGAGGGTCTTTACAGAGCAAAATACATACAAAACCTGCATTTGACCTTAACCATTACTTGTTCCTGTGGTGGTTGGGAATGATTAAGTCATTTTTAATGTAGTGGAAGCTGGGGTCATGCTCCACTTCTCTTAAAGCTCTTTAAAGGACAAGCTGCTATAATTACTGTAATAAATGTTGTAACCTATAGAAAAGTGTAATCCACAGCAGACATGCTGCTCTCCAAAACACCCAAGTTCTGCTCTGGACATGCGTTCTGGATTGTCACTAGCTTAAGCACCATAGTGAGTGTGGCAACTATTAGGAGAGCAGAAAGAATATGTAGGAAAATGTAGACATTGCTGTTAACTACATCAGGCTTTTGGCCCAGTCAATTGCTTTTTCCATTAATATTGAGGCCGTAGAGTCACATATTAGAGCCATGAACAGATTTAGGTCAGAAGGGACCTCTGGACCATGTTTGGTCCAACTCCCTGCTTCATGCAGACCTAACCATGCAGATGTCACCTTGAGTGAGATCAAGCTGCTCAGAGCTTTTCCAGTCGCATTTTGAATGTCTCCAAGGACAGACAGATTGCACAGTCTCTCTGTGCAGCCTGTTCCCATTCATAACCACTCTCACTGTGGAATGTTTTCCCCTTATGTGCAACCAGAATTTTTGCAATCCTACCTAGCACTTTCTTCTTAAAGCCCTTTCTTGATTTTTGGAAAATGCAGTCAACTTCAGACTTCTCAAGCTACCATTCTTTTTATAAGAAGGATGTCATCCAACAAGGAGAGAAGCAGCATGCCAATTGACGTATAGAACCACTCACACAAACTGGGGTTTGAATTCTATACAGGAAAAGCCCTGTGGAACACTCATTGTGAATTCTGGTGGAAAATCCATAACCCCAAATATATTAATAAAAGCGATCAGTAAAACAATTACAAATAGCATACAAGCTCAGAAAAAAAAATTCTTTCTTCATGAGTGGGGAAATTGTGAGGGAGAAAAGAAAAGGCCCCAGCAGAGGAGTCTATTGTTTGCAGCCCATTCCGATTAGGAATGAGCACACTGGAATCAGGGAGCCACATGCAGGTTCTAGGAGGAATAAATTTGACTGAAAAAAAAGAGCTTTATATTAAAAACCTTTGGATTTCTGATTTTTTTTTTTGGTTATTTATTTGTGACTAAAATTTAACCCTTCAAAGAATCAGCTCTTTCTTTAGTAAACTATTTCTGCAGTAGTCGTGCTAGCCTATGTTTCTTTTTGCTGTGACAGTTTCAGGAATATGTTGTTTGCACACTGCCGCAAGGAAAAAAAAGAGGTCCTGGAAAATCAGTGGCAAATGAAGAGATGGCAACTTGCAAGAGGAATTGTACAAGGACAAAAGTGATCTTTTAGATGGGTGACTGCAAAATGAAAGCTACGTAGATGACATACTGAAAAAAAAGTCAATGGATTTACTGTCAAAACCAAGAGACATGAGAGTGTGAAATTTTTTCCATTTCTGTTTCATCTGGTAAAAAAAAAATATATTCTTTTCCAGTGCAGGATATGTGAAATGTGATAAGCAAAGTGATTTTGAAAAGTGTTGTAAAATACGCAATGTATTTTACACATACACATTGGGCCTGACTAGCACTGTATTTTAAATCACTTCTTTATTTCCACTATAACTTAACTCCAATTCCGATGTGCTTTTTTTTGAAATTCATTATGTCAACATAAGTAGGTGCAGCTTATAATCACTTGGATGGTTGTTATTTTTTAGCTGTTTAATTCATTGACTCACATCCGGCAATAATTCATGCAAAATGGGCTCTGAACTCCTTTCCAATATGCAGATTTGTGTGCAAATGAGCATTACCTATGGTGTTCATACTGAAGCGTTTTTCTTTGATGTACATTTCTGACATTCTGAGATTGTAAAGAAGAAAATAACTTTAAAAATTTTAAGAAACCTTAATTGAAGTTAACATAAAAGAAGATACATGGTGTTAATTGGTCTGTTTCAGGCATAATTTGTGCCTTTGAGACCATGTCCCTTACCCCCCGCCAAAGTGTCAAGACTCACATCTTTAATTCAACAATCTTTGTATTAATTACCTCTGGATAAGGTAAGCTTTGATTGGGAGTCCTTTATTGTAAAATTACAGTACATTGCCTGCTTTAAGATAAATAAATTAGGGTTGAACTTGAAAAAAAATCTCCATCCAACTGTGAATGGGAAAGTGCATTTGAGTATCAAATACTAGATGAAAGAACGCTTTTTATCAGACTCCCTTACTAGGGGAAAAGTGTTTTCTTTTAGTACCTCTTTTTTCATTGTTTTTGCACATTGAAAAATTATAGCTTCATTTGGAAACATTTGGGTCCTTGGGCTGCCAACACTTTCCTTCCAAAAGGTCCCTTTCTGCCTCGTGGGATCTCAGCATTCTCCTCTGAGAAGAATTCCCCTGTATCTGTTCCACTCATTTGTCACAGAGTAATCAGTGAGCGATGGATGGCATTCCCTCCTCCTCTGCTCACCATTCCCACTTCTTAATTGCATCTAGTTGACTGTCCATTAAGGCCAAATCTGATTTTGCCTTCAGGGATGGAAGGATTGAAGAGGGCTTTGTACCCTCTCCATGTCACCTGGATGTGTTTTGGAGAGTAAGTGTTACAAGTTCTGAGCAGTACGAAAGCAGCCACATGGACAAGAAAGCTGCCAGCAATATGGGCAAACCAAAGACAGCTTGTCTACTCATCCCAGAGGAAGACTACCCATTCCTGGCTTTGCTGCAATGGAGCTGCAGAGCTAAATTTGGATGTTGGGGCTCGGGTGCTTTGCAGATGGTATGCTTTTTGTATGGGTTATGCTGGCTGCAATATGATGCCCTCACATATGCTTTCAATGCAACCAAGTGGTTTGAACAGCTATTGTCGAATGCTGACAGAGTTTTAAAGCCCATAGGCTCAGTTCTGACCTCATAGATGCTGGTGTGACTCTTTTGAATCCATAGGATGTGCTGTGTGCCTTGTGTACCTTTCAAGGTTAATGCATATTTTTCCGTGAGTGCTCATCTGAGGGAGGCAGAGACTGATAGCTGAAAAACTAGGTGTGCCTATGTGAAGGTGTTAAGAACGCTTATCCTAAAGTTTCAGAGCTGACACCTGATTGATTTCAGCTCTACTCTCTCTCAGTAAAGATACAGTAACTGCTCTTCAAAAGATTTTCAGCATATACATAAAGGACCTGAAGATACAGGTCCAGCTTTTTGTTCTTCGCATAATTTTGAGCATAGTCTTTCTCTTCCCTGCTGGGGCCTTGGTCACTGCAGAGCTTCCACATTTGCCCAGTTAGCACAGAAGGTGTGCCAGTGATAAAGAGATGCTGGAGGCTTCAGCTTTGCCACCTGAGCTGTCAACTGTCCCAATAAGCCAGGTTCTAACCCATTTTTGCAAGGGAAGACATATATAGTAACTACAGCTTTGGCCCTTTATTTGCTTTGAAATCAGCTGAAATGAAATATAAGCAACAAGAAAAAGGCCAGAAGAACTTTTCTTTTATTAGTAACTCTAGAAATATTGAGACAGCAAGACACAGGACACCTATTCAACAGGCCCCTACTCTGGGTGGGGAATTGTACCAACAATATGTTGAAACCACTGTGGGATCTTGACCCAAGAACTGGTTGTATACTACTCTCTCATTGTACTAGGCCACTGTGATTTTCATCCTGCTACGTTTTCCCATCCCCTAGAGGCAGACTTGTCAAGAAGCCTTTTGTCTAGCACAGTATTTTCAAATCCAAACTCTGATAATTATCTGTGGTTCTGCTGCTGACTTGAAAGGCAATTGCTAGGCATTGAATCCACATTCCCTTCAGTATTAAAATTAAGAGTAAGGAGCAGGGGCCTTTCTGTGACTGCTGCTCTCTCCAACACATGACACCAAATGCACATGTGAGGCTGACCGTCAAAGATAAATGAGTTCAATAGAAAAGAGGAGACACATACTTGGATCTCAGTGAAATTCAGTACAAATCAGTAGAAAGTGCAACACAAAGGCTTTGCATGGCAGACTGCTAATCAGAAGAGGTGAGTATTTTAGCATATTTAAATGAGGAAAGGGCATGCACTAATCAAACAACATATTCCAGAAGTACTGAAAGAGCAAGGGAAAGAATGCTGCTTAAAACTTTTCAACATGGATGGAGGATTTAAAAAATATCATTAAATATGATGATCTAGGTTTATAGGAAGATAATGAGGTAAGTAACAAATATGTCAAAACTAAACTATCAAATACTATAATTACTTTGGGTACAGATTAGTTGCTGAAAAAGTTTCCCATTACTGCACTATATCTGTCAGAAAAGCATATTCAAATAATAATGGGGTTTCTTTTGACTTCCTTTATTTAGGAAAAGGTGCTGTGGGGTAACATTCCAATAGCTTTCATGGGATGAGTAAGAATTGCATCATGAACCTGCTAGGATTCCTCAATATAAATTGGTGTGAAATACACATAAGAGTCAAAAAATCATTTTTTACATGCGAGATTTTAAAAGCTTTCACATCATCTAAGTAGATTGTTTTGAAAGTATCTTTATTTAGTTCTCTTACAGTCTTTGTCTTTCTTCTACTGTTTTTCAAATCAAGCCTGGCTTGCTGTCACATTCATTGACATTTCTCCTTCACAGCAGCAATATTTTTTGTTAATCAGTCAGGAAAGAGAATTAGTTTTACATCAACATTTAAAAGGGATATTTTCTTAAAACCTCCCAGGGAAAAAATTACCTTTTACTGAGAATTATACAAAATGTACATGCTTCCTAGGCCAATAGATCATTGCCATGTGAGTATAACAAAGGTTATTTAGCAGTCATGGGTTTTCTTTGGGAATATTGCCTTCACAGAAGCAGTTCTCTAAGGAGATGAGCTTATTTTAAGCTGATATTCATTAGAAAGCTGCTAAGCCACTAGAGACATTCTGGATACAAAATAGGATATCTGGCTTGTATTTTCTTTTGCAGGTAGTAAGAGATAATATCTGTAATCACGATCAGAATCTTTGGTTTATTGCTGTGATAGGTTATATTGTGTCATATGATATTCTGAGATTTTTATCTCTATTTCTTTAAAGGAGTATTTTAATTGATTTTAAGCAATGAGGGCTTCAAGACTGGTGTCTTCCTCTATTTATGGAAATAATGTCTTCTTCTAGTTACTACCTGTATTTGCTGTGGTTGCATGTCAAAGGCTTGAATTATCTACTTTAAAGACAAAATTTATATTTTCAGTGTTTATGTCTTCAGTAGAAACTGGATGAAGGCTGCATACCTCAACACATTAAGAGGGGGTTAGATATGATCTTTTGAAGGTAGGAGGGGGTATATGTTTAATATGTTACTGGATCTTTTGATGAAATATGAATCTTCCTTGAGGTACAAACAGTTGAAGAAAGAACTAAGCATTGGACAGAAGAAATACATGACTGTATATATTAAACAGTGAAACTCTACATGCTAAATACTGAATAAAGATGATAATTTAATTGGATTGAATATTTGAGTTCAGAAAAGAAACAGAGAAAGAATCAGGAAGATTTTGTCAAGGGTAAAAAGAAGTTACTGAAAAATTGAGAAATGGTTGTTTCCATAAAAAATAAAGAACCTAGAAGGAAGAGTGCTTGCATATACAAAATAATCTCATATATGATAAAAATGGTACAATCAAATCTGAAAGGAGACTTGGGAATGATATCTTTTCAGCTGTATAAAAAAAAGCTTTTTGCTTATCACTTTTGACACTGTGGATACAGAGGGAAAAGAGCAGAATGGTATCTGCAGGGACAACACAGTACAGTCAGGGATTGACTAAAAGGTAAATTCTGCTCTTTCTCCTTTATGTTTTGGGTGGCAGGATTTCACTGTCTGTGCTTTCAGGCATGCAGAAAGGCTAGTAGTGGCAAAATAAAGGGAGATGTCACCTATAACTTCAGTGCCAAAATTCTGAAGATTTCTGTTTTGTACACAGACTGACAACACTTCTGGTTCAGGGCAGGAGCATTATGGAGAAATAAAAACCAAAAAGGGAGCACAAAACTGAGCATCTGCACAACCAAAGAGGGAATATTGCTGCTCTGTGGCTTTGGGTTACTGGCAATGACAGACTTCTCCCAAAGCCTTTCCCTTTTCTTTAATTTTCTTTTGTAGACATGCAGGTGCCATTGATCAGGTACTCCTTGTGACTTTAGCACTGCTATCAAGAGATGAAATGTATATCCAGAGAGGGAATATTGCTGCTCTGTGGCTTTGGGTTACTGGCAATGACAGACTTCTCCCAAAGCCTTTCCCTTTTCTTTAATTTTCTTTTGTAGACATGCAGGTGCCATTGATCAGGTACTCCTTGTGACTTTAGCACTGCTATCAAGAGATAAAATGTATATTTTGTATCTCATATCTCCAGCTCCTGGAGAGTTCTAGTCATGGTCTTGCTGTAAGTTCTCTCTGAAGGTCTCAGGAGTTATTTTGCTTCTCATTTCCTTGGTTTGCTTTTTGCCACTCTTAGAAGACAGTTGTGTGTTCATATAGCTCTCAGTAAAAGGGAATCTTGCTGAGGAATGCCAGAAGGGGCAACAGGCAATGGCCTTTTCCAGGAGTTGAGTATTCTAACAGGGTGTAGGGGTGGGGGGAAAGCACTGTAAAATTATTCTGCTTTTGTACTTAAAAGAGAATACTAAGGAGTTGGATTTTTTTCCTTCACATTCTGTAACATAATTGTTCACCTCACCAATACTCCAACAGATAGGAGAGGTGAAAGCAAACATCTGTGGCATTTTGAAACTTTTTGCTTTGCTCTTGGACAGTTTGTCCAGAAGAGTGAAGTACAACTGGTGGAGCTGACTACGGAAGGTGGAGAGAGGAAGAACCTCAAGTAGGTTCTGTTGTAGTACATAACAGCCGAAAGTTGGTTCATTGGCAATATAATTATTCACATTCACATACACACAGATGATTTTTATTTTTATCTGTTTGCTTCAACTAACCTGTTGAAGGTCTTAAGCCTGGACCTCCTCTAATGCAAGGGTATACGGGTATATGAATGCAATACAGTTCCTCTGCTAGTGTTGATAAGTGCCCATCCTCATTAGGCTGAAGATGAATGAGTAACAAATACTAGCCTTCAACAATGAACATACATGTCTTCAGTGCACAAACATGAGGATTCTTGGAGGCTATCCCTGTGTTGCCTGCTGTGAAATGTTCTGTCTATCAAAGGAACAGGCCTTAAGATGTGAGCAAGATTTTGTGAAGGGATATTGCAGAATCCAGCAGTTTCCTGGTCCAACAGCAACTCTTAGCAGCTTTTTCCTGCACAAACCTGAAAATCTGGTGTTTCCTGACAGAACTTCCTCCCACATACCCATTTGCACAGTTACTCTCCTGTGACTTAGCTGCTTAGAAACTTCTACAACACTGCAGGATAACAACTTTAATGAAATTACCACCAGTATAAAAAATCTATCTAGCAAATTACTACATATATTATGAGCAGGTGACTCAGGATGAGGTTTTCCTACAACAGATTTAAAAATAAATAAATTGAAGGATAAAAGAAGATGAGGGATTTAATGGAGAAAGAGGTGATTTTCTGTAAGTGGGACATTCAAACATTGCATGAATTTGGAGACAATGTCCCAATTCCACCCTTCATAAATATTTTTAAAATATTCTCATAATATTTCACATCAATACTGGTAAAAACCTATAGTACCAAGCTATGATTGAATGAAAATGAATGGGAACACTGAGTCTGAGTGAGCATGTCTTTAAAGATTCACTTAAAATCTCTCTAATCTGCCTGTAACTAAACTAGACTGCAGCACTGTAGGACCTGCTCAATGGTGCAGTGAAGTCAGTGGAAAAACTCTCTTAGGCAAACATCTGTATGTAACAATACTCTTCCAGCAGTCACCAAGATAAGCAACTATTCCTACATTCACTAAATCTGCAGAATTCGTAGAGTATTTTCAGCATTGATTATCAAGTCCAGATCTTTTTCACTGCTATTTACAATAAAGCATAAAGGATGAGTGATTCATTTTCATGACGCACTTCTTTTGGTCCACCTCCAGACCAGAAACTTCAGTTATTCAATATGTTATTTAAGCACCTGCTCACTGAGCCCTGAATGACGCAATACAAGGATGCCATCAAGATGTATCTTAAAACACCATTTGCTTCCTCTCACAGTGGTGTTCTCATTTCTTTATGAAATATTTAAGGGGTGCATGTTGTTCTGACAGCATATTAAAGCAACGTCTTCTTTGATGATGTAATAACTGTTAACAGCTTAACGCTCCCATAACCAGCTAGTAATGGGAAGGGTATGTTGGATTCTACTAGTTTTGAAGTGATGTCAGCCAAAGATTTGTAGGATCATAGTTTTGCTTGGCTTTTTAAAATATCTCCATCTGGCATACTTTATGTTTTATTCTACTCTGCTTTGGATTGTAGCTTTGCTGTGCTTTGTGACTTGCCTTGCAAGATCTACGCTTTTTTGCCTTGACTTGACCTCTGTCGTGATAACCTTGGACTGGTCTTTAAGGATTCACGTTGGAAACACAGGATCCCTTGTCATCCTTCGTTAAACTTTGAATCCCTCAAGTGCTTCTTGACTAATACTGTGTAAAATCCTGCTCACTGAGCATCTGACTTGTTTCCATTGCAGAGACATGGAAAGTTTTTATGCTTACCACATATTTTAAAGATTGTCAGTGAAGTGTTCAGCCAACTTGCAACCTGATTCTGCAAAATTATAATGCTCAAGTCCCAATCTGGAATTGATGTATTGTGTAGTTAAAATTCCTTAACTCTTTTATACCTCAGGAATTCCACTATATTTAAGAAGTCCATAATGATATCGGGTCTTACAGAGAAGTGGAGAACTTTCTTATTATTTGTGCGGCTCTTTGAAGAACATGACATGGGAAGCAAGCTCAGGAGGGAGTAATGCTATGTATTGCCAGTGTTGTTTGTTTTGTTTTGACTTTGAAGGCTGAAGTTAAGTACCACTTAGGCTAAAAAGATGCTGCATTTTGGAACATTCAAGCATTTCAGATACTTACCAGACTGCCCAAATGATGATGAACAAGTTGGGTAGAAAGCAGTAGATTACTAACCATTCAGGTAAGATTTTTTTAGGAATGAAGCAACATCTGTTCCAAGCCTCCTTGAAACCTGGAATGCTTCACAAAAATACACTTATAAAGTTTTACCACATGTAAAAATGAAGAACTCAGAAATGGCAGATGAGCTTTTGAAAGAGGCCAGCTTTTAAAAGTCTCTCAAATTTAGCATGTTCTCCACAGCACGAATTAGAAAAGTGGTGTGTTTTTGTCTTCTGGTGTAAGAAAGGACTACCAGGTGGGATGGGTATCTTTCTAATAAAGCTTATAGCTGAATGTGAAAATAGATCTATTTCTGCTCATATGTGACTCTTGCACTGTTGATATCAAAGTATTCAGGGCATTGAACTCACATCTGTTCATATCCAGACCCACACAGGATATTTTTAAGGGTACAGGTGCCAAAGTTGCCATAAAACCTTGGTTTCTACAGCTTAATGAACTCTAAAGCTGTGGGACTATATGTCTGATGAGTGAATGACCTTGGTGGCAGGCACACTTTCTTTCAGATATGCTTTCTGGTTCCACTGATATCAGCAGGTCTTTAAATGCTGATTTTACTGGGTGGTGTATCTCACTGTTTGCTCTTGAATAGAAAACATTAATGAATGCTTACAATGTTTTCTGGTTGAATTAAGAGAGTTCACATAGTGTGTACCTCCTTTAGTGAAGTCTGGTCTATTACCACTGAGAATTTCTTTGGCTATATCAGCTACAGGAAAATTGTATGAGAACAACATGGAAAAAAAGAATGCATTGATGAAGATGACCAAAAATGTTAACATATTAAATTCTGCAAAACATGCTTGATTGAGAAAATCCAATTCTAGTTGAACAGCTTGATTGCTGACTGAGAGAAAACCTTTTGTTCTGATGAACAAATGAGGAGGAGCAGTTTTACAACCAAAGCAGACAGACATTGCATTTGTTTCTTTCTTCTTGTAGTGACTAATTAAAGATTCTGTGGATCTTTCCCAGGAATAATGCAGTCATCTCCAGGTACCTGTAGTTAAATTGATTTCTTAATTTTGGGCAATAGACAAGGAGGAAAAAAAATCGTATTTCTGCTTGGGAAAAAAAAACTAACCAGAAGGAATATAACCTTCAGTAAACTCTGCAACCCTGGGAATTTCAGGAGATACTTAAATGAGCAGGAGCTGTTTGTTCAGCAGTGCTAGGCAGAAAATTGCTTGTCAGGAGACCAGAAAAGTTTAGTACCACTTTACTTATAGAAATGGGATAACTTCACTAACATCTTAGAGGACAAGGAATATGGATTTTCATATACTGACTGGGCAGTAGCACAAAAATTCTGTTTCTTGCCTTTTCAGACCGAAAGTCAAGTATGTTGAGGTCTTTCAGCTGGCAGTTGCATGTTTTTTCTAAATAGTACAGCTGATAAATACACCACTGGTTCTGCTTACTGTTATGGGTTCATCATGATGTCCTGTTTACTTCAATTTCAGCTAGCAAGATATGAATGCAGCAGGGACAAGAGAAGGGAGAAGGCTGGAGAGGAGGTGCAGAAGTACAGAAGTAAGAACCAGATGTCAAACTGCTCATCCATGGGGTGTTTGTTCTTTATTGTTTGATGCATTTCTCTGAATGATGTGGTAGGTTCAGATTCTGTAGAGTTTAGACTTTTATTTAAAGGGGAAAAATCTGAAATGTTTCTGTTCTAGCCAAAGAGAGAGAAAATTTTAAATGTAAACACTTCCAGCCATCACTTTTCCTGAGTGAACACACCAGCTAAAACAACGCCTCAAAACATAAAAAGTCTCCATTCCCAACTCACCAAACAGTGAACTTTAAAGTCAGAGGAAGAATGAATTATGAGGAGCTGTGAGTTACTAGGACAACTCTGCATTCAGCAGGGGCAAATGGAGGAAAAAAAGACAGGGTCTGGGGATCAGAGGCAGAAAATACCCTTGGAGAATAACTGACCACCAAATAATCACAAAGAACAACAAATCTGCATGGGTAGAGTGCTAAATCGTGACTAAGCTAGTGGCTGAGTACCGGCAGTGCTAACCACAGATCCCTGTGTTCTTTAGTGTTCATGACCCTACAGGGCCCAACAAGCAGCTGTTGTATGCCATGTCAGTTATTTCTCTTCCTTATCTCAGGTAAACAAGTTCTGTGCTGTCATCTCTCACTAGGGAAAAACTGAACCCTCAGAAATCTTTTGAGGAGGGGTAGGAGTGTGCAGTCAAATGAAGAAGTAAACCTGCTGTGTGCCCTTGTTCTTCCTCTTTCTGTCCCTTTGGAAATTGACAAGATGGGTTATTTTTTCCTTCCTGAAGCTCCCTTCTATGTTTATGGACATGAGGACCAGCACAGAAGCTGCCACTGACACATGGCAAATTCCGGGCATGTTAAACAGCCTGAGTGAGAAAAGGCCAACAACATCTTGGTAGCCAGGGGGTTTCAGTGGGAGCCACCAGGGCCAGTCACTCTATATTGTGCTCGAAGATGGGTGTAAAACGTTTGGCAGGTAGCACTCTCAGCATAATCTCTATACAGTCTGCCCACAGCCCTAAGCTCCAAGTGTTGTAATTCAATACCTACTCCAAAGGGGAGGATATCTTAAATCACAGTTAAACCAAGTCAAAGAACACTAGATCTAGATTTCTTTTTTTAAAAATTATCACTCTGTTTTGGAGCCATTAGTGTTCATGTGGGTCATATTTAAAAGTTCTTGCCCATACCCACCAGGGTTAGAAAATGGCTAACAAACTAAAGTGAAAGCTGAGATTCTAATTTTATGTAATTCCAGGAGCTGAGGCTTCAATAAAAACACGAGTATTATAACGCTTGTGCAATTCAAATATCTGTGAGTCCAGGGAGGAATACATAATCCCTCTTCAATCTTCGTTTTGGGGGTGTTCTAACTTCACATTGCCCCACATTCAGAAGCTTAGATGCTGGATCCAGCCCTAAGCCTGATTCCTTTACTCATGTACTCATTAACTTTGCCTCTTGCACTAACCCAGAATAGTAAGTTTATTGCATAAACATCTCACTTGGGGGTTTAATTACATTACATTTATTCCTTTGACTATTCCTTTATTGCAAGGATTAGGCCTCAGAAATTAAAAGAAAATCAAAGTAATGTCTGGAGCAATTTTCTCTGAGATCAGGATATCCTCTCAGTAGGGCAGAACCAACACTGGACTTTACAAAAGGGAGGATGCTTGTCAGACTGACCACCACCATTTTTGAAAATATCTCGTGTGTTCCTTCTGGAAGATAATTTTTTGTTACGCGCACACACACACACACACATACACACAGACAGACAGACAGACAGA